>CM076573.1:241694591-242152216 GCA_034641835.2 Pinus albicaulis | reverse complement strand
TTTAACAGATTCATGAAAACCAAGACCAAGTTTGATAGAAGGAGACCTTTGACTACTAAGAATATTATCCAGAATCTTAGTACTATCTTGAAACCTCAAAAGTCTAACCTTTCTTCTAATTTACCTTTGAGAATGTTTACCTCAACCTCCAGGGCTTGACATTGCTTTGTCATGCTTTCTTCTTTCCTTCTTCCATCTTCTACTTGATCCTTCAGATTTAGAATCTCTTCTTTCAACCAATTTTCGTTTTCTTCACATGTTTGTTGCAGCGCTTCATTCTTCTTCTTCGATGCTTTGAGATCTTCTTTCAGAGATATGTTTTCAGCTTCAAGTCCAGCATTATTCTTATTTGATTTTTCGAGACCTACTTTGAGGGAAATGATTTCTGCTTCAAGTTCTTCATTCTTCTTATTTGATTCTTCAAGATCTGCTAGTAGAGAGATGATTCCAGCTTCAAATCCTGCATTCTTCTTGTTTGATTCTTCAAGATCTGCTTGTAGACGTTCTATGATAGACCAGATTTTTGCTCCAAGTTCTTCAGTTTCAGATTGTAGAGGTTCCTCATTCTTCTTACTTCCCATTGTTACGGATCTCCTTCAAGTGATCAAGCTTCTGCAGAAGGACCTGCTCTGAAACCAATTGTTGGGAAAAATACTGAGAGGGTGGGGGGGTGAATCAGTATTTACTGCATATTGAAAACTTTTTACTTTTTCATTCCTTTAAAACCCATACGCTACTTTGCTGAAGCCAACTAGCGTATACACGCGGATATCCTTCATAAAACTCGCGTATACACAGATATCTAATTATGCCATTAGATTTCCACTTATATCATTCCATCATTCATTCATTAGATGTTCTATAAACAATAAACATGTGCAGTTAGAACAGAATAAACCATCACACAAAGCATCACACATGAACACCAGGATTTTTAGGTGGAAACCCAAGTCGGGAGAAAACCATCGCTGCAGTTGCTCTGCCTTCAATATTTTATTATAGAGAAAACATATTACAACATATGTGCTGGTGCAGACTTGACCAGCACGCAGGCACCCACCTGCGCTCGTTTACCAGCCTCTCCTGGAAGGGAGCTACGACCCCCTGACTCGTTTACCAGCCTCTCCTGGAAGGAGCCACACCCCCCGATCTCGTTTACCACTTCACCCGGAAGGGAGCTGCACAGTCCGATCTCGTTAATAAATTTCACCTCGGAAGGGAGCTACCACCCTCTCGATCGAAGGCTACATCCTCAAGACCCCCTTTTGAATTCACGTTTCATCAATTTTCACACTGGATCCAACCAGCTTCAATAGAACACAACTTGCAAGCCATATTTCATCATATTCTCATACTGGACCCTTTCCATACTTTTAAGCACAAGCATACATCACCAACAGATACATATCAACACAGATCAGATAGCAGAAACACAGCAGAACAGATCAGATATTTCATACCCCTTGCTTCAGCAAACCCTAGTTTGCATACGCGCTTTCCCTTTACTGATGTCGCGTATATACGTGCTTCCGTCCACACAAACTAGCGTATACCTCAGTGTATATTTCATTGCGCATACGCGCTTTCACTTCATCGAAGCTGCGTATATACGCGCTTCCTCCGCGGCGAAGTAGCGTATAGATCTTCAATCATTACAGAGCAGCATACTTCTTCAGATCAGATATTCAGTTCAGATTTACCCTTTTACTTCAGACAGATGTTCGCCTAGATGTTCGCCTCATCACAGATCTAGGCCTTCCATAAGCAGATCTAATAGATACAAGTGCATTTCAGATCTAGATCCCCTTCTTCATCATTGGTGCATCATACATTCAGATTTATCTTCAAGTGTAACCCTTTCCATTCAGATCTACTTCAGAGAGAAGTATTCATTCAAGCTCAGACATCTTGCACCTCACCTTCTTGTTTTTCACAATGAAATTCTTCTTAAGAATATCTTCAATGGCTATGAGACCTTTTGTAATGCACCATACGTCTTTAAATACCTTAGTGAGCCAAAAGAACCATGACAAACGCAGCTTTATTCATTACCCAATACAATAACAATGCTATGTGGTTATCACTGTTTACACTTTGTCATTTTTGTTCACACATGACTTGTGTAACGTTCCTTTCTATGGTGCACCAATGCTACTCTCTCCTAGTAAATCCGACCTGCTCAAGAGACATACTCTTTTTATCATAGATTTTGCACAAGCTGAATTCCTTTCTTCATTGTCTTCTGTACTTACTGTAGATACATCAGATTTCCTTCATCAAGAACATATTCTATCAAGCACAACTTCATCAAGTAAGTTGTCATCATCTTTATCAGATGGGTTTCCTTTCAAGGACAACACTCAGCATCATATTGTCAACAAACATTATATCACATCAGATTTACATCATTTAATAAGTCCATCAAGTCAATTTTAACTTCCACTGTGATTACTAGAGTATGCATTATTGATTGAACAAATGATGTTCTATCAATCTGATGATATCACGACACACTTTGATCATATTTCCAACAACAATCCTCACCATACCCCAAATGGTTGAGGCAATCAAGGATGCTATATATTAATATACTTAATTTGCACCACTATAATACAAACTTGAATGAATTGTATGAATAAATAAATTAAACAATCATGAGAAAGATAATTCATAGTAACAATGAAGATTCCACACATTAACAAAAGCTATGAAAATGCCCGGGCTGCCTATCTATAACCTGAAACAAGAACACTGATAAGTGATTAACAATATAAAGCATGAAAGACAGAAGTGAAATGGAAATCATGGAAGTTTATAAACAGAAATGAAGCAAATGCAATGTATAAACATATGAATGAATTATGGCACAATGAGCTTTAAAGAAACGAAATGAGAACTTTACACTAATGCACAAAACCTTAGCTGAGCAGGGGCCCTCTACACCAGCCTTGGCAACGATCTTCAAATACGAATTTTGGTTGAAAACAGAGTCTTCTTATATTAAAAAGTAGTCATTACAGAAAGGTGATGTTACGGCACAAGTGCAGCGTAATCACATTACAGAGCAGACTAATAAAAGATAACAGAGACTAACATCGACTAACTCTATATGCATATGCAAACGCATTATATATAACAAAAGAAATATAACTGTCTCCTAAAGTTCATGCTGGTGGAGAGCACGTAGACCACTACGTCCACGGATCTAGGATCATGGCCGTGTTGGAAAGTAAATCTACAAGGAGTGGATGCTTGAATTCGACTAAGGAGCCATGTACAGATGTCGATTTATCCTCCGCAACTTAGAAACAGCCGTATGAATCTTCATGTGACACGAAACAGAGTCCTGCCAACATGAGACTCTATGGTTGACTTCCCCAGGAGATGCTTTGACCGCGTTTTAGATGTATTTGTCTTAATCATTAGGATACGAACTATGTCCATCATTCCCGACTCACCCATGGTCGTTTTCCGTAGGTTCTAGGATTCCAGCTACTGAAAATAGCTGCGGAAAGTTGCAGCAGCTGCGGAAAGTGGCAAGATTCCGCCACTGAATGAACAAAATCTAAATCAAATAGCAAACACAAAAATATAATTAAAAACCATGTTAGATGCTCTTTTGCACATGATATTGACAACTTGGGAGGTTTAGGTGAGTGAAAAAGGTATAGAAAAGTGTATGGAAAAGATGCATATTTGAGACTCAACATACCCCCACTGTGAAGGTGTTGCATGTCCTCATGCAACCAAAATTTTGATAATCTTTCTTCAGTTCATGTGCCTTGACACTTCAGCCAGCACATCCAATCCTCTCCTCTTCTTCCTTGGTACTGCCAACATTCTGGGTTTCTTCATTAAGCACCTAAATTTGATATTAACGAGTGCTCTGCTCAACTTCTGACATTTCCTTTTCATTTTCTTATTCTTTTTCTGCCATATTCCCAAATGTAGCATGGTATTATCATGGATGATTTTGTCCAGCTTGCCTTGTTCTTTCAATGTCTCATTTTCATTTTTGATGTGCCTATTTAAAAGCTCTAGCTCAAAAATTTCATGTTTTAGTGATTGGACTAAATCATCCTGTAATGTATGAGGCTGAATGGACGAAGTACTTGGACCTGTAGCTGCCTTTTCCAAAGATTCTATATAGTCATATACTTCTTGCTGCTTGGGGTCTATTTCAGGTGTCATTTTTATTGGGCTGTCCCCAAAATGCCGTGAAGGAGAGTTATCTTCAAAATCTGGCTCAGAAGGGCTCACATCAATATCTTGCTGAGAATGGGATGGAGTATGTTCAATGTCTGATTTGGAATGAAATGAACCAGGTTCACTAACTGACTGAGATGGACTATGGTCAGCTGGGGACTGTTCAGATGTCTCCTCACCTAAATCAATAAAATGAGGACCCTTAATTTGTGTTTTCCTCAATTTCCCCTTAAGTCTGCTGCTTCTTCTCACACGCTGTGGTACACTATCCTTTTGTTTTTGTTTTCCTTTCTCTGTCTTCTTGGGCATAGATGATTGTTTTTGAAGATAAACTAATCTTTCAGATAACACTTGATTATCTTCTTCTTCAGAAGAAGGAGTTTTATGTACAGCCTCAATATTTTTTCTCTCTTTTGGTGTTATTGGCTTCTTACCCTTGATTTCTTTCTTCTTCCTCTTTGACAGTCTCTCTTCCCTATCAGTTCTTTCAATTGCAGTAGTAGGAGTATTTTGGATTTCATCAATTATTCTTTTTCTCCTACTTCTTCTTGCTATGATACCTTCAGGAATTCCCTGAGTAGGAGTAATTTGGGTTTCAGCATTTATTCTTTTCCTTCTACTCCTTCTTGTTGAACTACCTTTAGGAATTTCCTGAGGTTCCTCAAAAAAAAATTTAACTAGAAATTGTTCCCATGTGTCTTTCTTTTCCTTTAACTCCTTTTCAATCATAATTTTTACAAGGCCGTGGTGATATAGATGGGGTTCTACATCTCCCAAATGTTTCTGAACAGTCACGGACATTTTCTTCAAACTATTGAATAGAAAATATGGGAGATTGAGAGTTTGATTATCTAGAAAATTCATCAATAACCTGGTATGGTACATATACATGGACCCAAAACGACCTTCACATGTAATGAATTTCTGAACAACTAGCAGCAAAGTAGCCCATTCCTCTTTCAATGCATGCACAGGAATTCCTCTTTTAAAAACAGTTATGTCCATACCTTGGTTTCGTAAGATTGTTCTCCATGCTTCATCACTGATGCTTTATTCTTAAACCAACGCTCACCCTCCTGAAGAAGTTCCGTGGCTGTTGCTATAGATGCTTCATTAACCGCAAACTTAAGGTCTCCAATCTCTGCTTCCAAGCCATTAAACGACCTTGCGAATGCCTTCGTCACTTCTTTATGATAACCTCTGAATTTCTGGATAAACTGCAGCCAATTTGCTTTCTTCAATATCTCCTTTACTTGCGGATATCCCTCTATAAACTTAGGTCCTTCCGGCTCTGCTCTTAGCAATTTACCCATTTTTTTCTTCCTGCTCTTTCACAAATTTGCCTGCGTGAGGGTTCAAATGGAAATAGAACGGTTGAATGCACAGGAACGAGCACAATGACTGTGGGAATGTATCATAAAATGGGAATGAACACCATAAATGGAATGGAGTGAGACTGTGGGTAGATATTCGAGAGTGAGAATGAGCACAATGAATAGAATGGAGTGAGACAGAACAGAAAGGGGTTTCGTGAGCATAACAAAGATACGACTGAGAGATTGACAGAATATAACACACTCGGCCGCATTTTGAAATTTGGTGGCTGCGAAATAAATGTGAACACGTTTCAATCAACGGTTATGAATTTATGCGGCTGTAAGAGTCCTTGGTCAAATCAAATACGTCTCATTGTCACCGGTGGAATATTGGATCATGAGTGAAAATCGGGAATTTAATGATGGAACCGTTTGTGAATGAATGCGAGAGGATAATATGGAGATCGTGAAAGGCTACGGAATTGTCAACATAATCATTGCACGTAATGGATAGAGCTCATGGTTCAGAACTATATAAAAATGTGTTTTTTTCAATGCTATTTGAAATAAATTTTATTCATACCTTTGGAATCTTTGCCTTTTCCCTTGGTCTTCAACTAATTTATCTCCATTGGTGTCTTGAATGCTCCATGTCTTCATTTTTTATTCTCTCACCTGCATTTTATTTCATAATTATGGAAATAACGTCTGACTGTACATTCTTTTTGAAAACAGAGTAGTAGCTGCGGAATCTACTTCTGGCTGTGGAAACTAGAGTCAGCTGCGGAAATAGATGTCAGCTGCGGAAAATGACACAGCTATTACTTGGATGAATGGAAATGAACAGATGACAAATGACCAGATGGAAATGGTCATGAAAAAGATTTTTATTGATGGAATGGAATGAAATGGATAAAATGAAGTGGAATGGAATGGAATGAAATGAAATGAAATGAATGAAGTGGAATGAAATGGAGTAGGTGGTGACAAAACTTGTGAAATGAAAGAGAGAGATTTTTTTGGAAAATATAGAGTGTCAGGTGTTCCTGATTTTCACCCTATATTTTCTGTATAAGACTGCCAATCAATGATTGGTTTTCAGGCTTATACCTTTTTTTTTTTTTTTTTTTTTTTAACTGAAAAGAACAAAAGCTAGGCTGGTGGAGAAGAATAATTCTTCTGTACCAGCCTGATCGCAGAACTTTCTTGAAACAATTTGACAAAATCCTCTTTTGAGAGTGGCTTATGATAAATTTTCAATCTATGGCCATTCACAATAAGAGGAGTTTGAAACTCATCAATGGTCTTGATTCTTACCGCTCCATTGCTAAAGATCTTGTCAATCTCATATGGCCCAAGCCAATGAGTCTGAAATTTCCCTTGAAAATATTTAAACTTGGAATCAAATAACAATGCCCAATCTCCTTCTTGAAACTTCTTTTCTTTGATATATTTGTCATGCCATTTAGTCCTTTGATATTGAACTAGATCAGTTCTTAGAATTGCTTCTTGTCCGATCTCATCTAGCTCATTCAACTGCTCCATTCTATGCTTTTGGGCTTCTGATAAGTCCATCCCCAACTGAACTGCTATCTTGAAGGTCTTGACTTGGAACTCAATGGGGAGCAAGACTTCTTTCCCACAAACAAGTTCATAGGGAGAATGTCCTGTTGTATTTCTCCATGTAGTTCTTTAGGCCCACAAGGCTTCAGGAAGCCTTTCTGCCCAATCTCTTCTATGTAGATGAACAGTTTTGGTGATGATACTTTCAAGAACTTTGTTTGTGGACTCCACTTGACCATTTTCTTGCAGATGGTAAGGAGTAGATCTTCTGTGCTTGATTTTGTATTCTTCCATCAATTTCTCCACCAAGTTGGATGTGAATTGGCTTCCCTGATCTGTCACAATTTCTCTTGGAACACCAAAGCGAATAAAAATATCCTCATAAAGAAAATGAACAACTGAATTTTCAGTAGCAGATACTAATGCTTTGGCTTCTACCCATTTAGTAACATAATCAGTACAAACCAATATATACTTCTTTTGCTTAGATGGTGATTAATAGGTCCAATGAAATCTAAAGCCCATTTTTCAAAGGGTTCAATGAGTACCTGTGGTTGTAATGGCATTTCATTTGAAAGGGTAGGTTTCCCTACTCTTTGGCAGCTGTCACACCTTTTGACATATTGTTTTGCATCTTTGAAGAGGGAAGGCTAATAATATCCTAAAGAAAGGATTTTATAGGCCGTCCTTTTGTCTGCAAAGTGTCCGCCGCATGGTTCATCATGAAATGCCTTAAGAATATCAGGCATTTCATCTTCCCTGACACATCTTCTGATCACAAGATCTGGCCCTGTTTTAAACAATTCGTTAGAAATCCATGAATATTTTTAACTCTCCTGAATAATCTTTCGTTTTTCTCTTGGAAATAAATGTGAAGGTAGTTTCCCTGTAACCAAATAGTTAGCAATATCTGCATACCAAGGGGTCTTAATAGTTACCGCAAACAAGTATTCATCAGGAAACTTATCTTCTACAGGAGAATCTTCTTTAGTATTCTGAATCCTAGACAAGAAATCAGCTACTGTATTCTGTTTTCCTGGTCTATCCAACACAGTAATATTGAATTCTTGCAAAAGTAAAAGCTATCTTGTCACTCTGCCATTAGTAACAGGTTTGTTCATTAAATATCTAATTGCAGAATGGTCAGTATGAATAAAAGTTTCATAGCCTGTTATGTAATGTCTAAACTTATTAATTGCATGAACAACAGCTAAGAACTCTTTTTCAGTCACAGTATAATTCAACTCTGTGGGAGTCAAATTTTTACCGGTGTAATAAATGGCATAAGGAATTAAATCTTTTTGACCCAACACAGCTCCAAGAGCTGTATCTGAAGCATCCGTAGAAATATGAAAAGGGAGTTTCCAATTTGGTCCTCTCAAGATAGGTGCTTCAGATATTCTTGTTTTCAAAGTTTCAAAAGCTAATTGACAATCAGGATCCCATTTAAATTCACAGTCTTTTGTAAGCAATTTGAAGAGTGGAGATGCTATTTTAGTGAAGTTTTCTATAAATCTTCTATAGTAACCAGTAAATCCTATAAAACTTCTAACATCTCTTTGACAATTTGGAATAGGCAACTTGGAAATGACTTCAACTTTTGATCTATCAACCTTAATCCCATCTCCTGAAATATGATGTCCTAAAACAATCCCTTCAGTAAACATCATAAAGCATTTTTCATGGTTTAATGAAAGGTTTGTTTCTTTACATCTTATAAGAACTTTTTCCAAATTTTCTAATGCCTCTTCAAATGAATTACCATAAACTGTAAAATCATCCATATAAAACTCTACACAATCATGGATTAGATCAGAAAAAATTCCTAGTACTGCTCTTTGGAATGTTGCTGGTGCATTACATAACCCAAAAGGAAGCACTCGGTAGACAAAAGTTCCCCATGGACAAGTAAATGTGGTCTTATCTTGATCTTCAGGTGCTACCTGAATTTGATTATAGCCACTAAAACCATCCAAAAATGAAAAGTACTTTTTATCTGCTAATGTGTCTAATACCCGATCGATAAAAGGCAAAGGAAAGTGATCCTTCAAAGTTGCTTTGTTCAATTCCCTGTAATCAATGCATACCCTCCATTTACCATTCTTTTTAGGTACTATAACCAAAGGAGAAACCCATCGGCTATCCGAAATTGGATAAATGAAGTTTACATTGAGTAGTTTTTGGAGCTCTTCTTTCACTATCTCCCTAAGATTTGGATTCATCCTTCTTTGAGGTTGTCTGATTGGTCTACTGTTTTCCTCAATATAGATATGATGGATGCAAGTCTTAGGATCAATACCTTTCATGTCAAGATACTCCCATGCAAATGCAGTAGAATGTTTTTGCAAGATTTTGATTAGTTCTTTTTGTTGTGAATTTTCCAAATGTTTGTTGATATTCAATGTTTTTCCTGGAAAAATCTCAATGGTAGAACTACCAAACTCTTCCATAGAGTAAAGAGACATTTTTCTTGATGATAAATATTCTATGTCAGATTCCAACTGAAATTGTGTGGGGTCATATTCTGAAGATGTCTCAAAATTTTCTAATGTGTTCAAAATTTGACTATCCTCACTGATTTCAGAAATGGTAAAGACAGATTGTATAGTGTCCTCATCATCGACCCATTCATTGTCTCCTACTTCTGTGATTTCTTTTGCTAGAGGATACAAATTGAATTTCTTTGTCGAATTACCATTAGAAATGTACATATCCCCAGATCTACAACTAATGAAAGCATCAGCTGTGGCTAGCCAAGGTCTTCCTAAGATAAGTGGGTGACCTCCTAGATTACTCTTGGGAGTCAAAATCATAAAATCTACTGGATATTCCCAAGAATCTAAGGAGACTGAAATATCTTCTAATACACCATCTGGTTTAATAATTGATCGATCTGCAAGTTGCAGTAAAGTAGGTGTAAAAAGAAGGTTAGGAAGTTTTAGCTGTTCCATAGTCTGTCTACTCATAATGTTGATAGTAGCCCCTAAGTCAATCAATGTGTTTGGAATTTCTATCCCATTTATATGTGTATTGACAATTGGACTTCCTGGATCTACATACTTCTGCATGGTAATTTTTCCCATCATAATATCTGCAATCTTTCCTACCAGGTGGATTCTTCTTGTGTCTTTTAGTTTCCTTCTTGGTCTTTTGAAACTCAACTCCTTTATTGTTTTTGCTAGAATAGGAATTTCTCGAATGGCTTGTAGCAAGGGAATCTTGATACAAACATTCTTCAATTCATCTAGAAAGTCATAGTTAGGCAACAAGATTTGTTTTTCCACCCCCTTGTCAATTTTTAGTCTTTCAGGAAAAGGAGGTGTAGATGAAGATGTGGGTTGCTCAACTATAGGAGTTGTGGATGTTAACTTTTCTTTTTCTTTTTGAATGTTTGAATTTTGAAGAGATTCTTCCTCAGAATCCTTATTGACTTGAAGAGAATCCTCCTCAGAGGTATCTTGCTCTTGAATATCTATAGAAGGTTTTTCTAAAACTCTACCAGATCTGAGTTGTACATTGTTGAGAGGAACAATCATATAGGTAGGAAATTGTTGCCCTTCTACCATGTAAGTATTCTGAGGATTTTTATTGTTAGGATTTGGCAATGGCTGAGCTGGAAGTTGATTTGTCTTTTGTTGGTATGGGAGCATGAGTTGAGGATTTGGATTTTGTTGAGAAAGTTGTTGTTGTGGAAATGGCAATGAAAGTTGTGGATTTGGGTTTGGAAGTTGTGGAGCTTGTTGATTTTGAAAAGATGGAGGATATTGATAAAATTGAGCAAATCTCCCACAAGGATTTTGCATCCCTTGTACCCATGGCTGATATGGATTCTGATGTTGGGGCCAAGGTTGTTGCCAAGGATTCCAATTTGGTGGGGTTTGAAGATTCATAGGGTTGTTAAACCCTTGAGTTTGTTGTCCCTGCCAAGGTCTTCTTGCAACAAAACAGAGAGATTCTACTGAATTTGGGTCTTCTTGAAAAACAGCTTTGAGTCCAGAAATTGAAGGACAATCCTTGATCTCATGATTCTCTGAGCAAATCATACATGTTTCTACAAATTTTGCATCCAAGGGACATTCCCTTAAAGCATGTTTCTTCCTACATTTCGAACAAAAGATGGCTAAAGCATCTGTTTCTGCTTTCTGCTTGTTTTGGATTTTAAGGGTGTCTAGTTGTTCACTAAGGCTCCCTAAGATATCAGTTTTGAACTCATCAAGCATATTACCAATCTCTGCCCTGCTTACTGATCCAGTTGCAGATTTGTTAGCCCTAATAAGAGAAGAATCCCTAGGCCCTTTTCCTGTTTTAGATTTTCCCCTTGAGAGATGGACACATAATTCTGTTATGTCATGAAGTGGAAGTTGAGAAATGTCTCCTTTCCCCATCATGTTTAAAATATCTATCCATTCATCTCTAATGGCTTTTAATATGAGGGCTTTCAAGGTTTCATCATCTAAGTTTCTCATCTTTTCTCTTTTCAAGTTGTATTGAAATCTTTCAAGTAAATCTTCCAAGTTTTCATCTTCTTTTTGCATCATTTTGAATACCTCATCCTTGTGATTGGTGGGCATACAATAGTCCAAGTATCTATCCAAAAATGTTTGTTTCATATCATTTCAAGTCCTAATAGATTGAGTGGCTAATCCCATGAACCATTTCAAAGCAGATCCCTTCAAAGTTGAAGGAAACAGTTTGAGTTTTTGAGAGTCTTCCATATAGTCATAAGTTCGGCACACAACTTCAAACTCAAACAGAAATGTTTCAGGATCCTCACTTCGCAAACCATAAAAGTTAGGGAGAACAGATGGTGAGATATTTTTCATTGTTGCATGAGTTTCCTCATCAACTATAGGGAATCCAAACAAATTGTCTCCTTCCCTATTTCTACCATTATTTCCTTCACCATTGTTGTCTCCATTGTTTCCTCTTCTTCTACCTCTACCTCTACTTTCATCTATTACTTCCTCTGCCATGATAGTTTCTTTAGAGTCCTTAAAGTCCTCTAGTTCTTCTACCAAGGGAGGATGAGAGAGAGTCTCTTTGTTTTCTAAATGGGTTTTAGTAGGTGGTATAGGAGAATCCTCTAATTCAGCTGTTCCTTGACTTCCAAAAATCTTAAGGATAGGGGTAGATGGTGGTGAATCTGGTCTATGCCTTGAAGAAGATGGAGTTGTGAAAATCGAACTCTTGGCTTTAGCTATAAACCTTCCCCTAGAATCTCTTGCTCTATGCATGTCATTTTTTTATTTTTTATTTTTTTTTAAGTTGGGCTAATAATTCTCTTTATGATCTTCCAGGTCACACTAGGTGCAAGAAGAGAGCATACTTAAGAAATTACTGAACCAATAAATCTCTTTTCTGATCCTCCAGATCACACTAGGTGCAAGAGGAGAGCATACTTCAAGGAGTTATCAAGTTTTCCCTTCTTTTAGAATTTTTGTGTTTTTTTTTTTTTTTCAGAAATTGGCTACCTAGTTACACTTCCCCGGCAACGGCGCCAAATTTTTTGGTCAATTTAGTGTGTCCTAAATTCCTGCATTTAATTTGTCAATCCGGGAATCGTAAGCTGATGAAGTGCGGCGCACTATATGTGCAAGATAACCTATCTCTTAACTTTTTGTCGTTTTTGGTTTTCTAAGGTGAAATGGAAATTCTAAGATGAAAACAAGTTTGGTTATGTTTGTTCAAGGAAATGATATCCCCTATAATGATTTACCAACTTGAAACCTTAAAAAGAAATTTGAAATTTACAATGACAAGACTTGAAAGGAAATGAAAATGTGCTGCTGAAATGAAAAGGTGCTGCTAATCTAATAAATCAAAACAATGAACTATTGAGCATGAAAACTAAACTATTCTTGCTGCCAACTAAACATAAAAGAACTATGCTTAAGGAAATTCAAAATTGCAATAAAATAAATCTAAATCAGATTACATCAATTTATCTTCTGATCCTTCATCATTAGTCCAGCTATGATTTTCGGAAGTAATCATAAACAACTTGAGTAACTGATATCTAACTTGCAGAAATAAAACTAATATCAAACCATACATTCATGATTCAATCCCTCACCATCAGTCCAGCTGTGGCTTTCGGAGGTAACTGAAGATGTCATGCACAATTTAATATATCTAATTTTACAGAAGGAAACTAATACTAAACTACACATTTCATAATACAATCCCTCACCATCAGTCCAGCTGTGGCTTTCGGAGGAAACTGAAGATGCTATGAGCAGCTTAATATATCTAAATTTGTAGAAAAGAAACTAATACTAAACTACACATTTCATAATACAATCCCTCACCATCAGTCCAGCTGTGGCTTTCGGAGGCAACTGAAGATGCTATGAGCAGCTTAATATATCTAAATTTGACTACTGAAGCAAATAAGCAAAATTGAAATGAACAAAGCAATACTGAAATTAAATAGATACTATGAAAAGCAAATTAGCAGCAGAACAATGTTAGTTTCATGTCATTAGTCAAAAAGCTATGAAAATGCCCGGGCTGCCTATCTATAACCTGAAACAAGAACACTGATAAGTGATTAACAATATAAAGCATGAAAGACAGAAGTGAAATGGAAATCATGGAAGTTTATAAACAGAAATGAAGCAAATGCAATGTATAAACATATGAATGAATTATGGCACAATGAGCTTTAAAGAAACGAAATGAGAACTTTACACTAATGCACAAAACCTTAGCTGAGCAGGGGCCCTCTACACCAGCCTTGGCAACGATCTTCAAATACGAATTTTGGTTGAAAACAGAGTCTTCTTATATTAAAAAGTAGTCATTACAGAAAGGTGATGTTACGGCACAAGTGCAGCGTAATCACATTACAGAGCAGACTAATAAAAGATAACAGAGACTAACATCGACTAACTCTATATGCATATGCAAACGCATTATATATAACAAAAGAAATATAACTGTCTCCTAAAGTTCATGCTGGTGGAGAGCACGTAGACCACTACGTCCACGGATCTAGGATCATGGCCGTGTTGGAAAGTAAATCTACAAGGAGTGGATGCTTGAATTCGACTAAGGAGCCATGTACAGATGTCGATTTATCCTCCGCAACTTAGAAACAGCCGTATGAATCTTCATGTGACACGAAACAGAGTCCTGCCAACATGAGACTCTATGGTTGACTTCCATGTGGACGCCTTTGACCGCGGCTTCTTTAGATGAGTTTTCTCGAACCAATAGGACACGAACCATGTCCACATCATTCCTGACCTACCCATGAGGCTCGTTTTCCTTGTAGACACCTGTAGCATAGAGTTTCACAAAATAGCTGCGGAAAGTTGCAGCAGCTGCGGAAAGTGGAAAGATTCCACAGCTGAATGAACAAAATCTAAATCAAATAGCAAACACAAAAATATAATTAAAAACCATGTTAGATGCTCTTTTGCACATGATATTGACAACTTGGGAGGTTCAGGTGAGTGAAAAAGGTATAGAAAAGTGTATGGAAAAGATGCAGATTTGAGACTCAACACAGCCCTAGGGCTGAAGGTTTGCTGAAAAAAATAAATGGAAAGATATAGCTGAAGCTAATGTATAAATATGTAATTCTTCTCCAATATATCCTCTGGATGAAGGGTTGTCCCCTCCACTGAAGAAATCACTCCCCAAATCATACACTGCAACCACCCTTGTAACTCCTCCCTAAAATAACGCATTTCATGACTAAAACTACTATGTAGGGGATAAAAACACCTTGTCCTAGTGCAAAATATAGAAATAATGCTCAGGGGTCTTCTTTACTGGCCTCCCATTGGAAGGAAACCTTCCTCGACTGAAAACTAGCTCAGAAATAACCCAAATCAAACCTCCACTGCTGCACCCTGCAAGATGGCACAACCCTTAGAAAAAACTTCATTGTAGAAGAAAGATGGAGCTTGGCTTGATGCCAGAATGTGGAAATGTAGCACAAATACTTCTCCTGAGTGGGAACTCGAATTCCCTCGAGGATGAAGGTGGGATTCCCGCTCGGGAACACCCTTGTGCTAAAAAACACTGCAGTCTCCGCTAAACAGCTGAAGATAGCAACAATTCATACAAACCATAAACAAAATAATAATCAAATCATGCCTTCTATGGCTGCCATCCCATTCCTTATATGCTTGGTGAGCTTCCTCACTTTGGTCCCCACTCATTAAAGCCACTACTTCCATGCATGTAATCTCCTTCCAAAATTGCGTTTTCCCTCAATGAATGTCCACTCCTCCATACCAGCGTTGTTGATTTGGTCAAAGTTGACCCAGTCTACATGCTCCATGCCCTTTTCACACATAAGGGTATTCAATCCAGCTACTTAGATGACCTCCATTCACATTTGGAGTGATTTTATTCATACTAATGAGATTTATGGGTCTCCCTACAATCTTATTATTCTAACTAAGAAGAAGAAACAACATTTAATATTCCAACTAGCTAAAAGCTAATTGGGAATATTACATTCCTCCCCTCCCAAATGTTTCTTGTCTTCAAGCAACTGTAAAGGTGAGTGTTGCAACTCTTCTCCTCCTTCCCTTGTGACACCTCCATGTGATAAGCTCTCCTCATGAACCAAGTGTCTCCCAACTAATCCATCCATGTAATTCTCCTCCCAAGTATCCATGAGATGCATCTCCCAAATGATCAAGTTAACCAAATGGCTCCTCTCACAAGGAAAAAAGTGGTCTAATGTAGCAATCATGTGATGATCAATGTTCTCCAGGGATCATGAGGCATAAGAAATGGGGAGAAACTCTCTCCCAATGGACACATTAAATATATGTGTCATCCCTCCAAATATTCCTACAACAATAATAACAACATCATCTATATATGGGATCAAAATCAAGAATACATAAGCTGCCATATGAACTACTGGAGGAGGATCATAGTACCACATGTGGAACCAATGCATTATGTCTCCTGAATGCCTCAAAACATGATATAGTAAGTGGTTTCCCCACCACTTTTTTGATTTCATAGTATTCTTACATGCTTGGAGAAGGTGAGTAATGTTTGGTGCCAATGGATTACACCCTGAATGATATATCATCTCCCAAAATCCTCCTAGGGAGTGGCCATACTCACCACTATTTATGGCCCCAAGTAGACCATGAATTCCATAATGAATAATTCCCCTACTTGGAGCAATGTCCTACACATGTATGGTAAAGGATTGAAAATACTCATCTAGTAAATCAGTATGCACAAAAACATGATCCTTACCATATACCTTGATCAAACTAGCAGAGTGGCTCATTAATGGGCCTCCTCTCATCCCCAATGAGGGAAGAAGTGGCTATGATAACTCTACCAAAGGTTCATGCCCCTCCTCCATCTCCAAATGATCCATGCATCTCCTAATATGCTGATGTATCTCCTCTTCAAGGCCTTGCCAAGTGAATCCTTCCATGATAGTATGATATTCTCTCTTGGAATAAGTGTGGCTGAAGAGAAAATATTCATGTGTTGTATGTAGTAACTTATCCTTGAACTTAGTTGCTCTAGATAAGAATATCCCACTATGGTAGTATATGACCCCATCTCTTACTGAATATCTCCCATCTAATAGTTGGCCATCAAGTATCCTGCATGTAAAAATATCCTTGGAGTAATCCTCCAACAGTTGGAATCTCCAATAAGGATATATACTCCATAGCGACAGCGCTGATAATCTACCATATAAAGCATCTATCATGTGGTTTCCACCTTCTTTGACATCTCCCATGCTAACTTCACATACCGGGATGCTGCTATCCTCTCTTTTCTGCTCCTCCTAGAGCGGCTCATGCTCAAGTAAAGGTTGAAGCTTTTGGAGGTTAGTGTTCCATGGGAAGCTATCACCCATCCAAAACTTCCTGAGTTTGACCAATGTATGCATGAGTGGCCACCATCCTCTACCATGTGTGGAATATTTCTCCCCAAGTAAGAGTATCTTCTAAGCCTCCAAAGCCATGGAGTGGTCTCCTTGCACCATGACGGTGCCATCCTCCATCCCTACAAAATCCTCTTTCAGCACAAGATGTGGGGTGAGAGTTGGTAATAATGATATTTGGAGAATATCTCCCTCCTCCTTGAGCCTACCCAAGACTCTCTGTGTTTTTTCATGTCCTCCCAATATTCCCACTCCTCTTGGATCTATGAGTGGTGCAACATGTTGTTAGACATTTCTCACCAACTCTTGATCAGGTGGCCTCCCAGGTTGAATGCCACTAAACAGTAATGTCTCATGGGCCAAAGTCATCTGCATAATTGATAGGACTATTAGGTTCTTGCTTCTACTACGAAAATCTAGCTCTATTTTATGTGTAGAAGTTGTATGTGAGGGATATGTGTGCATGCCCCTAATCACCTAATGTTTAACACTCCCTTTATCTATCCACTCCATCTGCAAAGTCTCCCAATCTGTGGTGACCTTCCCTAAAGTAATCAACCACTACACACCCAATATCACATTGGTGTCAAGTATGTCAACCAAAAAGAAGTGATCAGTCAATTTATATGCCCCCATGGTGACATATAAGGATGGAACATAATGCATGCACTGCATAGTTCTAGCTCCTAGGACCAAAACTGAAAATACCTCAAAATCATCGGTGGTTATTTCCCTCCTCTGCACTAGTTGGGAATCAATAAAGTTGTGGTTAGCCCCACTGTCAATCAACACTAAAACCCTCTGATCATCAATGGAACATCGAACTCTCAAAGTCAAGTACTTGGGTACTCCTCTCAATGATGCAAGGGCCCCTCCAATTGGAGCAAATGCTCCATTCACACCTCCTGGTGGTGATGGATCCTCTCCTATTATCCCAACACTGTGACCTCCTTCTGGTTCCTCTTCTTCTTCCTCCTCATCATCATAAAATACCTCTATATAGTGTGCCTTCCCTGTTGCACATCTATGTCCAGGTGCTCATGCTTGTTGGCATGTGAAGGAAAGCTTCCTTCTCCTCAAGTCTATTTGGACATCATCACTAAGAGGTACTTTGTTTTGGCTCTGTTTTGAAGGATGAGCCTTCTCATATTTTCCCTTTGATGGAAAAGTTGGCTTTTGCTAAAATGTTGCCTTTGCTCTTGGCAAGGAATCTTGTAGATCTCTAGCCCTTTCAATGGCATCTTGAAGGGTAGTGGTTTTGGTAGATTTAACCAGCCCATGTAGAGGTTCTGCTAGCCCATCAATAAACATATAGACCCTCCTAGCTGTAGATAAATCAAGAACCATAACAGAAAGTTTTAGAAATGCATAAATATAAGTTTCTAGATTACTTGAATTTTTTAGCTTTTCTAGCCCAATGAAAGGTGCCTCCAATATCTTCGATCAAACCTCTCCACCAAACTCCTTGTGAACTCTGAATATGTAGTCACATTGGCATGACCCAATGTGGAAAGACCATGAAACCACCAATCATGTGCATCACCCTCAAGGTGCAACGTTGTTATTTTGATGGCCTCAATCTCTAGTACTTGGTTCAACTGGAAGTAGATGTCTAGCTTCTCTACCCATGATTTGGCAGTGCATTTTGATGACCCATCAAAAGTGAGTAAGAAAAATCTATGCATAGCCTAGTGAAGATCATGATTCTGTATGAATCCTCCACCTCTATTGCGATGTCGGGGTCTCCTATTGTCCTTGATTTAACAGAACCCTTGAAAACTCAAATGGTCTTTGAATCTTTGAGATTGAGACTCATACTCAAGAAAATAGTCTTCGAGAGTTTCGTGTTCTTGAAACCCTCCATTTCCCACTTCTAGAAATGTAGGCATTATAGAGCGTTGGGAAACCTACTGCTTCACTGGGTGATCACTCCAGTGATGAGAAATGTCAGAGCCTTCTCCATGTAGAAACCCTTTAGAGGATTCTTTGTGTATATCCATCCTCATCTCCTTGATTTCTCTTGCAATATCTTGCATGGTTTGAAGAAGAAGCTTGGGATACTCCTCCTCATCTCCTCCTGATAAGGGAGTTTTTCCTTTGTCTTCTCTATCATGTGTATAATCATATCTCTAGTTTCTTATTTTGAGATACCTCTTCTCTTTGTCTAGGAGACGACCTCCTTATTCTGATGATATATTGGCTTAGATGCACATGCTTAGCCAAGATTATTCTCTAATACCACTGTAATATCCCAAAATTAGAAAGA
Organism: Pinus albicaulis; assembly: GCA_034641835.2. NCBI lineage: Eukaryota > Viridiplantae > Streptophyta > Pinopsida > Pinales > Pinaceae > Pinus > Pinus albicaulis. The sequence continues at coordinate 242,132,979 of CM076573.1, read as the reverse complement.
AGCAATATTTGAACACAAAAATGGAAAGTAGCAGTGTAAATAAATGAACAAATATAAGAGACCAATATGGAGCCATTTTATTAATCATAACAATAGCAAAGAAGTGCAATATAATTAGGCATAAATCATACAACATGAGCTAACAAGCCTCCAATGAGTAAACCCTCTCAAAATTGAGGTGTTGATACTATACAAAATGTCGGAGAGCTGCTACAACGCAGTCATAATGAGAATAACTATAGCTGGATATCATACACTAATACAAAATTATTGATATATGCCTCAAAAGATACTATACATGGATATTAAGGATCCATATCAACTTTCCAAGACAACCCAAGAGGGTTTCCGGAAAATACACAAAAGATCAAAATATGAGTGGTAGCCCTAGGGATGAAGGTTTGCTGTAACAAAATAAATGGGAAGATATAGCTGAATCTGATGTAGAAATATGTAACTCTTCTCCAATAGATTCTCCGGATTAAGGGTTGTCCCCTCCACTGAAGAAATCACCCCCCAAACCATACACTTCAACCACCCCTGCAACTCCTCCCTACAATAACACAGTTCAAGTTTGAAACTATGTTGTAGGGGATAAAAACACCTTGGCATGGTGCCAAATATATCAATAATGCTTAGGGGTATTCTTTAATGGCCTCCTAATGGAAGGAAACCTTCCTCCATTGAAAACTAGCTCAGAAATAGCCCAAATTAAACCTCCACTGCTGCACCCTCCAACACAGCACAATCCTCAATAGAAATTGTGTTGTAGAAGAAATATGAAGCTTGGCCTAATGAAAAAATGTGGAAATGTAGCCCAAATACTTCTCTTGAGTGAGCACTCTAAGTCCCCTGAGGATGAAGGTGGGATTCCCGCTCGATAACACCCTTGTGCTAAATATCACTATAGTCTCTGCTAAATAGCTAAAGAGAGAAACAAGGCATACATACCATAAACAAAATAATAATCAAATCATGCCTTCTATGGATTTCATCCCCTTCCTTATCTTCTTAGTGAGATTCCTCACCTTGGGCCCCACTCATTAAAGCCACTACTTCCAAGCATGGAATCTCCCTCCAAAACTGTGATGTCCCTCAATGAATGTCCACTCCTCCATACCAGTGGTGTTGATTTGGTCAAAGTTGACCCAGTCTACATGCTCCATCCCCTTTTCACACATAAGGGTCTTCAATCCAGCTACTTATATGACCTCCATTCACATTTGGAGTGATTTTATTCCTACTAAGGAGATTTATGGGTCTCCCTGCCCTCTTATTCTTCTAACTAAGAAGAAAAAACAAAATTTAATATTCCAACTAGCTAAAAGCTAATTAGGAATATTACAAGTCACAACCAACAATTTGTAGACCTTAGGATGAGTGCAGGATAAGATATAAATAGAAGTCTAGATCGAGTCAGATAAGACAATGTTTAATAATTTTTTGATAAGTCTTGGACATGTTCTAAACTTGGAAGAGAATCTGTGTAAGTGTCTCTATCTAAAAGGCTCCTGCTGGATGTGTGCGCAGAGACATTAGTCCAGCTATGTGCAAACCTCACTAGCTATGTGCATGAGTGAATATCAAGGATTGTAAAGGGTTTTGAGAACTGTTGATGAATAAAGAAGTGCTCTGGGATAATTATGAGTATTAAATGCATCTGTGATATGTTTCTGTGATCTGTTTTGCTTACGACTTATGTTATATGTAATTGGATCGGTTGCATACCTATTTTACTGCTTAATACAAATTTTATTTGCATAGATATATTATTGTAAGACCTGAATATCACTTTATTAAGACTATTGAAGGGATTGCGAAGCCATTATATGTGTGTGCATAGGGTAGGATGCGTAATTTGACCTAGATTTTCCTGGTTAACGTTTATGGTTAGGGTTTCTTGTGCGTAAGACTGTTTGTTATTATTATAGATTTGTGGACAGCCACATCATTTAATATCTCTCGAGGTGTGGAAGCCTGGTTCCAGCACCCCCCATACTTCTTAGGGTGAGACTTTGGTCTGCACATGTAGGTCACTGCCGAAAGGGCCAGTAGTAAGAGGGTTTTTTTTGTTACGCTTAACTCCAAGGTCAGGACCCCTCAAGCCAACAAATGGTCTCGTTGTCGAGACTAGGATCATTTTGAGAGAGATTAGGTGATGTGGAAGCCATCGAAGACTGAATTATCTATCAAGGAGAAAAGAAGGAAGAAGTTGTCTACTGAAGAGTGGTAAAATAAGTATATTTTCACATAGGTTCACGAAATCTTCTTTGTGACCTTCGCACATGAGTTGCAAGAGTGGTTGTTAAGGTTAGCTGAGTTTTAAACCTGCTAGAAGGATAATAAGATAACTCGGTGGACACCTGATTTGATCCAACAGTTAGAACAAACTGATAACTCCGTCTCCTGCACTGTAGATAATTGGGTTGAAAACATTCTCGGTGGGTTTGTAACAGAATTTGCAATAGATAACTTTGTGTCATATTATGAAGCTAAAAGGAAGTTCTTCAAAGGACTGAGAGGTAAGTTCATACACTCTTTTCCTTTTCTGATTAAGATGCTATTGTGAGAAATGGGTGTTCTGTGTAGCCACACTGAATGAATGACCCAAAACGAAGTTGAAAGAACTACGCTTAATAGAAAGTACTTTCAGGTTAACCATAGAATAGATAGATCTGTATACAACCCTATAAGAAACTTGCCTAATAGTGATACAGAGAGTGGTGAGGCTATGCGTGCTGGAGGTATCTCTCCAGCTACTCTGAAGTCAAACTCACGTAGGGGTCAATAATATCCTACCCCACCCCCACTACCACCAGGAGGCGATATGGATACGCATATGAAGCTACCTACCTTCAAGGGTGTGGGTGATGAAGACATGGATAGGTTCTGGTTTGTCATAGACGCAGTATGGACTGTGTAGAATTTCAATACTGATGCTTTCAATAGGGCACAACTGGCCATGTCGTTTGAAGGTCACGCGTTGGACTAGTTTATGGGATATCTTGCATAGAATTTTGATCTTCCTGTCGATAAAATTAAGAATGCCTTAAAGTAGCATTTCAGAAAACCAAATTCCTACTCACAATGTGTAACGGAACTAAAATATATCCAACAAGAACAAAATGAATTTTTCTGGGATGCAGATCAATGATTGAAGCACATCATCAGTGATGGAGGATTTATCTATGATGATAAGCATCATAAGTAATGGTTTATTTCCATGCTCCTGCCACACCTGCGCAGACTTATGAATTAACAGAAAATTGATTCTTAAGTAGAGGCTCTTGAAGTTTCTATGAATCTAGAAGTCGTTCTTAGATCTGATGACCAATTAGGAAGTATGCAAATCCAAAGTCAGTTAGAAGCAATGCACTTGGAGATTCAAAACCTGCAGAGAGATAGAGTGAAAGAAGTTGGCACAAATGTATGGTACATATGGTGTAAGGGTTCCAGTCACACAAAATATTAGTGTATCTTGCTTCAATATTACATGCAAGCGGGAGGACCAAATCCATTATGACCCAGAGATGTTGCAGGACCAAGTGGTACTCTTACTTTATGGTGTGCTGACTATCAAGTGGTTGGAAGGCATGACACAAACCATTTCCCTCGATTAGGAAGTTATGTACCAAAACTGAAGCAAAAATGGTGTAGGTTATGTTCTTCGGTTGGCCATGATGAGAATCAGTGTCACACCTTTGATTTGATGATAGATAATGCCAATATCTATAGAGTGCAGACTGACCCATCTTCATCAGAATCTCCCTTGGGGCATGGTGGATCTCCAGTCAGAGCAAGGGGAGGATGGATAGGTGCAGGTGCAGGTCATGGAAGAGGGCAATGGATTTGATATAACTGTGGAGATGTTGGACACTATGCGCGTGACTCTCCGAAACCTGCGCGACAGTCTTGTAGGTATTATAGATAGTTTGATCATGTTATTGAATATTTTCCTATTTTGATTGCTAGAATGAAGGAGAAGCAACAACAAACACCTACGCAGAATATACAAATGGTTAGAGCTGAGATGCAAGATGATGATCCAAGTGTAAACATAATTACATGCAGTGGTGGTTCCATCGAAGAAGATGAGGGCAAGAAGGTTGATGTAGAGCCATTAATTAGGAAGGCCTCTGAAAAGAAGGAAGGAATCAACTTGCAGAGGGAAAAAAATATTTTTATAGAATCCAGGAAGGATTTTTTTACTGTAGGTGCATCCACATCCAAGTCAATCATAGCAGCGAAGATTGATGATGAAGTCAAACCTTTCCTACAAACCTTCATTAAGCTATTGTGTAACCAAAAATCAATAAACAACCTTCAATCTCTAATAGATAGCTGTGCGGATAAGGATTTGCATTGAACTGAGAGTAAGGCTTTAAACAAGATCTACAAGAATAAGAAGAGAACTGGTCAGTAGATGTGCATGACTATACAAATCGGAGAATATGAGATGGATCGGATAATTTTGTACTTGGGATCTAATGCAAATGTTCTACCTAAGAAGACCTGGCATAAGATGGGTGAACCAAAGCTGGAGTGGTCCACCGTTCAGATGTGCATGGATAATCAGCATAAGATAATTCTGCATGGAAGAATCCCATAGGTTCTGGTAGACATTGTTGGATTAAAGGTATGCGTCGACTTTGAAGTAATACAATTCATGGATGATGCAGACTCCTACCCTGCACTGATCAGGTTAGATTGGGCCATCAATATGGGAGGTATCATCAACTTCAAGCACATAAGCATGATCTTTGAAAATAATGGTACTCGGGTTATAGTACCTCTGGATCCGGCGGAAGAGGAGAGATATACAGAACCAGTATGTGAAGGAGATGATGTCGACCATATCTACAAGTTAACTGCGCAAGATGAGGATTGGATCAACCCTACTACTAATGGGATGTTGAATTGGGAAAATGATAGCTCATTTTTCTCAGATTCGGATGGTGAAATGGAGAACTGGCAGAATCGTCTGCATGATGTGTCTGCACTGCACTACATCAAAATCACTAAAAATTTGTGATGCATCTCCTCAAAGGTAAAATAATTACCCTATTTTGATGGTTTTGGTAGTGTTGTATTATTTTTGGAAAAGTTGGAAAAGGTTGTCCCATAAGAGCGAAGGTTTTGGGCACTCGATCTTTCTATGCATGCAACTCTAGCACATTGGTGAGACACACATAAGGGAAAATTTGGAGATTGGGAAGAATGAAGCAGGATGATGTGGTTGCGCTTTGAGCTGCCCACTACCCCACCAAATGATATTTTTTGTGGCCGAAGTGATCTACGTAAAAACCTGGCTACATGGATGTAGGTATGGGATAAGAAGCACAGGGCCGAATGGGGTCACATGCTTTTCCACATGTTGGGACCAGTCCCTAATGCATGGTATTTGGAGAGGGAGCTACGCTGAGGGACCCTTAATTGGGTTACAATGAGTGAAAGTTTCTTGCTAACCTTCGGCATGGCTGGTGGATTAGAGGGATTGGATGAAGCTCTTCAAGATATATAAGAAATTTTCTTTGATGATTCCCGACCTCAGATAGAATGTGTTACGCTAGCATGGGAAGCGCAGATGCAGGATATTTCCAACTGCAAGAACCTATCAGTGGAAGATAACGATTAAGGTCCATGAAATATAAATATCCCAGAATCCGAGGGAGAGCGTGCAGTTGCAGGGCCCTTATTAGGAATGGTGGATGTAACTAAGCCTATGAAGCTAAAATAAGTTAACATTGGGACGAAGGAACAACCCAAATTGGCAAAATAGGAGCTTATTGGGATGATGAAATAGTGGGAAAGATTGCAGAGCTGTTGACAGAATATCAAGACCTCTTTCCCATGAAGTTTTCTGAGCTGAAAGGAATTGTAGGAGATTTGGGAGTTATGAAGAACACTTTGAAACCAGATGCGCCCCTGTCAAGCAGCAAAAATACCACTTAAATCCAAAATATAAGTAGAAAGTGAAGGAATAATTATAGAATATGTTTGCAACAGGAATCATTGAGCCTGTGGAGTAGTCTGATTGGGTGAGCCCAATGGTTGTTTAAGAAAATAAGACTAAGGGAGAAATAAGGATTTGTGTGGATCTATGCAAAATGAATGATTTATGTGTACATGACCCCTTCCCTACTCCATTTTTAGATGAAATCTTAGACAATGTGGGAGGAAAATAGGCTTACTCTTTCACTGATGGATTTTCAGGGTATCATCAGATTAGGATTGCACCAGAAGATAGAATCAAGACCACTTTTGCAACAGAATGGGGATCTTTCCAATACACAACCATGAATTTTAGATTGACAAATGCACCTGCTATATTTTTGTACGTATTAGTATCTGTATTCAAGGAATTCATGCACAATTTTTTGGAGATGTACTTTGATGATTGGACTATGTTTGGGTTTGTAAAGAAGCATGTGTCCAACCTGCGCATGATGCTTGACACTTGCAGGAAACATTAGATCTCTCTTAATTTGAAAAGTGTATATTATGTGTCCCTTTTGGAATCTGGTTGGCACATATTGTTTGTCAGCAAGGATTGATGGTAGATCCAGCCAAGATTGCAGCTACTATCAAACTAGAGGCCCCTACCAATGAGAAATAGCTATGCTCTATTCTAGGACACACTGCAAATTATAGAAAATTCATTTAGGGATATGCTCTGATCACTGCACCCATGGAGAAATTAACGAAGAAGGATGTGTCCTTTTTATGGGATGAGGAATGACAAAAGAGATTTGAGTTGCTGAAGGAAAATATGGTTATGAAACCTATTCTAATCTTCTCAGACTGGTCCAAGGTCTTCCATATGCATGTTGATGCATCAACCATTGCACTTGGAGTTGTTTTAGCGTAGCCAGGAGAAGGAGATATTGATCACCCCTTTGACTTTGCCAGTAGGAAGCTCTCCAGTGTAGAGCACAACTAGTCAACCACATAGAGGGAATGATTTCCTATGGTCTATGCTCTACAGAAATATAGGCATTATTTGCTAGGATGGCACTTCAAGATGTTCACTAACCACTCTGATTTGAAATACCTGGTTAATAAGCCTCTATTGGGTGGGAATATTTGTAGATGACTGTTTCTATTTCAAGAGTATGATTTTGAAATTATTATTATGCCTCATAGATTGAATGTTGGACCTGGTCAGCTATCACGCATTGAGAGTGTGGAGGAACCAACCAGTCTGGAGGAGTGACTACCTGATGCGCAGCTCTTTTCTATTAAGGTGGTTGATGAACACTTTACATATACCATTTAATTTCTGACTACCAGAAGTGCACCTGTTGAATACTTTGTGCAACATAAGGAGGATTTGGTTTCGCGCACAATGAATTTTACATTTATTGCTGGTCAACTGTACAAGTTGGGAGTAGAACAAGTGTTAAGGAGGTATGTTTTGGAACATGAAAGACAGGAAACCTTGGCTAAAGCTCATGGGGGAATGGCAAGAAGCCACTATGCAGGGAAAGATACTATGCAGAAGGTGTCGTGTGTTGGGTTATGGTGGCCCACACTACATAGTGATGTACATGCATATTGTTGAGCTTGTGATGCATGCCAAAGAACAAGGAAGCCTTCACATAGAGATGAAATTCAATTGCAGCCATAGATGGACCTGAAGGATTTTGATAAATGGGCCATAGACTTTGTGGGACCTATATATCAATCCTCGTGGGAAGAAGACTGGCACGCGCTACACCATCACTGCCATAGATTATGTAACCATATGGGCAGAAGCTAAGCCAATCAAATATTGTACTGAAAACATTGTTGCACATTTTATTTTTGAAAATATCTTGACTAGATTTGGGTGCCCAAAGATATTGATGAGTTATAGGGGTACACACTTTTTTAATGAGACCATTGAAGCTCTGACAAAATAATTTCAGATACATCACCAGAAGAGTACTACCTATCACCCTCATGAAAATGGTGCAGTGGAAACCTTCAACAAAATTATGGTGAATGCACTCATGAAGATTTGTAATGCAAATCGGAATGATTGGGACCTGTGCATCCCTTCTATGTTATGGGCTTATAGGACTACATGTAAGAATTTGACTAGTAAGACACCTTTCAGGATGGTTTATGGACAAGAAGCAATCATGTCAATGGAATATATCGTCCCAAGCCTGCACATCGCTGATTTCACTAATATGGTTGAGCCAAACGTCATGGAGGAACGTCTAGCGCAATTGGTTGCCTTAGAGGAGGATCGGTTTACTGATAACTTTCATCAACAAGTACATAAGGCACGCGAAACGACCTAGCATGATAGGCACATTCGGGAGAATTCATTCAAAGAAGAAGATTTGGTTTTGTCATATGATAGTCATTTTGTGAACCACCGAGGGAAGTTAAAAAAGAATTGGTTAGTGGCATACATTGTGAAATATATCACTAATGAAGGTGCGGTGTGCTTGGCCACATTGCGTGGTGAAATTCTTCCCGAGTATATCAATGAAAACCGACTAGAACCATATGGGGATAACCATGTGCCTACCAAATTACTATATGGCCAAAGAATGTGAATCCATTTGTCTTCACGTTGTGCAGAGGACCTACACAAATAAGTGTGACATGATCACAGAGGTAGTGCACGACAGGGACCTAGCCTGAAGCATGGAAGATCGGGCTAGGCTCTGCTATGCCTATCACAGCCTCAACGTCTGGCAAGGAGACAACAACAACTAAGAAGTAAAAAGAAGTTTAGAATGTCATAGAGAAATATGTAGAAAAGGAAGATGAGAAAGAAACAAACAAGGAGGTAGAAAAAGAGCCCAGGGAGGAGCCCGAGGTAGATCTCAGAGGAACAGATGGCCTAGATGGTACCAAAGTTGAGTCTCCCAAAGGTACTAAGCACAATGCTAATACCCCCAAAGGCTTGTGAAGCAAGCGGAAAGGTTCGAAGGCTGGAGGAACAGAGGACGTCACACTCACTGAGGAAGACCTTGATAAGATAGTAGATGTGATCGCATCTGCCTCCGAGGATAGGTGGACTGCGCTCGAGGAGCAGTAAAAGGCTTTAGTTGAGTCATTGCAGACTAGATGGTAGGTGATGTAGCTTAAGATTGAAAACATTAAAGTGAGTGTGGCTTAGGCGAGGCCAATTCAAGTGAGGGCAAGCACAACTATGATAATTAGCACAACAGATATCAGGATCTACCTCTTCCCTGGAGCAATAGTCACGATGGAACAAACTGAGTTGCACGTGCAGGTGCAAACCTGCTCAGAAGTTGGAATTGATTTATCAATGGTGCCTAGTGTTAAGTTGCATGCCATACAAACAATCACCACCGATGAGCTGCGTGCAAGGAAGAGGGCATGTACCAGTAACTTACTGTGGCAGAGCAAAAGGTTGCAACAAAGACATAAGAGTCTCTTTAGGCTCAGAAAACACAACAAGAAGCGGTGGCACATCGTGCGAAATTGGATAATCTGATTGATCGACTTTGTGGGGACCTTTGTGAGGTTGCCATCCCTGCTTCTATAGTGCCAAAGGCTAAATTAAAAGGTCTAGTAGCAGCCATGAAGGCCTCTAGATCTGAAGTATATGCGGTTAAGGTGGATTTTGAGCAACATATCGTGAAGTTGCAAGCCAAGCTTCAACCAGAAACTCTTCCAAAAGTGCGAGCACAACACATTGCCTTAGTCAAAGAAGCCTCAGAAATTATTGAAGAATTCGTAGAAAAGGGTACAAATATTCTGGAGACAACTATGGGCCTATGAACATCTATTCAAATAGATCCCCTTGTCATGAAAATCTCATAAGAGTTGTGCGCTCAAGAGAAGATGTTTGATGACCTTCAGGAGGCACTACCTACATTTGTGCCTGCTCAGTGAATGGAAAAGTTGCAGAAAAGCTAGATATTGTGTGATGAAGTTGAAGATCTAAGGAGGAAGAAGCACATCATTACTGACCACATGAAGCCATGGGCAGACAAAGAAATGAAGTCGTCATAGGATTTGGACGTTGTTGTTAAGAACCTAAACCAGACTTACCAGAGTATTAATCTTGCAACAAAGGGGTTGACCTCTTAGAAGTTGGTGGACACAACGCAGAGTGCATGCGATCAGAGCGCGAGCATCCTTGCACCCTTCGTTGCCTCCATTGAGGAGATGAAGATGAAGATGAAGATGAAGACCACAATACCTATGTGACTAGGGGTGAGTCACAATAGTGTTTTGAGGGAATGTTGGGGCAGGGTCCCTTTGGACTACATTTTTGAGTAATTAATAAGTAGTTTTATAGTTTTGATTCATGCACACTAAGAAATGCATAGGTTAAGGGGCTTTGGGGTGGGTCAAAGTCCCTTCATGAGTTGTAATGTGCTAAAGGGTAAAACTAGAGTCGCAAACCACAGTTTGTGGACCTTAGGATGAGCGTAGGCTATGATATAAATTGAAATCTAGATCGAGTCGGATAAGACAATTTTTAATAAGTTTTTGATAAGTATTGGACATGTTTTGAGCTTGGAAGCGAATCTATGTTATTTTTTGTGTCTAAAAGGATCCTGTCGTCTCTGGGCACTGTTTAGTCAATTTAATGTCTTAAATTTCTATTATAAATTATTGACCAAAGTTAGTAATCTTGTGAAGTGCCGATGCACTATATATGCTAGAAGCCTATCTTTATTACTTCGTTGTGTAGATTTTATATGTTGCTTTTGGGGGGTTTTATGTTTTATCTTAAATGTTTGAATGAAATAGGAAAACTAAGAACTAATCTAAGGAATGAAATCTAAACTTAATCAAAGTCTGGGATGAAAGTTTAGAAAGAAGAACAATTTATTTTGAAATAACTAGAAAAGAAACTTCAATATTTTTGTGTTTTAGAGATTTTATATGAATTAAATATAAAATAAAGAAATTAACTGAATCTAGAATAATTTTAATGCTTGAAAAATAAACTTAAAAAGGAAGAAAAGGAAATGTTTAATATTAATCTAATAAAGAAATTGATCAGTAAATTATTCTAAAGAAAATATTCTAATAATTACAAAATGAAAGTTACAGGAAGGAAGAAAAGGAAATGTAAAATTAAGAAAGAAAATTGATCTAAAACAAATATATATTGCATAAAAATAAACCATGTTTAATTCTATGTTAGATTATTCTATGTCAGCAATTATCTTTAAAATGTCTATAAAAATACTTCTAAACCTATTGAATTAAAGAAGGATATTTTATACTTAAATTTCTTCTAAATCTGAACAAAGCATCAATACAAACTATGATTAAATCCTATCAAAATATGTAATTGAAAACTTCTCTCTACTTATCGAATGAAAACTATCTAAATTAATCCTATGAAAAACATAGTATTAAACTAACTCTAATTCTATTCACTATTGAAATGAAAAATTCTATTCTAAATTCTATGAATGGAAAGTGAAATATCCTATCTAAATGACTATGCTATGTAAATAGCAAGGTTTACTGAACTAAGAAGGAAAACAAAGTATTCTTCCTACTGTGCAAAGGTAAAATGCATGTATGTTATGAGAAATATGATTACTATGTAAAAAATGCAAAACAAAGATTCATTCCATATGTTAACAAGGTTATAACATCAAATTATTTCAGGAAATCGAAACATTTAAAGCATTAAAGTATGTGAAAGTCACAACATTCATCTTATGAAAACTCAATGTTTAACTAATGAAAAACTCAACAATTAATATATGTTGTAATGAAAATTAAACAAGAAAGCAACACAAACTTATGCTACGAAACATTTTCTATGCAGGGGCCCACTGCAACAGAACAAATTGAACAATTACTTGTGACTAATTACGCATCAATGGTCTTGAACTTCTCCTTCTCCTTGCATTAATAAAAACAGAGTTTCGTTGTGTGGCGGTATTACAAAAATTAAACTTATCTCCGGTTCAAAACAGCTCGGTATTTATAACGAATTAAATTCAACTTTTTGAGATGATCTCACCTAAATATATTAACGAAACTTAGAAGTATAATTCTAAATAGGACTGTGGTCTTCATATCTTTCACGATTTTCTACGTGGAGAGAAAATCTTGAAGCTCCAACTTCTGGTCCACTAGTCTCGGCCCTCTGTTTGATTGATCCTTTGACTGTGATTTTAGGCATTATTTCTCTCGATTTTGGACAGGTGATTTCAAAACTACCCATATGCTTCACTCCTCTCCTTCATCTTTGAAACCTGTCAAACAATGTTGGTAGCTGCAAAAATGGAGATTAGCCACAGAATTGCATTAATTTTGTAGTTAAATACAAAATTATTTCAAATAATATGAAACATTAGAATATAAGAGAGAGATATCATTTAAATGCCTTCTCAGACTGAAAATGTATCAATTAACACTGATTGGGTTTATGAATTATGTCAAAAAGGAAGGAAAAGTGGTGAGATAGACGTCAAAAATACAGTCTTGAGGCTCAACATACCCCCACTAAGAGACCATTATATGTCCTCATGAAATTTCAAAATTGTGAGTCTTCACCTCATTCCAACATATGTTCTGACACCTCTTCTAGGACATCCAATTTCATCTTCTTTCCCCTATTTGAAGTCACTGTTGCTCTTGGTTTCTTCATCAGAAGTTTGTACTTTAAATTTAGGATCTGTTTGTTCAAGTATTTGTTCCTCTTTTTCAATTTCTTGTTCTTTTTTAACCATAACCCCGGATGTAGAAGAGTGTTTTCATTCATGGTTTTGTCAATTTGGTTCTAAATCTTCAGAACTTCATTTTCCTATTTTGTATGCCTATTTAGTATCTCTAGCTCAAAATTTTCTTGATTTAGAGTATTCACTAGAGGTTCTTGTGGACTAGAAGGTTGTTCATCATGAATTGATGTCTTTTCTACATTTCTTCTTTCCAAGGATTCAATGTAGTCATAGATATCTTGTTGGACAGGGTCAATATATGGATTTATTCTACTTGCATCCTGTATGGGAGAAGAAATGATAGGATATGGTGCCTCAAGACTTTCTTTTAGATCAATAGGTTCTGTAACTTCAGGGAGTGGCTTTATTGCTACTTTGCAAATTCTTGAGCTTCTTCTTACTGGTTGTGGAATGTTCTGAGTTTCTGATTTTTCTGTATGTATGAATTTTTCTTTTTATTTCTGTAATATTCATAAATTAGCATGCAGCTAATTGGAATATTAAATTCTAATTTTGCTTCCTTGTTTGATAAACAACTGGGTAGGGAGACCCATAAATCTCTTTATAAGGAATAAAACTACTTCTCATGTGAAAGTGGATCATCTTTTCAGCTTAATAAAGCACCCTAAGGTGTGAACAGGGGCTAGAGAATTTGGAGTGGGTCAAATTTGACGAAATCAATGGCGCTGTCATGGAGGAGTGGACATTTATGGAGAGACAACGCAGTTTTAGATGGAGACACCTTGCATGGAAGTAGTGTCATAAATGAATTGGGTTTAGGGTTAGAAAGCTCATTTCTTATTTAAGGAAGAGGATGGAAGCCATATTATTCATGTTATGATATGTTATGTTTTTTATTATATGGTATGTTTAGACATATAAGCTTTATTTAGCTGTTTAGCTAAGATTGCAGTGTTGTTTAGCACAGGGTGTTCCTGATCGGGAATCCCACCTCTATCCTTGAAAGGCCTCATAGGAAGAGCTTTGCACTACATTTACACATTCAGGTTTTTAGGCCAAGCTTTAGTCTTGTGGTACAACGCAATTTCTGTTGAGAGATGTGCTGAGTTGCAGGGTACAACAGTGGAAGATTGTATTGGGTGTTTTCAGAGCTAGTTTTGTAGTGGAGGAAGGTTTATTTCCATTGGAAGGCCAATAAAGGAGCCCCTCATGATTATTTGATATATTTGGCATTAGAAAAATATGATTTTATCCCCTACAACACAATTCCATTCCAGATCTGCGTTATTTTAGTGAGCTGTTGCAGTGGGCAACCCAAAAAGGGCCGAAAATCAAAAATTAAAATATGGCCAAATCATTTTTGGGTTTTTTTGGGTTTTTGGAGTAGAATCAATGGTTAAAATCCTGGATGATTCTGAGTAGTCTAATAGCCTTTCACACATGGTTATTCTCCTAAGAAGTAGTAGTTTCCAGTAGCACCAGTTTCCTCAGCAACAGTAGTTTTCTTTCCATTGAAGGGATTAGCCCTTCATTGAGAGAGTCTTTTTAGAGGAGTTCTTTCAGATCTACATAAGAATTTAGCCACCTCCTTCTATGTGCTTCAATTGCAGTGCATCTTTAGCTCTAAGGCTTTAGATCCACCATTCATCTTTAGTGTATTTCCAGAAACCCTTCCTGTGTTGTCTTGGAAAAGTGTTGAGGAGAATATATCTCCATTTTTGGCCCTATATGAGCATGATCTTATCTGATCCATATATATATATGTTCTAGCTACAGTATTAGTCACTAAAACTGCGTTGTGCTTGCTTCAGTACTTTATGTAGCAATGTATTACATGTTTTTGGGTGCATTTTGGCATTGGAGGTTTCTTTTTCCTATCTTGAGGGGCTTGATCCCCAAGATCTTGTACTTATTTATTGTTGTTATACATAATATCATGGATCTATCATTTGGCTCACATGTAAGGTGTTAATACTTGCTGCTATTTTCATATTCATGAACTATATTCCTGCTTTTCCCATTTGGGAATATTACAGTGGTATCATAGCATAATATTGGCTCAGCCTGTGAAGACATTGCATCTATGTTATCAAGAGAAGAAAAAGCTTCTCACATAAAAGAGAAGGCTTACATAAGAGACAAAGGCAATTCTCCATTATTTGGAGAAATAGAGGGAAAGAAGTTTTCAAAACTTCTTCTCCAAACTAAGCATGAGCTTAACAGAGAAATCAAGGGAATGAGGAGGGAAAGACATGAAAATCCATCAAGAATATTTACACATGAAGAAAGCTCCAGTTCTTCATATTATGGGTGTGATAGTTGAACCACACAATCAGATCTACAACGCTCTACCATGCCTATGTTCATAGCAAGATAGATGGACGAAGGAGATGTACCAAAGGAGGAGACTCTTGGTGACTATCTTCAAGATTGTGAATCCCAATCTCAAAAGTCCAGAGATCGTATAAACTTCCAAGGGTTTTTCAAGATCAAGGAGAATAGAAGACCTAGCAACCATGATAGAAGCAAAAGGTGTAAGCAGCATGATTTGGGTAGATCCTTTCTATCTACTTTTGATGGGTCACCCAAGAACGCAGCCAAGGCTTGGGTCAAGGAACTAGACACATATTTTTAGCTGCATCAAGTTTCAGAAGAGGAAGCCATTAGAGTTTTTAGCTACATCTTGAAGGTAAGGCTTATGCCTGGTGGTTATTTGAATACTTTTCATTAAATTATGCAAATATATCTACTTATGAAAGGTTCACTAGGAGGATAGTGAAAAGGTTTGATGAAAAACATTTGGAAACATCCTTGGATGAGCTAGACAAGCCTAAAAAAACAATACCTTTGCACGGGTTGGAAAGATCTATAAATTCGACTACATTTCAGAAAACTAAGAAAACTATTAAGGGGGTTAAGAATTTGTAGAATACCTTGCTTCAAGAAAGGTCCCCACTTCAAGAAGAGCTCTGTTCTCAAAAGGAAGACATGGAGATCTCTTTTACAAAAGAGGATCAAGGCAAAGGGCCTCTTAATGATGATGAGGTAACCTCCACTCATGATGAAGGGGAAGAGAAGGCAAGAGGTAACAACACTGTCACATCAGGAGCAAATCTAGTACCTCATGGAGAGGAATATGGAGCAATGGCTCCGATGAGAGGATCCCTTGTATGTTTGCAAGAAGTTCCAAAGAATCTCACATGCAGAGATCAGGGCCCAATCCTTGAGTAGCATGTGCCATCATGGATATATTGTGAGAACTTGAAGAAGGAAGAAAAGGATAGGGAGGAAGACCAACATCATATGATTAGGAACACACACCCCTATCTATTTCAGAAGATTGATGTACAGAAGAGGTTGACTGATTTGCGCAATGAGAGTAAGGACAAAGTAGTCCACTCATGTATGTAGTCTACTCTTGACATTGATGTCTCATTACATGGAGGCATTCCACCTGAGAGACCACCAAATCAGGAGATGATGGGAGATGCTTCACATCTAGTTGCACACTCATTGATTCCAGAGGGTTGAGCACCTTGGGAGGACTTGACACAACGCAGAGAGTCTGGGGTAGGATCAAGGAGGAGGGAGACATTCTCCCAATAGCAGTATTACCCACTATCACCAAAAATCTTGCATTGAGAGGAGATGTTTTAGGGATGGATGGCACCATTAGGGTGCAAGGAGACCACTTCATAGCTTTGGATAATCAGAATATACTTCCACATAGGAAGGACTCTTCCACATTTGGTAGGGGCTGGTGGCCAAACATGCTTACACTAGCCAAACTCAGAAATTTTTTGATGGGTGAAAGCTTCTCATAGAAGGCTAGCCTCCAAAAGCTTCCACTTTTTCTAGAGCATGAGAAGCTGCAAGAGGAGCAGCCGAGGCAAGATTGCAGCATCACGGTGCATGACTTTGGCATGAGAGATGTCAAAGAAGAGGGCAGCAACATGACAGGTTCTTCACATGATAGATCAGTAGCACTATCATTATTGAGTATTGACCCTTATTGGATATCCCAGCTATTACTGGGATACTCCAAGGATCTCTTTTCATGCAGAGTGCTTGATGACCAGTTATCTGATGGGAGATATGCAGTGGTAGATGGGGTCATCTATTTTCAGAGTAGATTCTTCTTGACTAGAGCCTCTAAGCTCAAGGAGAAGCTACAAGATGCATCATATGAGGGTTTGCTCTCCAAACCCACTGTTTTTATAAGTGCATATCGTACTATCCTGGAGGGATTCATTTCGGAAGGCTTCAAAGAGGAGATGCATGAACATATGAGTAGATGCATGGATTATTTGGATGATGAGGAGAGACATGACTCTTTGATAGAGTTATCACAGCTTTTTCCTTTCTCATTGGGAGTGAGAGGAGGCCCATCTATGAGCCACATTACTAGCTTGAACCAAGTACATGGTAGGGATTGTATTTATGTACATCATGATTCATTTACTATGTATTTGCATTTCCTTCTCGTACATGTGCAAGGCATTGCTCCAAGAGGGGGCAATTTTCCTTCTACACTTCATGATCTACTTGATGCCATAAGAAAAATTGACTATGGCCACTCCCAAGGAGATATTGGGGAGATGATATCTTATGCATGGTATGCTAAATTTGCACCATACACCATACACCTTCTCCCAGCTTGTGAGGAGATTGGGGCAGCAAACAAGTGGTTGGGAAACCACTCATCATGCCATATTCTAATGCAATCAGGAGTCAAACTGCACTGGTTGCACTTGAGGGACCATTTTCCTTCTCCATTACTACATATGGCAGCTAGCATGACTTTGATTATGATCCCATATGTTGATGATGTTCTGATTATTTTTGGAGACATGATTGGAGGGATGACACATTGGTTGGATGTGTCCATTGGGAATGAGACTTCCCACATTTTTCCATGCTTCAAAGGGAGCATGGGAAATTATATGGCTGCTGCATTATAACACTTGTTTCCTTATGAAGGGAGCCATATGATCAATTTATTTCCTTGGGAGGATCCTCTCACATGGGAGGAGCTTTTCTATGAATTACCATTCTGGAGGGTGATTCATTTTATATGGATGATAGCTTGGAGGAGGGAGCTTCACTTGGGGATGAAGGTTACCTATATTTTGCAGATATATCCTTGCAGTTGTTTGAGGACAAGCAAAATTTTCTAGGGGAGGATTGTAATATTCATAAATTAGCATGCAGCTAATTGGAATATTAAAATCTAATTTTGCTTCCTTGTTTGATAAATAAGTGGGTAGGGAGACCCATAAATCTCTTTATGAGGAATAAAACCATTTCTCATGTGAAAGTGGATCATATTTTCAGCTTAATAAAGCACCCTAAGGTGTGAATAGGGGCTAGAGCATGTGGAGTGGTTCAACTTTGACCAAATCAACAGTGATGTCATGGAGGAGTGGACATTTATGGAGAGACAACGCAGTTTTAGATGGAGACACCTTGCATGGAAGTAGTGTCATAAATGAATGGGGTTGAGGGTTAGAAAGCTCATTTATTATTTAAGGAAGAGGATGGAAGCCATATTATTCATGTTATGATATTTTATGATTTTTATTATATGGTCTGTTTAGACATATAAGCTTTCTTCAGCTATTTAGCTAAGATTGCAGTGTTGTTTAGCACAGGGTGTTCTTGATCGGGAATCCCACCTCTATCCTTGAGAGGCCTCATAGGAAGAGCTTTGCACTACATTTCCACATTCAAGTTTTCAAGCTAAGCTTTAGTCTTGTGATACAATGCAGTTTCTATTGAGAGATGTGCTGAGTTGCAGGGTACAACAATGGAAGATTGTATTAGGTGTTTTCTGAGCTAGTTTTGTAGTGGAGGAAGGTTTCTTTCCATTGGAAGGCTAGTAAAGGAGCCTCTCATGATTATTTGATATATTTGGCATTAGGAAAAAGGTGATTTAATCCCCTAAAGCACAGTTCTAGTCCAGATCTGCGTTATTTTAGTGAGTTGTTGCAGTGGGCAACCCAAAAAGGACTAAAAATCCAAAGTTAAAATCTGGCCAAACCATTTCTGGGTTTTTCTGGGTGTTTTGAGTAGAATCCATGGTTAAAATCGTGGTTCATTCTGAGTAGTCTAACATCCTTTAGAACACAGTTATTCTCCTCATAAGTAGTAGTTTCCAACAACAACAATTTCCTCAGCAACAATAATTTGCTTTCCATTGAAGGGATCAACCCTTCACTGTGAGAGTCTTTTTGGAGGATTTCTTTTAGATCTACATCAAAATTCAGCCACCTCCTTCTATGTGCTTCAGTTGCAATGCATCTTCAGCCTAGGGCTTTAGATCCACCATTCATCTTTAGTGTATTTCTGGAAACCTTTCATGGGTTGTCTTGGAAAAATGTTGAGGAGCATAGATCTCCATTTTTGGCCCTGTATGAGCATGATATTATCAAATCCATTTATATATATGTTCCAGCTGCAGTATTAGTCACTAAAACTGCAATGTGTTTGCTTCAGTACTTTGTGTACCAATGTATTACATGTTTTTGGGTGCATTTTGGCATTGGAGGTTCCTTTTGTCTATCTTGAGAGGCTTGATCCCCAAGGTCTTGTACTTATTTATTGTTTTTATACATAATATCATGGATCTATCATTTGGCTCACATGTAAGGTGTTAATACTTGTTGTTATTTTCATATTCATGCACCATATTCCTGCTTTTCCCATTTGGGAATATTACACTTTCATGCTAACCCTTCTCTTTTTACTAATTTGTTCCTTAGCCCTTCCAAATAATTGTGCAATAGGAATTTCATCTTATAATTGTGGTTGAGGTGGTTGTTCATCTTCAACAAGTTTTTCAATGTTCCTCTTCCTGTCTCTTTCCCTTTCTTATCACTAGGTTTCTTTTCTTCTTTTTCTTGAAAATGATTTCTGGTTAGGAAATCATCCCAAGTATCTCCTATGCTCTTTAAATGAAATTAAATGATGATTTTTGTTAATGCATGATGATGCATTGTGTTATCTATAAATTGAACCATCCCTGCCATCTTCCTTAGACTATTCAACAAAAAATATGGAAGGCTTATTTCTTTATCCTCTAGAAAAATCATCAGTAACCTAGCATGATAGAAAAACATGCAACCAAATATTCCTTCAAATGTAATAAATTTATGAATCATCAAAAGCATGTTCCTCCATTTATTCTTAAGGGTTGTGCTAGGAATTCCTTTCTTAAAAATACTTGTGTCCATACCTTGTTTTTTCAATAAGACTTTCCATTCCTCCCCACTCATTCCTCTATTTTTGAACCACCTTGCACCTATTTTTGGAAGTTTGTTTTCCTCTACCACCAAATATTCTGTGACTGCAAATTTGATGTCACCAATTTTAACCTCAACTTCATTGAAGGCTCTGGAAAAATATTTCGTGACTTCCTTGTGAAACCCATCAAATTTATCTATGAAATTAAGCCATTGTTCCTTCTCTAGTATCTCTTTTAGCTACAGATATCCCTCCATGAATTTTTTACCTACGAGCTTTGTTTTCACGATCAAACCCATATCTTTTTCGAGAGTTTTTCCTTCAAGACTTTCTTTACCTAATTGGATAAATTGATGGTTTTAATCTAAGCTTGGAAACGTGGAGGAGCTATGTCATAAAATGGTGGAGACATGCAGATAAAAAATAAAGTGAATGAGTGAGGGTTTAGGAACGTGAGCAAGGTTTTGGTATAAGTGATGTTTCATCATGAGACGTGACCATTGAATTATTAATGAATGAGATCAAATTGATTTTTGAGGAGATTATGATGTGTTCTTTGTGGCGAATCATGAGATTTAGATTTTGATTCACCACAATCAATTTTAATGATGACATTTTTGACTTGGCAAATATACGATCATCTAATTTATATATATATATATATATCAATTTTTTGAACATTATTATTTAAAAAAAATTGTATCATACCTTGGATATAGCTAACCATTATTGTTTTCTTCTTTGTTCTTGATTCCTCAGGTGTTCTTGAGTACATTCTTCAGTATGATCTTCAATTGTGTCTTCAGCTTCTTCTGTCAAACAGTTATATTCATCTATGCTGCAAAGATGTGTAAGAGCTACAAAATGTCATAATAGTTGCAGAAATGCATCAATTCTGTAGCTAATATTTCCTTTTATGAAAAATGAAAGGAAATGCAAAAAATTTGGGATTTTTAGAATGGGAGTAAAGAAAATATAAGATTTCAGAAATAAACTCCGATTTTCACCTTGTATTTTCTGTATAAGGGTGCCAATCAGTGATTGGTTTTCATACTTATATAATTTTTTTTTGATAATATATATATATATATATATATATATATATATATATATATATTATTTCTTTCTTTCTCTTTTTCTTTATATATGAAAAATAAAAAGAAGACTATGTTGGGGAAGAAGAAGGACTCTTCTTCGCCAACTTCATATCAGCGTTGTCTTTAAACATTTTGACAAATACCTCCTTTGTTATTGGTTTATGATAGACCTTTAGTCAATGCCCATTTACAAGAAGAGGAACCTTTTGTTCATCAATAGTCCTTATCCTTACTACTCCTTTATCAAAGGCTCTTTTAATCGCATAAGGCCCAAGCCATTGAGTATTAAATCTCCCTTGGAATTCCTTGAACTTTGAGTCAAATAAAAGTGCCCAATCTCCTGCCTAAAATCATGCCATTTGGATCTTTGTTGTTGAACGAGGTTGGTCTTTTGAACTACATCTTTCCTTATTTCATCAAGCTCATTGAGTTTCTCCATTCTGTGCTTTTGAGTTTCTTATAAGTCAAGTCCCAATTTGATTGTTGTTTTGAGGGTTCTGATTTGGAACTCTATTGGAAACAATAATTTCTTCCCAAAAACAAGTTCATAGGGATTATGTCCTATTTTATTCCTCCATGTAGCCTGGTAGGCCCATAAAGCTGCTTTAGGAAGCCTTTCTGCCCAATCTTTTCTATGTAGGTGTACAATCTTTGTGAGGATTGCTTCAATCACTTTATTGGTGGACTCCACTTGTCCATTTTCCTGTGGATGGTATGGATTAGAATTTCTATTCTTGATTTTATAAATTAAACATAACTTCTACCGTCATATTATTTACCTAATGAACGGTCCAAATTGACTAGAAATTACAATATTTTACAAGGCAATTTTACATATGTTTTTAGTTGCCCCCCCAGACCCCCCAGGCAGCGTTTAAACAACTGAAAGTGTTGTCACCCCATTAAGAACAGGGTTCCAATGCTATGATACATCTAAATAAAGAATATAATCAGGCTCCACACCCAACAATCTCCCACTTGGAGACTGATTGTAGCAACTCCTTTATTGCTTAAGTTTGTTGGAAAATTACTCCACTTTGGACCTGGTTGTTTCTCATCTTCATCATCATACTTGAAGACAAATTGAAACTGAGCATAATCTCATTTTCTTCCTGGTTACAACTTTTGTTAGCATATCTGCATGATTCTGGCTAGTGTGTATCTTTTCCAGCTTCAACTATCCATCTTTCAACACTGATCGTATGAAATTGTACTTCAGATGTATGTTTTTAGTCCTGGAATGAAATACTGAGTTCTTTTCAAGATGGATGGCACTTTTAATTTCACTGTATAACATTCCAATCTTATGCTTCTTACCTAATTCATCCATAAAATTTTGTAACCAAATCATTTCTTTACTAGCCCCTATAGCAGCAACATACTCTGCTTCTTATGTTGAAAGTGCAACAACACTTTGGATTTTTGAAACCCAAATGACAGTTGTTCCACCTACAATAAATACATACCCTGTAGTGCTCCTCCTATTATCTCTATCACCTACCATATCTGCATCTACATATCCCTGTAGAGCAATGTTTGAACCACCAAAGAATAATGCTTGATTTGTGGTACCTCTAAAATATCTGAGAATCCATTTCACTACAATCCAATTTTCTTTTCCTATATTGTTTATGTACCTACTTACAACTCCCACTGCATGTGCAATATCAGGCCTTCTTCAGACCATTGCATACATTAAGCTTCCAACTGATAATTCATATGGAAATTTAAATATATAATCCATTTCTTCTTAGGTATTGGGACGCATATCCTTACTAAGTTTGAAATGGATAGACAAAGGTGTACTAACTGGTTTTTCATTCTGAATATTAAATATTTTCAACACCTTTTGTATGTACTCATTCTGAGACAATGTTAATTTCTGATTTTTCCTGTCTCTAGTTATTCTCATACCAAGCATTTTTTTTGCAGCTCCCAAATCCTTCATTACAAATGAATTTACCAATTTTATTTTGAGCACATTTATTTCCTGCATGTTATACCCTACAACAAGCATGTCATCTACATAAAATAACAATATAATATAACTTCCATCCTTTTGTTTTTTTCAGATAAACACAATGATTAGAGTGACATCTAGTATAACCTTTTTCAGACATAAACATGTCAAATTTTAGATACCACTGCCTTGGAGCCTGTTTTAAGCCATTAAAGCTCTTCTTTAACCTACACACTAATTTTTATTTCCCTTTGACCTCATATCCTCGTGGTTGTTTCATATAAATATCTTCCTCCAAATATCTATGGAGAAATGTTGTCTTTACATCTAGATGTTCAAGATGCAAATCTTCCACTGCTAAAAGACTTAAGATACTTTTGATTAACGTCATATTAACAATAGGAGAAAATATTTCATCAAAATCAATACCTTTCTTCTGTGCAAACCCCTTCACCACAAGTCTAGCTTTATACCTTTGGTTTCCTCCATCTTCTTCCTTTAGCCTGTAAACCCCTTTATTCTACAATGTTGTTTACCTGTAGGAAACCTGAATAAGTCCCAAGTCTAGTTATGTATTAAGGATCCCATCTCTTCTTTCATGCATATCTCCCACTTCTTCCTAGTTTCGACCTGCATTGCTTCTTCATAACATTCAGGTTCACTAGAAGCAGTCAACAATAAATAATATAATGAAGGAGCGCATCATTCAGGGGGTCTACTTATCCTGGTAGATATTCTGACACCAATTTCAGGTGTTTGAGGTGCCTGTTGCTATTGTAGTGGTTGTTGTTGTTGTGGTTGTTGATTATTATTATTTTTAGGCACCTTTACTTTTTTTGTGATCTCATCAAGAATTGTGTATTCTCTGTTTTATTTTTCTTGTTTCTTTTCCTGCAACTGATTCTTATACAAGAACTTTTCATTGAATATTACATCTCTGATCCTAATGATTTTGTGATTTTCATAATCATATAAGTGATAACCAAAATCATTAACACCATATCAAATAAAGGTACATTTCTTTGATTTTATCTCAAGCTTTGTTCTATTTTCTTTATTAATATGGATAAAGGCCTCACAACCAAAAGACTTTAAAAAAGAGTAGTTTACCTTTTTACTTTTCCATGCCTCCTCTAGAATACAACCATCCAAGGAACTTGAAGACCCTCTTTTTTTTAGATAAACAACAATATTCACAACATCTGCCCAAAATTGTAAAGGGAATCCTACATGAAATCTCATGCACCTTGAACGCTCCATGATTATTTTGTTCATCCTTTCTGACACACCATTTTCCTGTGGTGTTCTTGGAACGACCTTCTCTCTGTGAATTCCATGATCTGAATAGTACCTATCAAAATATTTGCTGCAACATTCACCTCCATTGTCTTATCTTAGACACTTTAACTTCTTTCCTGTCTCAATCTCAACCAAAGCTTTCCATTTCTTGAAAGTATCAAATACATTAGATTTATTTTGAATATAATAATTCCATTTTTTTCTAGTTGCATCATCAATAAAAGTAACATAATAACGATAGCCCCCAAGAGATGATACCTGAGAAGGTCCCCATACATCTGTATGTACAAGCTCTAATTTTTCGCTCTTATTTTCTTTCCCAACTCTAAGAAATATAACTCTCTTCTGTTTTCCATAAATACAATTCTCACAAAAATCCAAATCAATATTCTTCAAACCCAACAACAAATTTCTTCAGTGAAGAATCTTCTTCCCCTTCTCACTCATGTGTCCGAGCCTATGATGCCATAATGTTGCATCTACTCCTTTGGAAGTTAAAGCATTACCAGATTTATAAATACTATTACATAAATAAAACGTACCAACCTTTTTGCATTTTGCTATTACTAGGGCTCCTTTAGTGATCTCCCAAGTTTTATCTGTGAAAGTTGTCACACAACCTTCACCGCCTAACTGCCCCGTTGAAATCAGATTTTTCTTCAGATCTTGAACATGACTTACATCCTTTAATAACCATTGGTTTCCATTCTATTTTTTTACAATAAATTTACTCATTCCAACGATTTTACAGGGTTTATCATCACCCAGACAGACCTATCAAAAATATCCTTGAGAATAGTCATGAAAATATTTCTTATTAGGTGTGGCATGGAATGAGGCCCCTGAATCCACCACCTAGGAATTTGTAACATTTTCTAAAGAAAGAATCAAATCATATTGTAATTCTTCATGATTTTTTCTTGTATGTGTCTCCTTCTTTTCCCTTCCGAGATTTACAGTCTTTCTTTATGTGTCCTTTCTTTTCACATTTCCAGCACACTATCCTCAATCTGGACTTGGATCTGCCTTTCCTTGATTTACTGTGATATGATGAGCTATTTCCTCTTTCCATTTTTATTCCCCTAGTCTCTGCACTCAAAGCATTACCTGATGTCTCACCGGAGATTTTCCATCACATTTCCTCGCTAAGGATAGCACTGACAACATCATCAAACCTAAAAGTATTAGATCCAGAGATAGAGTTACTAATGACCATAACTAAACCATTCCAACTTTCTGGAAATGAGCACAGAAATAACAAAGCCGTAACTTCATCATCAAATTTTACCCCTAAAAAACTTAACTAACTAGTAACTATATTAAATTCATTTAAATGGTTAGCAACAGATCCACCTTCCGACATCTTCATATTAAATAAATGTTTCATAGGAAATACCTTATTTGAGTCCAAGGGTTTTTCATATAGTTTCGCCAATTCCTTTATTAAATCCTATGTTGTTGTTTCCTTCGAAATATTGAAGGCTACCGATGCTGCGAGGCACTGTCGTATTGTTTCAAGTGCCTTTCTATCGAGAATCTCCCATTCTGTGTTTGTCATACTCGTCAAATTATTTTTTTTTCACTCAATGGTAGGTACAGGTCTTTCTGATACAAATAATCTTTCGTCTACATCTTCCACAGTGGGTAGTTTTGGTCATTAAATTTCTCGACCCTAAACTTACCATCTTCCGCCATTGATCCCACTCTAACTAGGAACCCTTATTTTCTGCGAGTTTATAAGCCAGATAGACCTTCGGCTTTGATACTAGTTGTTAGAAAATTATATATTACAGAGCAATGGTACACACAAAATATGTGGAAACACAAACAAAGAAAACATATAAAACCAGGGAGACACATATATACATGGTTCACCCAATTTGGGCTACGTCCACCCTGAATATCCAGTTCTTCCTTTCTATTATCTAGCAAAATGAAGAGACACAACCTACAACAGATCCGCTGTAATATCCTCTTTTCTCTCTCACAGTCCCCCTTTTTGTTTCTCACTCATAATACTCATACCACACATAGCCACAATACAATACCCTCATAAAATAGAGGGGTTGCCTTCTAGGGAAAAAAAAAACCTAAATTAAGCATAACTTCTACCATCAGATCATCTGCCTAATGAACGGCCCAAATTGACTAGAAATTACAATATTTTACAAGGAAATTTTACATGTGTTTTTAACTTCAGGGGCGTTGCTCCCGAAACCCTCTGCTAGGGAGGGTGATCCATAAAGTCGCAGCCACCCCCCCCCCCCCACCAACCCATGGTCCCCCCAAGCAATGTTTAAACGACGAGCGACGTTTCCACCCAATTAAGAATAGGGGTCCAACATTGTGATACATCTAAATAAATAATATAATCAGGCTCCACACCCAACATTACCCATGGATATGATGCACTTGTTTGAATTATCCTTCTCTTTTCTCTAGGAAACAAATATGATAGTAATTTTCCTGTGGCCAAGTAATTGGAAATCTCTGCAAACCATGGAGATTTAGTAGATATTGCAAAAATATATTCATCGGGAAAATTATCCTCTACTGGTGTATCATTATTATCATTTTGAATTCTAGATAAAAATTCAGCAACTCCATTTTATTTTTCAAGTCAATCTAGAATGGTGATGTTAAATTCTTGCAAGAGTAGTAACCATCTTGTGTTTCTGCCATTAGTGATAGATTTATTCATTAGATATCTAATTGCATAATGATCTGTATGAATGAAGGTTTCATAGCCAGTGATGTAATGTCTAAACTTGTTAATAGCATGGACAACAGCTAGAAAATCATTTTCAGTAACAATGTAATTTAACTCAACAAGATTCAAATTCTTACTTGTCTAGTAGATGGCATAAGGGGTCAAATATTTTTGTCCTAATACAACTCCCAGAGTTGTATCTGAAACATCAGTTGAGATATGAAAAGGTAATTTCCAATTTGGTCCTCTTAAGATGGGCACTTCAGATATCTTTTCTTTTAAAGTTTCAAATGTCATTTGGCACTCGGGATTCCAGCTAAATTCACAATATTTAGAGAGAAATTTGAAGAGTGGAGATGCAATTTTTGTGAAGTTTTCTATAAATCTTCTATAGTACCCTGTAAAACCAAGAAAACTCCTAACATCTTTTTGACAATTTTGGATTTCTAATTTGGAAATAACTTCAACTTTATCTGAGTGTACCTTAATTCCATTTCCTGAAACATGGTGTCATAAAAAAATTCCCTCAGTAAACATAATAAAGAATTTTTCTTGACTTAATGAGAGATTTTCTTCTTTACATATTATGAGAAATTTTTCCAAATTTTCAAGAGCCTCTTCAAAATAATTTCCATAAACTGTGAATTCATCAATATACACTTCCACACAATCATGTATTAAATCAAAGAAATTTCCTAATACTGCTCTTTGGAATGTTGCAAGTGCATTGCATAATCCTAAAGGAAGTACTTGGTAAGCATAAGTTTCCCATGGATTGGTAAATGTGGTTTTTTCTTGGCCTTGGGGTGCTACTTGAAGTTGATTGTACCTACTGAACCCGTCCAAAAATGAAAAATATGTCTTGCCTGCTATTGTATCCAAAACTTGATCTATGAAAGGTAATGGAAAATGATATTTTAAAATAGCTTTATTCAACTCCCTATAGTCAATATACACCCTCCATTTTCCATTCTTCTTAGGGACAATTACTAAAGGTGAAACCCTCTGACTATCAGATATTGTTTAAATAAAGTTTACATTCAGTAGTTTGTGCAGTACTTCATTTACAATTTCCCTAAGATTTTGATTCATTCTTATTTTAGGTTGTCTGATTGGTCTAGAATTTTCCTCAATATAGATATGATGTATGCAAGCCTCAGGATTAATTCCTTTCATGTCAATGTACTCCCATGCATATGCAGAAGAAATTTTTTGCAATTTTTTTATTAACTCCTCTTTTTGAAATTCTTCTAGGTTATTGTTCATGTTGAAAGTTTTACCTGAAAATATTTCAATTGAAGAATTACCAAATTATTCCATAGAATATAAAGACCTTTGTCTCGATGATAATTATTCAATATTACATTGTTCTTGAAAATTTTTACTATTTTCACATCGTGAAGATGATTCATAATTTTCTATTGAATTTAGAATTTGATTTTCTTCACTAATGTGGGAAATAGTCAAAACATGTTGTATACCATTGTCATCATCCACCCATTCTTCACATTCTAATTCTATCATTGTTTTTGTTGGAGGATATAGAGTGAATTTCTTTGTTGAATTTCCATCAGAAATAAACATATCACTAGATCTACAACTGATGAAAGCATCAACTGTAGCTAACCAAGGTCTTCCTAATATCAATGGATGTCCTCCTAAGTTGTTCTTGGGAATCAATATCATTAAGTCAACTGGATATTCCCAAGAGTCTAAGGATACATAAATGTCTTCTAATACACCATATGGCTCGATTACTCATCTGCCTGCTAATTGAAGTAATGTTGGTGTATACTGAAGGTTTGGAAGCTTAAGTTGTTCCATGATTTGTTTACTCATGACATTTATGGCTTCTCCTAAGTCAATCATTGTATTTCGAATCTCAAAACCATTGATGTTTTTTTTACAATGGGACTTCCTCGATCCAAATATTTTTGTATGGTTTTTTTCCCATCATGATATATGCAAATTTTCCCACTAACTAGATTATTTTCACTTCTTTTTTTTTTCTTCCTGATTTATTTATACTCAACTCTATTATTGTTTTTGCAAGGATTGGGATTTCCTTAATGGCTTGTAACAAAGGAATTTTGATAAAGACATTTTTCAGTTCATCTAATATATCATAGTTAGGAAACAAAATTTGTTTTTCTACCCCTCTCTCAATTTGTAATCTTTCTGGAAAAGGGGGTTTAGATATAGATACTGAAGGTTGCTCTATGACAGGAGTTGATTTTATTGGATTTTTTTGTCTTTGATTTTGAAAATTTTGATTCTGATGAAGAGATGTCCCTTCTCCAAAATGATTATTTCTGTTTTGAATATTTTCATTTTGATGAAGAGAAAATTCCTCATTAAAGTGATTGACTTTTTCTTGAATAACAACATAGGTATTTTTCTTTTCTAGTATTCTACCAAATCTAATTTGAACATTGTTAAGATCTAGTGGATTTATCATATAAGTTTGAAATTTTTTTCCCTTTGTGTTATAAATAGGTTGTGCATTTTTATTATTTTGGTTTGGGAGTGGTTGAGCAAGTAGTTGGTTTGGCCTTTGTGGAAAATGTAATGAAAGTTGTGGATTATGATTTGGGAATTAAGGTTGTAGACTAGGTTGAAGAAAATGTTGTGGAGGATAGTTCAGATAAGATTGTGGATATTGATGATATTGATAATATCTTCCATAAGGATTTTTCATTCCTTGCACCCAAGGTTGAGGTTGAGACCAAGGTTGTTGCCATGACATTGAATAATTAAAGTTATTATGTGGGGGTTAAGTATACATTTGAGTATTAAAACCTTTATTTTGTGGCCCTTGCCATGGTCTTCTAGAGACAAAACAAAGAGGATCTACTTGATGTATGCTATTTCTTCTTGTAATATAGATTTAAGACCTGGTATAGAAGGACATTTATTTGTTTCATGATTTTTATACATATGACACAGGTCTCTATCACTTTCAAATCAAGAGGACATTCTCTTAGGGTGTGTTTCTTTCTGCACTTAGGACAGAAGATAGATAAGGCATCACTTTAAACTATTTTCATGTTTTCTAATTTAAGGTGTCTTTTGTTCACTAAGACTCCCTAAAATATCTATTTTAAACTCATTAAGAAAATTTCCTATTTCTACCCTACTTACTATTCCAACTGCAAATTTATTCACTCTAGAGAGAACATGATCTCTTGTATTTTTTCCAATTCTTGATTTCCTTCTTGAGAGATGTATGTATAATTCAGAGATATCAGGTAATGGAAATTGAGAAATGTCACCTTTTAGCATCATATCAATAATATCTATCTGTTTGCCTCTAATAGCTTTCAACAGGAGATATTTTAGAGTATCTTGATCCAATTTTTCCATTTTAGCTCTTTTTAAGTTGTAACTAAATCTCTCAATTAGGTCCTCAAAGTTTTCAACCTCTCTTTGCATCATCTTAAAAACTTCATATTTTTTACTATGAGGTATGCAATAACCTTGGTATTTTTGCAAGAATCCACTCTTCATCTCCTCTCATGTACTACTAGAATGTGTTATTAAACTCATGAACCATTTTAATGTTGCGCCCTTAAGTGTTGCAAGAAATAATTTCAATATTTTAGAATCTTGTAAGTAGTCATAAAATCTAACCAAAACCTCAAATTCAAATATAAATTCTTCAGGATCTTCATTTCTTAGTCCATGAAAATTGGGAAGGATGGAAGGTGAAATATTGTTTATTGTGGCGATTGTATTCTCATCATAGATAGGAAATCCAACAGGGTCTTCTCTATTTCCATCTCTATTATCTTCTCCTATTCCTCTTACTCTACCGCCTCCTCCATCTCATCCACCTCTATTTTCTCCACCTCTTCTCCCTCCTCCTATTCTTAAGTTTTCTCCATTTAGATTGTGTACTTCTCCTTCTCCTTCTCTAGCCATTGTAGATTCCTCAAAACTAATATAGGGTTATATTATTGGAGTTATTTGTTCTTGTATCAATTGTATATTGAAGAAGATTTATTCTTCCTCTTCTCCAGGTCTTTCTAGCTCTTGAGCTAAGATGTGTTCTCTTGTGGAGGTTAAAAATAATACACCTTCTGTTGTAGATCTAGGATCTTCTTCTTCTATGTCTGCTTCAGTTGATGAAGTTGGAGAGTCTCTAGGATAAATTTCTGACCTTAAGACTTTAGGGAGTCTATGTTTTAAGAATGGAATATGAGCTTGAGATGGTGGTGTGGCACTATGAGTTCTTGGTGGGGTGAGTGGTATTGCTGGAATCAAACTTATACCTCTAGCTACAAATCTACCCCTATAATCTCTTTCTCTACGCATATCATGTTTTTTTGTTTTTTTATTTATTTATTTAGATTTAAGAAATAAGGCTCCTAATTATACTTCCCTAACAATCGAGCCAAAATGTTTAGTCAATTTAATGTCTTAAATTTCTATTATAAATTATCTTCCGGAGTTAGTAATCTTGTAAAGTGTAGGTGCACTATATATGCTAGAAGCCTATCTTTCTTACTTGGTTGTGTAGATTTTATATATTTCTTTTGGGGGTTTTTATGTTTTATCTTAAATGTTTGAATGAAATATGAAAAATAAGAACTGATCTAAGGAATGAAATCTAAACTTAATTAAATCCTATGATGAAAATTGAGAAATAAGAACAACTGATTTTAAACCAGCCTAGATCCATCTTAACTTCGGATCTATCAAGTGCCGAAAGGGATCAAATCTCTCGAGGTGCAAACCTTTCTTTTAGTGCAAAACTTGAGGAAAGGTTTGCACCTCAAGAAATTTTAATCTCTCTGGGGGCTTGATATATCCAGAGTTAAGATGGATTTATGCTAGTTTCATTCGTGTGTCGTCATACAAATTTTTTTGAACATATAATTATTTTGATCATTTTAAATATGCTAAAAATGTCTAAGATTAATGATGAATGTTGAGACCGTTACCAACTTGAATGATGAAAATGATGAAATAAAAATTTTAAGTGCACAGTGACAATGTAACAATTTTGAATGATAGAAAATGTGAGTAATAAGAATGAAGTCAATTACAAACAATCTTCATTGCGATCAATCTCAAACTATTTTATTTTATTGTTCTTATTTTCACACATTTAGTTATTATCTATTACCGTGTTTGAATGAAAAGTGATTAACAATGTTGGTTGATGGAAAATGATAATAATAAGGATGTATCCAATTACAAATGGTTTATAGTTTCAAGAAAAGACATTTCAGGTAAGTGAAATTTTTATTTAGGATGAAAATTCAAGTTTTGTATTTATGGTTGAATTATTGCAACACATAATTCAACTCATGTGATGAATAATATTTATGTGCTCACACTATGAGTGTGTGTATGTTTTGGGCGTGGGATAGATATATATATATATGGAGGGGGGATAGAGGGGAGAATAGAGATGCAAAGATAGGGTGGGGAGGAAGATATATAGATATGGAGAGAGAAGTGTTAGAGAGAGAGAGAGAGAGAGAGATATGGAGAGAGTGTGTGTATGTTTGGGGGGTGAGATAGAGAGATAAAGAAGGAGAGACAATGGGAAATAGAGATATAGAAGGAGGGGGCAAAGATGTGCTTACACTGAAATCAATGCGCACTATTAATCTAATTACTTTGAAATTAATATACAACATACATCTAGTTGCACCAAATTAGAAATCAACATATACACTGAAATCAATGCATCTAGTGCAAACAATCAGATAGGATTAGAAATAAACTTCTACACTAAAATCAATGCATCTTGTGCAAACAATCAAATAGGATTAGAAAGAAAAATCTACACTAAATTCAATGCATATATTACAATCAATCAAATAGGATTAGAAATCAATATCTACAATGAAACCAATGCATAGAGGGGAGAAGAGAGATCCAAATACAGGGTGGGGTGAAAGAGATATATATATGGAGAGAGAAGTGTTAGAGAGAGAGAGAAGGATAAGAGAGAGAGAGAGAGGGAGTAGAAAATGGAGGGAGAGTGTAACATACATCGATAAATTCACATGAAAATGCCAGGAGTTAAAAAAATTGTATACAAGCTACCCACGAGTAACTATCCAAATTACTATTAAATATTCCTTACTCATCATTACATATAATGTTCACCATTTCATAGTGTAACCTTAGAATAAGAATAGTAAGTTGCTTAACCATTAACAACCTCTATTGTAGTACATTAACATAAAACTGTATGATGTAACCTTCCATTCATTTCATTACATGTAGTCATCACATACTTGCCATTATGAACATCACAACAAGAAAGGAATCAACATCATCAATTTGACACAATAATAAATCACATCATTGAACACCAATATACCCTGGGAAACCCATAGGGTGAAAACCAACAAACATTTAATTTTATTATTAAACGCTTGTGAGGGTGTTTAACCCTCACTCAATGGTTTATAAGGGATACCATCCCTTAACCATCGTTATAAATCTTACAAATAACTATACAAATATGTAGCTTAAAGCCATTAAAATAAATATGATAGGATTTACTCACTAATATTCATATCTTCATATCTTGGTGGCATGGATGTACCTACAATGGACCATCATACATTGGATCATCCTACAGCTCACACGCATCTGCATGAACCATAATCATTTACCTACAATAGACCATTGTACATTGGATCATCTTGTAGCTCACATTCATCTGCATGAACCATAATCATTTACCTGCCACCATGTTAAGCATAATATTCCCTTTGTACAAGTCACCCTCATTCCCTGCTAATGTTGCCTTCAACATACATTGATGTCAATATTCATAAAATATTAATCATCCATTTCATAAATCTATGCTAGAGAAGCTTCTCCATCTACTCATGTATATTCATGACATGAAATTAAAATAACTTGACCTGCTTCCTTTAGCAGCACATACTGCATATGTGCTAGTTATAAGTCATCACATTAACTAATGTTTCCCTCGCATAAGCACACATTCCTGCAAGACAATAGTTACATCTCCCCAACATTTCTTTAAAAGAACTGATATATCAAGTATGATATTCATGCATGCAATTTACATAAATTTAATCAAAATAACTAATCCTTAAGAAATTACTTTTGGTGGATGAAAGGAAAGCTAACATAACAAATGTTGTTCCCATGCAAGAAAATGCATATAGATTCCAAAAGGGCCTTCCCAAAAGAATGCTTAACACAACCGAGCACATAGCTTCCAAAAGAGTCTTCCCAAAGGAATGCTTAACACAAGAGAGCATGCAAATGCATGTTTTCTTTTCTGTAACACTAATGTAATAAAGCATACAAATACATGTCTTATTTTTCAAATATTACACTAACAATCTTTTCCAATGTATTCTAACACAACATGCTATCTTTTTCCACGATATGTATATTGTTTACAACGAAAGCTAATACAAATATTGCATGCTTATGAATGATCTTATTCCAAATGAAACTAACATAATAGTTATGATAGCACAAAGTACTCACAAATAATTCTTCCTAAAGAAACATTATAACTCAATATTTCTTCTATCCATGCAAATAACATATCTCTATAATGACTATTATTTTCAGATGCAAGAGATTATCATAATATCTCTTCTTTAATGTATTCACAACAAATTTCCTTCTTTAGAATTCTACCATCATTTAGTTATTATTTTCATGTAAACAAATACTTACTTCTTCTTCAAAAGAAGCTAATATAACCTAGTTTCTTTGTCTTTCTACATGTATGTTCTCATGCTTCCCTTTAACCTTATTTTATGAATAAAACTAGGAAACAATAAAAGGTTAGCTTAACCTTGTATACACCTGAATCAATAATTTTTCATCTAGATATGCAACCTTTTCAAGGAATCTATAACTCATATTCCTTTTTCCTGGAATTTAGCACCAAACATGTTCCTTCCAAGGAATCAAGAAAATAGATATTAGTATTTTCTTCATGAAAAAGCTAAATAAATTTAAGCATGTATTATGCAAAGACATATTTAACTTTTTCAAGAAATAGTATGGTTAATTTCTAATTCACCTAAATATCTCCAAGGTTAATCGAAGCAAGCTCACTCTCTTCACTTCCTTTAACATTTCATAACGTTCACTATTTTTGGTTAATTACTTATATAATCGTATTCATTACATATGTATAAAAAAAATACATCTTTGCATACCTTAACCTTTAGGATATGCAATAATAAAAATACATTAAGAAAAAGACATCTTTACATACATTAAACTTTAGGACATGCACTCATAAGAGTAGCCTTCAACACAACGTACCTTTACGACTCACCAGAATTCAAAAAAAATAAATCTCTTAGAAACTGTCAAAGAAAATTCCTTTACATCTCACCATAATTCAAAAATTAAATCTCTTAGAAACTATCA
This sequence comes from Pinus albicaulis, assembly GCA_034641835.2. NCBI lineage: Eukaryota > Viridiplantae > Streptophyta > Pinopsida > Pinales > Pinaceae > Pinus > Pinus albicaulis. The sequence continues at coordinate 242,097,648 of CM076573.1, read as the reverse complement.
AAGAGAATACTTTTACGGCTCACCATAATTCAACATAAATACAGCTCTAAGAAACTATTAGAATATCTGTCATAAAAGAATGCATCCAAATACTATGATAATGGCATGTAACTATCAGAATATCTATGATAAAAGCATGCATCCAAATACTATGATAACAACATGCATCCAAATATTATGAGAATACCTACACATCTCCATGCGAAATACGGAGGACTAGGGGTAGTTGTATGATGTGAGATCATCAATGGGGAGAAAATCTGTATAGCAAGACTTAGCAAGTTAACTGTTTCCATAGTGCTAGGACATAGCTGCCAGCGCTTATCCATCTGCCATATCATGGTCGGAACTCTCCAAGCGAATTTCAACTAGCTCATAGTAGGTAGCATGGGCCACCATGACCACTTCTCCATGTGACGAGCCCAAGTGATAAAAGCATGCATCCAAATCCGTCAAGAAGAATTGAATATATGTCAAGATTAACATAGCAGAACCCCTCAATCCCTCTCCCTCGATATTTTATTTTATATCGGATAAGACTTGGCAGTGGAAACTGCACGAAACCCTAATGACTTCTTGAAAAACTAATTCATTAAATTAATAATATTTTTTTATCAACGAACAAGGAAAGCACGTGGGTCTATGGATGTTACATACTCTGCCCCTTAGAATAACATCGTCCTTGGTGTTCAACCCTTACCAGGACTTAAATTATACTCATGATATAATATAAACAACTGAAAGGGGGTCCTTCCCTTTCACAATGAAACACTTTTTTTTTTAGATGCAATTAATTAAAACAATAATGTTTTTATCCATAGTCATAAGCATGTATAGCTCAAAAAATATTCCATTTCCATTTTTAACCACTTATCCATTATTCAAATTCATAAAAATATAGAGAAATATCTATACCAACTTACCATTACTTACCAATTACTATCGAAAGTAATGATGACTTTTACACAACCTCTCTGAGAATGGTTGAACAACCCATCATCACTCCATGGAAAGTAGTCTGTAATGTATGACTAAAAAATTAATTCACATTAGTCACACCATTTCCAATCAAATGAAATACTTTAAACTATCATTCATTCATGCAATTACAAGTGATATTTTAGTCAGAGTACTCTTCCTAGCCTTCAAAGAGCACCAACCCTCTATTCATGATAAATCATAAGAATTATAAATCACTACACCACGTGCACATTGTCTTAGCTCCCGCTAAAAACATCCACACTGTACTTCAAAAAGTACTCAGAGAGCACCTAGCTCTCTAATCGTACCAATGGTCAATCAATGCACCATGGGCATATCCTAGCCTCTACTAAAACATTCAAACAAATTAGTAATACAATAAATGAACTTATACATCCAGTAATTCATTTTCTGAACGCTAAGCTCCTTTCCTCTTAATATCTACATATGATATATTTACAGAATCATATAAAAAACCATTTTAATATAACACATAACTTATTACTTCACTTGTTTCACTATGAGAATCACAATGGTAAACAAAATGCTCCTCCCAACCCATGGGAGTTGATTTCTGCAACCAAATCGAGTCATTTTCACATCCAAACAGTTATTTGACAAAAAACCATTTCACATTTAGTATGGAATTCCACTTGCAAACTAGCTCGAGAATTCCAATGACCACTCAAGGTCCAGTATAGGGTTCCTCTTGGAAATATCATGCCTATTCCTCTAACATCGTCCCATCTATGAGGAATTTTGGACCTCCTCCAAAAGGCTCCAAAATCAATAGAGTTGCCTCAATTTTTCCCCTCTTTACCATCTTGGCCAAATATTTTCCCTTAATGAGATCATATATCTCTAGGGAGAGGAAATCAGAGCAGGTAAGTGCCATCAACCCCCCCGAGAAGGAAACCACCATCAACCCAAGGCCTTCTAGCCTTTCAAAATTGTTCACAACTGTTTGGCATGTTAAATTTCTCGTTTGGCATTGTTTCCCATAGTAAATTACATAATGAAATATGTACACATTATAAATAAAGAAAAAGAAGCTTTATGTACATCATACATCATACTTGGCCCTCCACATGGGTCTAATAATATCTAGATTAACAGGGAACATGAATAACATACATGTGTTATACATTATTATTTCCTAAATAAAAAAATCATTCACATTATAACATGATACTTTATCAATTACCATTGTAATTTTTCCATGGCACTATTTTACTTTCACAGGTTTTTTTCTTGTTTCCATTAAGCTAACCATGCTTAATCTCATCAACGACACTAATCATAAATATGCATTGTTAGAAAAAACAAAAAATATTCACTTTCAAATTAATTTTAGTTTCATGCATACAAGTATATATAAATATTCATTAATGTGTACGTGTCAATAATGATTAGGGTAATAGTCCCACGGGTAACATTCCAACATTTCCAATTCCAATAGTGTACTATTACCAATAGTCTGACACGTGAAGTAACTACTTGTTCACAAGTTGCAATAATCTTTAATCAAAACCAATTCATGCATATAGGTTCTATTAATTAGTCATACAACACTAACTAATCAATGCCACTTATAATCTTAATGCATCCATGAGACGACTCATTCAAAAACTAGTCATTCAACACTAGTCATTACAGTCAAGTCTCACTACTTGACCCATTCTATATTTTTAACATCTATAAGGGTTCATTCAATTTCATTTTAAGACATTATATCATCCTATTCAAGGACTTTTCTCATCGTTTGCATTCATGAATTAGTTTCACACACCATCACTATACACATTCATATTTTTCAAGTAGTGCATGGTAACTTTAGTTATGTTCATTAAATGTATGAGTAATATGTCATATACCCAAATGTTAATAAACAACTCTCACTTTCACTAGTGATTACTCAGGTTGAGTTCATATGTACATAGATTTTATTTCCTTTTATCCTCAACAAGATTCCAATGTTATGAAAACCATTTTGCAGCAGAATTTATTACTTATTACTCTTCAATGTAGTTATAAACATGAATCACACATCTCATGTCAAAATTAGACTACTGCATATATCAATCAATATGTAGATTGCTAAAATCATATATCAATCAATATGTAGATTTCTAGAATCATACCTTAAATTATGTCCATTAGTAGCATAAATCAATTTCTTTTCGCTTAACAAATCCCAAAGGCGCCTGTGCTGCAACCTTTAGCTATGATAACACTTGTAACATACATCGATAACTTCACATGGAAATGCCAGGTGTTAAAAAAAAAATTATACAAGTTACCCATGGGTAACTATCCAAATCACTATTAAATTATTCCTTACTCATCATTACATAAAATGTTCACCAGTTCATAGTGTAACCTTAGAATAAGAATAGTAAGTTGCTTAACCATTAACAGCCTCTATTGTAGTACATTAACATAAAACTTTATGATGTAACCTTCCATTCATTTCATTACATGTAGTCATCACATACTTGACATTATGAACATCACAACAAGAAAGGAATCAACATCATCATTTTGACACAATAATCAATCACATCATTGAACACCAATATACCCTGGAAACCCCATAGGGTGAAAATCAAAAAACGTTTAATTTTATTATTAAACACTCGTGAGGGTGTTCAACCATCACTCAATGGCTTATAAGGGAGACCATCCCTTAACCATCATTATAAATATTATAAATAAATATAAAAATATCTAGCTTAAATCCATTAAAATAAATATGATAAAATTTACGGACTAATCTTCATATCTTCATATCTTGGTGGCATGGATGTACCTACAATGGACCATCATACATTGGATCATCCTGTAGTTGACACTCATTTGCATGAACCATAATAATTTACTTACAATGGACCATTGTACATTGGATAATATTGTAGCTCACACTCATCTGCATGAACCATAATCATTTACCTGCCACCATGTTAAGCATAATATTCCCTTTGTACAAGTCACCCTCATTCCCTGCTAATGTTGCCTTCAACATACATTGATGTCAAGATTCATAAAATATTAATCAACCATTTCATAAATCCATGCTAGAGAAGCTTCTCCATCTACTCATGTATATTCATGAAATGAAAGTAAAATATCTTGATCTACTTCCTTTAACAGCACATAAGGCATATGTGCTAGTTATAAGTCATCACATTAACTAATGTTTCCCTCGCATAAGCAAAAATTCCTGCAAGACAATAGATACATATCCCCAAAATTTCTTTAAAAGAACTGAGATATCAGTTACGATATTCATGCATGTGATTTACATAAATTTAATCAAAATAACTAATCCTTAAGCTATTACTTTTGGTGCATGAAAGGAAAGCTAGCATAACAAATGTTTTTCCCATGCATGAAAATGCATATAGATTCCAAAAGAGTCTTCCCAAAGGAATGATTAACATAAAGAACATATCTCTATAATGACTATTATTTTCACATGCAAGAGCTTATCATAATAGCTCTTCTTTAATGTATGCACAAAAAATTGCCTTCTTTAGAATTCTACCATCATTTAGTTATTATTTTCATGTAAAAAAATACTTACTTCTTCTTCAAAAGAAGCTAATATAACCTAGTTTCTTTGTCTTTCTACATGTAGTTTCTTATACTTCCCTTTAACCTTATTTTATGCATAAAACTAGGAAACAATAAATGGTTAGCTTAACCTTGTATACACCTGAATCAAGAAGTATTCATCTAGACATGCAACCTTTTCAATAAATCTATAACTCATATTCCTTTTTCCAAGAATTTAGCACCAAACATGTTCCTTCCAAGGAATCAAGAAAATAGATATTAGTATTTTCTTCACGAAAAAGCTAAATAAAATTAAGCATGTCTTATGCCAAGACATATTTAACTTTTTCAAGAAATAGTATGGTTAATTTCTCATTCACCTAAATATCTCCAAGGTTAATCGAAGCAAGTTCACTTTCTTCACTTCCTTTAACATTTCATAACATTCACTATTTCTGGTTAATTACTTATATAATTGTATTCATTACATATGTATCAATAAAAATACAATAATAAAAATACGTTAAGAAAAAGAGATCTTTGCATACATTAACCTTTAGGACATGCACTCATAAGAGTAGCCTTCAACACAACATACCTTTACGACTCACCAGAATTTTAAAAAAAAAAAAATCTCTTAGAAACTATCAAAGAAAATTCCTTTACGAATCAACATAATTCAAAAACAAAATCTCTTAGAAACTATCAAAGAGAATAATTTTACGGCTCATCATAATTCAACGTAAATACAACTCTAAGAAACTATCAAAATATTTGCGATAAAGGCATGCATCCAAATATTATGATAATAGCATGCAACTATTAGAATATCTGTGATAAAAGCATGCATCCAAATACTATGATAACAACATGCATCCAAATACTATGAGAATACCTACACGTCTCCACGTAAAATACGAAGGACTAGGGCTAGTTGTATGATGCGAGATCATCAATGGAGAGAAAATCTGTATACCAGGACTTAGCAAGTTAACCCCTGCCATAGTGCTAGGAAGTAGTCGCCAGGGCTTATCCATATGCCATAGCATGGCCGGAATTCTCCAAGAGAATTTCAACTAGCTCATAGTAGGTAGCATGGGCCAGCAGGAACACTTCTCCACATGATGAGCCCAAGTGATAAAATCATGCATCCAAATCCATCAAGAAGAATAGAATATATGCTAAGATTGACATAGCAGAACCCCTCAGTGCCTCTTCGTCGATATTTTATTTTATATCGGATAAGACTTGGCAGCTGCAACCGCATGAAACCCTAATGACTTCTTGAAAAACTAATTCATTAAATTAATAATATTTTTTATCAACGAACAAGGAAAAAATGTGGGTCTATGGATGTTACATACTCCACGCCTTAAGAGAACGTCGTCCTCGGTGTTCAACCCTTACTAGGACTTAACTTGTACTCATGATATAATAATATAAACAACAGAAAGGGGGTCCTTCCCTTTCACAATGAAACACTTTCTTTTCTTTTAGATGCAATTAATTAAAACAATATTGTTTTATCCATAGTCATAAACATGTATAGCTAAAAAATTATTCCATTTCCATTTTTAACCACTTATTCATTATTCAAATTCATAAAAATATAGATAAATCTCTGTACCAACTTACCATTACTTACCAATTACTATTGGAAGTAATGATGACTTTTACACAAGATCTCTGAGAATGGTTGAACAAACCATCAACACTCCATGGAAAGTAGTCTGTAATGTATGACTAAAAAATTAATTCACATTAGTCACACCATTTCCAATCAAATGAAATACTTTAAAATATCATTCATTCATGCAATTTCAAGTGATATTTTAGTGATAGTACTCTTCCTAGTCTTCATAGAGCACCAACCCTCTATTCATGATAAATCATACGAATTATAAATCACTACACCATGTGAACATTGTCTTAGCTCCCTCTAAAGACATCCACACAGTACTTCAAAAAGTACTCAGAGAGCACCTAGCTCTCTAATTGTACCAATAGTCAATTAATGCACCATGGGCATATCCTAGCCTCTGCTAAGACATTCAAACAAATTAGTAATGAAATAAATGAACTTATACATTCAGTAATTCATTTTCCGAGTGCTAAGATCCTTTCCTCTTAATATCTACATAAGGTACTTACACAATCATATAAAAGCTCATTTTAATATAGCACATAACTTATTACTTCACTTCTTCCACTATGAGAACCACAATGGTAAAAAAAATTCTCCTCCCAACCCATGGGCGTTGGTTTCCACAACAAAATCGATTCATTTTCACATCCAAACAGTTATTTGACAAAAAACCGTTCCAGGTTCAGTATGGAATTCCACTAGCAAACCAGCTCGAGAATTCCAATGACCATTCAAGGTCTAGTATATGATTCCTCTTGGAAACATCATGCCTATTCCTCTAACAGTTTCCTGTCTATGAGGAATTTTGGACCTCCTCCAATAGGCTCCAAAATCAATAGAGTTGCCTCAGGTTTTCCCCTCTTCACCATCTTGGCCAATTCTTTTCCCTTAATGAGATCATATATCTCTAGGTAGAGGAAATTAGGGCATGTAAGTTCCAACAACCCTGTTGGGTATGTGTTATATTCTTTCCACGACTAGCCCCACGTGTTGTACGTTGCGCCAGGTGCAGTGGGGGGGTCACAAGGGGGGAGGCAGCCCCCACTGTTGGGGTCCGGGGCAGCGCCCCGGCGAAAATTGTTTTAGTGTGCGGACCCACCCATGTTTTGTGCATGACTTTGCACGTGGTTTTGGGGTACGATGGTTTTCGGCCCCTGGTATTTTGTAGATCCGGTCAAGGGAACTACGGTTATGTTCTAATCCAGGGTTAATGGATTGGGGTTTATGTATGCTTCGGCATGTATATATATGTATTGTAACACTAAAAGGAATATAATGAAAAATCAAGCTGGTCGTCCCAATTTGGGATCCAGGGGAAAATCTCTGTGTTTATCTGTTTTATGTTTTATGCTCTCGCTATTGTTTATTTTCTGTTATAAGATTCGTGTGTAGATAATTTCTGTTCAGGGTTAAAACCTACATTTGGTATCAGAGCTGTTTCGACTTCAAGGGGACGCCTTTGTTGTTGAGGGTTTTTTGCTCGGGCCTGTGGTAGACCCTGTGCAGTGGGAGATCTGCGGGATCGATTCTTGCGGTGAAAGAATATGGTGAGTGGCGGAAAGATAGAGATCGAGAAATTTAATGGTCGGAGTTTTGAGTTGTGGAAGCTCAAGATGGAGGATCTGCTGGTGGATAAAGATCAGTGGATCGCAGTAGATCCAGGTACTAAACCAACGGCAATGTCAGATGAAGACTGGAAGAAACTGGATCGGAAGGCTAAGAGCACAATATGGTTGTGTGTGTCAGATTCAGTATTGTTGAATGTATCTGGGGAAGCTACAGCGAAGAATTTGTGGGAAAAAATTGGGACTTTGTACCAATCTAAGTCTCTGGTGAATAAGTTGTTCCTGCGGAAAAAGCTGTATAACCTGAGGATGAAGGATGGAGACTCGGTGACAGAGCATCTGAACGCCTTCAATACGGTGGTAAGTCAGCTGTCATCTGTTGATATTAAAATCTCAAATGAAGATAAGTGCATCAGTTTGTTGTGTTCTCTACCAGACTCGTGGGACAGTCTGGTTATTGCAATAGGTAGCAATACAACTACCTTGAATTTTGATGACATTGTCTTAGCCTTGTTGTCGGAGGAAATGAGACGGAGAAATATGGAGGGCTAGAATGGAGATGCCTTATCTGTACGAGGAAGGTCCCAAAACAGAAACAAGAATAAGGTTTCGAGTGGGAGATCCAAATCTAGAGGGAGATCTAAATCTCCTGGAAAGTTTGTAAAGGTATGTTGGAAATGCGGAAAGGAAGGGCACTACAAAAGGGAGTGCATATCTAAAGCTCCTGAGAAAGGAAAGGGATCCGATGATGCTCCTTCTGCAGAGGAAAAAACCACCTCGGATGAAGGTGGGGATGTGTATTTGGCTTCTTCTTCAAACACACATGTAGATCATGAGTCATGGTTGATTGACTCAGGTGCATCCTTTCACTTCACTCCCCATAGGGAGTGGTTCTGCGAGTATGAGAAATATGATGGTGATGTCTTCCTAGGGGATGATAAGAAGGCCAAAATCATCGGACATGGAAAGGTCAAGCTGAAGCTGCAAGGTGGAAGGATTAGAACACTTCCTGGTGTTCTGCATATTCCTGCATTGGCCAGAAATCTGATTTCTATAAGCAAGATGGATGATGCAGGTGTAAAAAACAGTGTTCGAGAAAGATGCCTGCAAGATGGTTCGGGGAGCACTGGTATTAATGCGGGGAGTTCGGACTGGAACTCTGTACAAGCTACAAGGTAGCACTGTTATTGATGGGTGTAATAGTTATGTGGTTCCTGAAAGTGGAGCGGAAAGCCTAGTTGTCTCTGGAGAAAAGACCATGCTATGGCATCAAAGGCTTGGACATACTGGAGAGAAGGGCCTTCGGATACTACATAGAAATGGTATGGTAGAAGGTATGTCTAATTGATCTCTAGATTTTTATTTCTGTGAACATTGTGTATATGGGAAGCAGAATCGGGTGAGTTTTCCTTCTGGTGCTAAGAGGGCGAACAAGATATTAGAACTTGTGCACAGTGATGTGTTTGGACCTGTGTCAGTTCCATCACTGGGAAAGTCTGTGTATTATGTTTCATTCATAGATGACTTCTCAAGGAATACATGGATATATTTCTTGAGGAAGAAATCTGAAGTCTTTGACAAATTTAAAGAATTTAAGGCTCTCGTGGAAAACCAGACAGAGAAGAAGATAAAGGCATTGAGGACAGATAATGGTGGGGAGTTCTGCAAGAAGGAATTTGAAGAGTTCTATAAGAAGTGTGGTATAGCACGACAGAAGACTACTCCATACACACCTCAAAAAAATGGAGTTGCAGAAAGAATGAATAGAACACTGATGGAAAAGGCAAGAAGCATGCTCAGTGGTATCGGGTTAGGACAAGAATTCTGGGCAGAGGCAGTGGAGACTGCATGTTACTTAGTTAACAGATCACCTTCATCAGCGTTGGAGGATAAGACTCTACATGAGGTATGGACTGGTAAGAAACCCTCTCTTTCACATCTAAGGGTATTTGGATGTGATGCATATGTACATGTTCCAAAGGAGAAAAGGACCAAGTTGGATAATAAATCTGAAAGGTGCATCTTTATTGGGTACAAGGATGGTTTAAAAGGTTACAAGCTTTGGAACCCGAAAACAAGGAAGGTTGTGTACAGTCGAGATGTGGTGTTTAGAGAGGTGAAAGATGTTTTTAAACATGAAATCATACCAAAGGAACCTAAGAAGATAGAGTTTGAGATAAAGGAGGATGAATTAGACTCTACAGCAGAAGAAGATTCAGAAGAGGAAGAGCCACAAACTCCAGCTTTGAGAAGATCAGTTCGGGAAAGAAGGCAACCAGAAAGGTATAGTCCATCTGCTTTCTATTCAGGTTTTTCCTTAACTATAACTGATGATGATCCCAGAACTATCAGAGAGGCAGTACATTCCGAGGATGGAAAACTATGGAAGGAGGCCATGGTTGATGAAATGGCATCCTTGCACAAAAATGAGGCATGGGATCTGGTGGAGTTGCCGACTGGAAGGAAGCCCGTTGGGAGAAAATGGGTGTTTAAGAAGAAGATGAATGTAGAAAGAAAGGTGGAGAAATACAAAGCTCGGTTCATAGCAAAAGGTTATTCCCAAGTGTCGAGAATTGATTTTGGTGATATTTTTTCTCTTGTTTCCAAAGTTACTTCTATTAGATTACTTTTATCTGTTGCTGCTGCATTTTATTTTGAGATAGAACAGATGGATGTGAAGAAAACATTTCTTCACGGAGATCTAGAAGAGGAGATCTACATGAAGCAACCTGAAGGTTTTATGGTGAAGGGTAAGAAAGAACTGGTATGCAGGTTGAAGAAGTCTCTGTATGGGTTAAAACAGTCACCAAGGATGTGGTATCAGAAATTTGATACCTATATACAGGGAATTGGCTTCACAAGAAGCAAGGAGGATCACTGTGTTTATTTTAAATTAATTGGTGACCGTGTTATTTATTTTGTCTTGTATGTGGATGATATGTTGTTGATTGGAAATGACAAAGAAATTATCCAAGATTTGAAGACCCAACTGTTCTCCAAATTCGACATGAAGGATCTTGGTGCCGCAAACTATATTTTGGGCATGGAAATTAAGAGAGATCGGGCAAAGAGGAAGCTCTGGTTAAACCAGAGGAAGTATGTCGAGACTATATTGCAGAGGTTCAATATGCAGGATAGTAAACCGGTGAGTGTTCCTATTCCTGTAGGTGCAAAGCTTTCTGCTGAACAGTGTCCCAAGACACAAGAAGAGGAGGAGGATATGTCCCATGTTCCATATGCAAGTGCAGTGGGTAGCCTGATGTATGCAATGGTCTGTACTAGACCAGACATTGCACATGCAGTGGGAGTATTGAGCAGGTTTATGTCAAACCCAGGGAAGGAGCATTGGACAACAGTGAAGCGGGTTTTTAGATATTTACGTGGCACTAGTGATTATGGCTTGTGCTACCAGGGAAGACCAGGATTGGAAATAATGTTGGACATTCATGGTTTTGTTGATGCAGACTGGGCTGGAGATCTGGACCAAAGAAGATCTACAAGTGGGTATGTGTTTAGCCTATTTGGAGGCGCAGTCAGCTGGATGAGTAAAAGACAGTCTGTAGTGGCTCTTTCAACTACAGAGGCAGAATACATAGCAGCCACTCATGCAAGCAAGGAAGCAGTTTGGTTGCAGAGATCGTGTTCAAGTATGGGGTTGGTACAGCAAGCTATAAGGATAGACTGTGATAGCCAAAGTGCAATTTTCTTGGCTAAGAACCCTGCTTATCATTCAAAGACAAAGCACATTGATGTTAAATATCACTTTGTTAGAGATATGGTTGAGGCTAAAAGGGTGTTGCTGGTAAAGGTGGACACTTTGAAGAATGTTGCAAATGCATTGATGAAGTCTGTGAGCACTCAGAAGTTCTCTTGGTGTAGAGAAAAAATGGGTGTTGAAGAATTGGCCCAATGACTAAGCTCTCCTCTGGCCCCCTGTGGAAAGAAAACAACAAGTGGGAGAATGTTGGGCATGTGTTATATTCTTTCCACGACTAGCCCCACGCGTTGTATGTTGCGCCGGTTGCAGCGGGGGGGTCACAAGGGGGGAGGCAGCCCCCACTATTGGGGTCCGAGGCAGCACCCCAACGAAAATTGTTTTGGTGTGCGGACCCACCCATGTTTTGTGCATGATTTTGCACGTGGTTTTGGGGTATGATGGTTTTCGGCCCCTTGTATTTTGTAGATCCGGTCAAGGGAACTACGGTTATGTTCTAATCCAGGGTTAATAGAATGGGGTTTGTGTATGCTTTGGCATGTATATATATATATATATATATGTGTGTGTGTGTGTGTTGTAACACTAAACAGAATATAATGAAAAATCAAGCTGGTCATCCTGATTTGGGATCCAGGGGAAAATCTCTGTGTTTATCTGTTTTATGTTTTATGCCCTCGCTAGTTTATTTTCTGTTATAAGATTCGTGTGTAGATAATTTCTGTTCAGGGTTAAAACCTACAAACCCATCCGTGCAGACAACCACCATCAACTCAAGGCCTTATAGCTTTTAAAAATTGTTCACAACTGTCTGACATGTTGAATTTCTCTTTTAGCATTATTTCCCATAGTAAATTACATAATGAACTATCTACACATTATACATAAAGAAAAATAAACTTTATGTACATCATATATCATACTTAGCCCTCCACATGGTTCTAATGATATCTAGATTAACAATGAACATGAATAACATACATGTGTTATACATTATTATTTCCCAAATAACAAAATCATTCACATTATCACATGATACTTTATCAATTACCGTTGCAACTTTTCCATGGTACTATTTTACTTTCACAGGTTTTTTTTCTTGTTTCCATTAAGCTAACCATGATTAATCTCATCAACGACACTAATCATAAATATGCATTGTTAAAAAAATAAAAAATATTCACTTTCAAATTAATTTTAGTTTCATGCATACAATGTTGTCATTCATACAAGTATATATACATATTCATTAATGTGTATGTGTTAATAAAAATTGGGGTAATAGTCCCACGGGTAGCAGTCCAACATTTCCCATTCCAATAGTGTACTGTTACCAATAGTCTGACACGTGAAGTAACTACTTGTTCACAAGTTGCAATAATCTTTAATCAAAACCAATTCATGCATATATTTTTTATTAATTAGTCATACAACACTAACTAATCAATGCCACTAATAATCTTAACACATCCCTGAAATGACTCACTCAAAAACTAGTCATTCAACACTAGTCATTATAGTCAAGTCTCACTACTTGACCCATTGTGTATTTTTAACATCTATAAGGGTTCATTCAATTTAATTTTAAAACATTCTATCATCATATTCAAGGACTTTCCTCATCTTTTTCATTCATGCATTAGTTTCACACACCATCACTATACACATTCATCTTTTTCAAATAGTGCATGGTAACATCAGTTATGTTCATTAAATGTATGAGTAATATGTCATATACCCAAATGTTAATAGAAAACTCTCACTTTAACTAGAGAGTACTCAGGCTGAGTTCATAAGTACAAAGGTTTTATTGCCTTTTATCCTCAACAAGATTCCAATGTTATGAATGTAGAAATTTGAATAATAACTGAATTATTCACCAAGATTATCTTGATTACACACTATTTAAGCTTCATGCATAATACATAACCTCTTCTACAATTGATCATCAATTTGCGGAAATAGAAGCATTCGCATGCGCACATTAAAACATAATCAAGCACACATATAACACAGTATGTAATGGGGAAAGCTTACAGCTGAAAACCCTCAACTATATATATATTATAATGATAGAGAACATGTAACAATAAATAGCACAAAGCTCCTCACAGCTCTCAGCACTATCTCACATGCTACACACAAACTAGCTCAGATATGAACAAGTCACAAGTTCAAATCTCTTCCACCTGTCTGCCTACCTCTACTGCGCAATCCAAGATGAATAATGATGAGATCCAAGTTCAAATCCCACTGGCTTGTACTGCGAAATCCTCATTGGCAATCTCAATCAATGTGTGTGCAAATCTCATGCACAGCTATAGTCACAACTGATAGTAGACTCACCCTTTCACCCACCTCTAACACTGGTCTCCACTGAACTGTCCATGCATTGCAGTTAACTGATGTGTTATTTAGCTGATTTATGAGTTAATAATTAGTGAATTAATTAATAATTAATTCACACCACTCATCACTAGTGTATTTTTCAGTTAGACTAAATACAACTAGTTCAACTAAGTTAAACCGAACACAACTCCACCAACTGCCTCATCAACTCCACCAAACTCTGCCACATGAGTTCTAACTGAAGTCAACCATGCAATAGCTCAACTAACCCCTAGGAAAAGCGTATTTCCTTCTGTCAGCTGCATGTGCCACATCCAAGCATCAAACTAAAGTGCTCCAAGAGGATAAGATAATGTTTATAGTCCAAATATTATTAAGGGCTAATAATATTCGACTGATCTATTTTTAGACTGGCAGTCTAAAAATAGACTTTGCCCAATGTCTAAAAATAGAGGTCCATCTATTTTTACCAACTTGACCAATTATCCATAAATAGCATCCTGCAACTCATAGACCATGATCCATATGTCTAAAAATAGACATAGTCTAAAAATAGACTTTTGTAAAAATGACACGGGCCCCACTTAGTGAAGGCGACTTCATTTCACTAAGCTCCATCATCTTGTTGCATTTTCAACACTCCCTCTCAACAAGATATGGATTATCTGCAACCCCTATCCTGCCTCTGTGGTATTCGAATTTTCTTCTGGTGAGCGCCTTCGTCAAGATATCAACATCCTGATCCTCCGTGGGAATATATGAAAGTAACATGATTCTCCGCTGCACACAATCTCTGATATGATGGTACCTGATGTCGATGTGTTTGGATCTATCATGAAATACTGGATTAGTTGAGATTTTAATGCAACTCTGGTTATCACAATAAATCACAGTAGGCTCCAAGTGTGACCTGAACAACCCGACCAGGATCTTCCTCATCCATATAGCCTCGCATGCAGCCAAACTCGCTGCCATATACTCGGCCTCTGCTGAACTGAGTGCCACGGATCTCTGCTTCCTGATGTACCAAGAAACTACTATCGACTCGATACTGAAGATCCCTCCAGATGTGCTCTTTCTGTCCGTTGGGCTCCTTGCCCAATCTGCATCCGTGAAGCCACATAGCTTCACCTCATCCTCCTGTTTGTACCACAATCCATATCCCGATGTGCCTCTAAGATAATGCAATACATGCTTGCCTGCCTTCCAGAAGAGCTTGGTAGGCTTAAACATAGCTTTTGAAAGTTGGTTAACAGCATAGCATATATCGGGTCGTGTATTGACTAGATACATAAGCGACCCCACCAACTGTCGATAAACAGTGGCATCCACTTCCTCCGCTGAAGTAGCATTCTCCTTCCTCCAACCTCCAGGAAGAGGAGTATCAACAGGCTTGCAGCCATGCATGTTGAACTTCTCCAGTATTTCTCGGGCATATTTATCCTAAGAAACAAACAGTCCATCACTGCGCTGCCAAATTTCCAATCCCAGGAAATAATGAAGGAGGCCCAAGTCCTTCATCTCAAACTCTCTAGCAAGATCCTCCTTGCATGAAAGTATCAACAGCTCATCCCCCGTCAGAATCAAATCATCTACATAAAGTACAATGATCAACAAATTACCCTCCACCACAATCTGGTATAGGCTAGGATCCGCCTCACTCTTGGAAAATCCAAGTCCGGTGAAATAACTATCTATCCATGTGTACCAAGCACAAGGTGCTTGTTTCAACCCATACAGTGCTCTCTTGAGTCTGCACACATGCGACTCGCTGCTGAAGATCTCAAAACCTTCAGGCTGCTCTATGTACACCTCCTCCTCAATGACTCTGTTGAGGAACGCAGTCTTCACATCCATCTGATGATTGTGCCACCCCATGTGCACTAAGAGAGCAAGAATCGTCTGTATGGAAGAATACCTTGCGACAGGTGCAAAGGTCTCCTCATAATCGATCCCCTCTATCTGTGAGAAGCCTCGGGCAAAAAATCTTGCCTTGTACTTCTCCACACTCCCGTCAGCTGCCTGCTTCACTTTGTAGATCCATCTCGAACCCACCACTGATTTCCCCTCCGGCCTCGGGACAATCTCCCATATATTAAGACGATCAAATCATGCTCTTCCTGTGGCGCCCGAAGGGTCCTCTGCTTCCTCGAAATGAGGATGGCTCTGTCACGACACATTTCTCACAAGAGCCATGTATCCAGTGTCTTAGGTCCGGTCGTGTCTCTTGTCTGTTGTGTTTGTAGGTGTTCCCTCTGTTGCTTATATGCGAACGGTCGCTCGGCTCTGTGGTGCGCTTCGCCTACGAAGGTTGGCAACACGCAGGTGGTTTCTTCCACTCCATGAACCTCATCTTGTGGCTGATCCACATCCTGAGACTCATCCTTAGGAACTAATAGCTCCTCATATGCATGCAAGTGTGGCTCCCTCTCAAGCGAACACTTCATGGCTTTCTCCTCCTAAAATTTGATATCCCGTCGCACAACAGTCTTGCGACTGTCTGGAAAATACACACGATAGTTGTGGGGAATTTCTGAGTGCTTTAAAAAATATCCCAACCTCTTGCGGTGGCTCTGACTTCTTCCTGGCATCCTTCGTCACATGAATGTAGACGAGGGTGAACCAAAGATCCTCAAATGGGAAATATCGGGCCTCTTAACAGAAAATGCCTCCTCCGGTGTACTCATGCCAAGTATCTTGTGAGGACAACGGTTCTGCACATATACTGCAGTATTGCATGCCTCCGCCCACAAGTGAAGGGGTAGGCCCTGATCATGCAACATCGCCCGTGCAGCACCCACGATCGTTCTGTTCTTCCGCTCAGCAACCCCGTTCTACTGTGGGTTATGGGGTGCTATGAGCTCTCTCCGAATTCCTTCTGCGCTGCAAAAGTCCTTGAATTCGCCAGAGATGAATTCACCACCATTGTCGCTCCTAAGAGCCTTCACCTGCTTCCCCGATTCCTTCTCAACCAGCGCCTTGAACTCACAGAACTTTGAGTATGTCTCGCTCTTCTTCTGCATGAAGAAGATCCAACACTTACGAGAATAATCATCAACAAATATCACATAGTACCTGTGCTTTGCTGTTGAAGCGACTGAGAAAGGTCCACACATGTCTATGTGAATTCCCTCAAGGATCGTTGTGGCGTGACTATCCTTCTCGTGAAAGGTGGCTTTCACAAATTTTCCCAAGGTACACCCCTTGCACTGATCTGACTACACAAGAGTGCCCTTAGGAAGCCTAGTAGAAATCTGCTGCAGTATCTTCAAAGCTCCATGGTGAAGGTGGCCCAATCTCCGGTGCCACAGCTCGCCATCATCCCGACTCACCACTCCTTCTGCCTTGCATGCCATTTTTGCGCAGCCATCTACTTGCAATTGATAAAGGTTCTTGACTCGAACCCCTATCTTCCGGGTTTCTCCAGTTGTCTTACTGCGCAGGAAAGCCTTTCCCTTGCTGAAGAAAACATCATATCCCTTGTCTTCTAACATCGCCACAAAGATAAGATTATTCTTCAATCCTGGAACATGCATCACTTCCTTCAATACGAAGGGTTTACCAAACTCCCTCTCAAAGGAAATGGTACTGATACCGGTCGCACTGTATCTACCATCATCGCCCAACTCGATGTGCACTTCAAGATATTTCTCATCCAGATCAGAAAACAAATCTCGATCTCCTGTCATGTGAAAAGACGCACCACTGTCCAAGAACCAAACTGAACCCATCACACTTGATACCAAGCATGCGATCAGTGAAAAATCTAGCTCAAACTACGAGGCTAAGGCCTCTCCCGCTGCAGATCCAGCAGCCTGCTTATTTTTCTTCTTTTGCGGACAATTTGTGGCATAATGTCCGTCTTGGTGACAGTGAAAGCACTTCACCTTGGACATGTCCTGCTTCTTGCCTTTCGCACCGGAATGAGAATATTTCTTGCTCTTCCCTTTCTTTGCTTTGGCAACCAAAGCACAATTTTCTTCTTCAGATGCCTTTGATGAAGATTCGTCCCTGGTACTCCGCCTTATCTCCTCTTGCACAAGATCCGACCAAAGTCGCTCCCATCCTGGAAATTTCTCCCGACCATTAACAAAGTCCTGATAGGAGTGCAAACTCTTCGGAAGACCAAGGAGAGCCAAGCTCACCAAGTCCTCATCATCTACAGTCACCCCCACACTTCCCAGCTCATCCCTGCATTGGATGAACTTCGTGAGGTACTTGGGCATACTGTCGCCTTTCTCCATCTTTATGTTCCCGAGTTTATCCTTGAGCGCCAACTTCCTCTGGTCGCTCTTGCTTTGGAATAAATCTATCAACGCTTTCCACATCAAGTATGGAGAAGCTTTACCATGCAGGCTGGATACAATGTGATCCTTCACGCCCTCCAACAGAATCCTTCGACATTTTGTTGTCTTCTTTTGCCAAGCCTCAACTTGAGCAGCATCAGTAGGCTTTGGGACTTCAGCATCTATGAACTCCTTCAGCCCATTTTCATCTAACACCGCCTCCATCCTATCCTTCCATGCAACATAATTCGAGCTGCCCTCAAGGGCATACTCCAATCGCAATCCGTTGAAAGACATTTTGACTTCGACACCAAGAAAACACTGCTGCAAATTCGAATTCCACCAGCTCAAAACTCAACCGCTTCTGATCTGTGAGAAAAAAGTATTTCTAGCACAGAGATCGACTGTAGGGGAATTTACTGGATATATCACCTTTCAAAGAAAGGATGGATCCAGAGGCTACCTGGCCCGCTTACAGACTCTGTCTACCGAAATAAATTGTAATCATTGTAATAGATCCGATGATCAATTTCGCTCCGATACCATGTAGAAATTTGAATAATAGCTGAATTATTCACCGAGATTATCCTGATTACACACTATTTAAGCTTCATGCATAATACATAACCTCTTCTACAATTGATCATTAATTTGCGGAAATAGAAGCAGTCGCATGCGCACATTAAAACATAATCAAGCACACATATAACACAGTATGTAATGGGGAAAGCTTACAGCTGAAAACCCCCAACTATTTGTATATTATAATGATAGAGAACATGTAACAATACATAGCACAAATCTCCTCACAGCTCTCAGCACTATCTCACATGCTACACACAAACTAGCACGGAAGATGAACAAGTCACAGGTTCAAATCTCCTCCACAAGTCTGCCTGCCTCTACTGCGCAATCCAAGATGAATAATGATGAGATCGAAGTTCGAATCCCACTGGCTTGTACTGCGCAATCCTCATTGGAAATCTCAATCAATGTGTGTGCAAATCTCATGCACAGCTATAGTCACAACTGATAGTAGACTCACCTTTTCACCCACCTCTAACACTGGTCTCCACTGAACTGTCCATGCATTGCAGTTAACTGATGTATTCTTTAGTTGATTTATGAGTTAATAATTAGTGAATTAATTAATAATTAATTCACACCACTCATCACTAGTGTATTTATCATTTAGACTAAATACAACTAGTTCAACTAAGTTAAACCGAACACAACTCCACCAACTGTCTCATCAACTCCACCAAACTCTGCCACATGAGTTCTAACTGAAGTCAACCATGCAATAGCTCAACTAACCCCTAAGAAAAGCGTATTTCCTTCTGTCAGCTGCATGTGCCACATCCAAGCATCAAACTGAAGTGCTCCAATAGGATAAGATAATGTTTATAATCCAAATATTATTAAGGGCTAATAATATTCGACTGATCTATTTTTAGACTGGCAGTCTAAAAATAGACTTTGCCCAATGTCTAAAAATAGAGGTCCATCTATTTTTACCAACTTGACCAATTATCCATAAATAGCATCCTGCAACTCATAGACCATGATCCGTATGTCTAAAAATAGACTTTGTGCCAAAAATAGCCTGTGGGCCCACTTAGTGAAGGCAACTTATTTTCACTAAGCTCCATCATCTTGTTGCATTTTCAACAATGAAAACCATTTTGCAGCAGCATTTATTACTTATTACTCTTCAATGTAATTATAAACATGAATCACACATCTCATGTCAAAATTAGACTACTGCATATATCAATCATTATGTAGATTGCTAAAATCATATATCAATAAATATTTTGATTACTAGAATCATACCTTAACTGATGTCCATTAGTAGCATACCTCAATTTCTTTTCGCTTAACAAATCCCAAAGGCGCCAGTGCTACAACCTTTAGCTTTGATACCACTTGTAACATACATCGATAACTTCACATGGAAATGCCAGGAATTAAAAGAAATTTATACAAGTTACCCACGGGTAACTATCCAAATCACTATTAAATATTCCTTACTCATCATTACATAGAATGTTCACATGTTCATAGTGTAACCTTAGAATAAGAATAGTAAGTTGCTTAACCATTAACAACCTCTATTGTAGTACATTAGCATAAAACTGTATGATGTAACCTTCCATTCGTTTCATTACATGTAGTCATCACATACTTCACATTATTAACATCACAACAAGAAAGGAATCAACATCATCATTTTGACATAATAATCAATCACATCATTGAACACCAATATACCCTGGAAACCCCGTAGGGTGAAAACAAGAAAACTTTTAATTTTAGTATTATCCCCAACATTTCTTTAAAAGAACTGATATATCAGTTACGATATTCGTGCATGCGATTTACATAAATTTAATCAAAATAACTAATCCTTAAGCTATTACTTTTGGTGCATGAAAGGAAATCTAACATAACAAATGTTGTTCCCATGCATGCAAATGCATATAGATTCCAAAAGAGTCTTCCCAAAGGAATGCTTAACACAATGGAGCACATAGCTTCCAAAATAGTCTTCCTAAAGGAGTGCTTAACACAAGAGAGAATGCAAACACATGTTTTCTTTTCTATAACACTAATGTAATAAAGCATGCAAATACATGTCTTCTTTTTCAAATATTACACTAACAATATTTTCCAATGTATTCTAACACAACATGCTATCTTTTCCCACAATATGTATATTCTTTCCAACGAAAGCAAATATTGCATGCTTATGAATGATATTTTTCCAAATTAAACTAACATAATAGTTATGATAGCACAAAGTACTCACAAATAATTCTCCCTAAAGAAACATTATAACTCAATATTTCTTCTATCCATGCAAAGAACATATCTCTATAATGACTATTATTTTCACATGAAAGAGCTTATCTTAATAGCTCTTCTTTAATGTATGCACAACAAATTGCCTTCTTTAGAATTCTACCATCATTTAGTTATTATTCTCATGTAAACAAATACTTACTTATTCTTCAAAAGAAGCTAATATAACCTAGTTTCTTTGTCTTTCTACATGTAGTTTCTCATTCTACCCTTTAACCTTATTTTATGCATAAAACTAGGAAACAATAAAAGGTTAGCTTAACCTTGCATACACCTGAATCAAGAAGTATTAATCTATACATGCAACCTTTTCAAGAAATCTATAACTCATATTCCTTTTTACAGGAATTTAGCAGCAATCATGTTCCTTCCAAGGAATCAAGAATATTGATATTAGTATTTTCTTCATGAAAAAGCTAAATAAAATTAATCATGTATTATGCAAAGACATATTTAACTTTTTCAAGAAATAGTATGGTTAATTTCTCATTCAACTAAATATCTCCAAGTTTAATCGAAGCAAGTTCACTTTCTTCACTTCCTTTAACTTTTCATAACGTTCACTATTTCTTTTTAATTACTTATATAATTATATTCATTACATATGTATAAATAGAAATACATCTTTGCATACTTTAACCTTTAGGATATGCAATCTTAAGATATGAAATAATAAAAGAAAATTAATAAGAAGACATATTTGCATACATTAACTTTTAGGACATGCACTCATAAGAGTAGACTTCAACACAACATACCTTTAGGACTCACCAGAATTCAAAAAAAATAATTCTCATAGAAACTATCAAAGAAAATTCCTTTACGACTCACCATAGTTCAAAAAGTAAATCTCTTAGAAACTATCAAAGAGAATACTTTTACGGCTCACCATAATTCAACGTAAATACAACTCTAAGAAATATCACCATAATTCAACGTAAATACAGCTCTAAGAAAATATCAGAATATCTACGATAAAAGCATGCATCTAAATATTATGATAAAAACATGCAATTATCAGAATATCTGTGATAAAAGCATGCATCCAAATACTATGAGAATACCTACAAATCTCCATGCGAAATACGGAGGACTAGGGCTAGTTGTATCATGTGAGATCATCAATGGAGAGAAAATTTGTATGCCATGACTTAGCAAGTTAACCCCTGCCATAGTGCCATGACATAGCTACCAGGGCTTATCCGTTTGCCATGGCATGGCCAGAATTCTCCAAGCCAATTTCAACTAGCTCATAGTAGGTAGCATGGGCCAGCAAGACCACTTCTCTATGCGACAATCCCAAGTGATAAAATCATGCATCCAAAGCCATCAAGAATAATAGAAAATATGTCAAGATTAACATAGCAGAACCCCTCACTGCCTCTCCCTCAAGATTGTATTTTATATCGGATATGACTTGGCAGTTGCAATCGCACGAAACCCTAATGACTTCTTGAAAAAATAGTTCATTAAATTAATAATATTTTTTATCAACAAACAAGGAAAACATGTGGGACTATGGATGTTACACAGAGAGAGGGAGAGAGATAGATATATACGAAGAGAGAGTGTGTGTATGTTTGGGGGGTGAGATGGAGAGATAAAGAAGGAGAGACAATGGGAGATAGATATATAGATGGAGGGGGAAGAGATGTGCTTACACAGAAATCAATGCACATTATTAAACTAATTACTTTGAAATTCATCTACATAATACATCTAGTTTCATCAGAAATAAACATCTACAATGAAATCAATGCATCTAGTGGAAACAATCACGTATACAGTATCTCTCTAAATCTATCTATCCATCTATCTATCTCTCCTTCTTCATGTCCCTCTCTATCTCTTCCCCTTCTCTCTCTCTCTCTCTCTCTCTCTCTCTCTCTCTCTCTCTGCCACCGAACATACACACTATCTCTCCATATCTATCTATATATTATCTCTCTCTCTCTCTCTCTCTCTCTCTCTCTCTCTGCCACCGAACATACACACTATCTCTCCATATCTATCTATATATTATCTCTCTCTCTCTCCCACCCTCCCTATTCCTCTCCCTCTCTCTCCCCCCTCTTCCTCTCCCACTCTCTCTCTCCCTCCCTCTTCCTCTTTCTATCTGTATCTCTTCCTCTTCTCTCTCCATATGTGTCTCTCTTCCTCCCTCCCTTTCTTTTCCTCTCTCTTCTTCCATCTCTCCCCCCTCCATCTATATCTCTATCTCCCATTGTCTTTCCTTATCACCCCAAAAGAATACACATTCTCTCTCCATATCTATCTATCTCTCTCTCCCTCCCTCTTCCTCTCCCTCACTCTCTTCCTCTTCTCTCTCTCTCGTCCCCTTCTCCCTTGTCACTCCCTCTCCTTCTCTGCCTTTCTCTCTTTGTCTTTCTTCCCCTTCCAATTCCATCTCTCTTCCCCCCTCTCTCTCCTCTCTCTCAAGTCCTCTCTCTCACTTTCTTACCCACCTCCATCTATCTCTTGCTCCCATCACACACCAATGATAGAATATAATGTTCATATGTTTCCACGATTTAGATTGAGAGATATACTTATATTTTGTTATTATTATTGTAAATATATCAATTACAAATATATTGATCCCAAATTAAAAAAGTTTACAAACTTTCTTACATTACATCTACACATTAATATGAATATTAGATAATGATATTAATTTGGCCCATGATATTTGTCCCATAGGTTTCACCTAAAAAAACATCATTTTTTAGTGTCCTTAAATGTAAATCTGTTTATGGAGTATATATAAAAATAGGGTTTATTTATTTATCATACCTCTAGTTTATTTATATTTATATTTATTTACTATACCTATTTATTCCTCATTAATATTTATTTATTTAAATATGGTATTTGACCCATGGTATTGAGCCCATGGTATTAATAATAATGTGTTCCATGGTATTTGGCCCATAGGCTTCCCCTAAATAAAACTTCTTTTTTGAGTTTTCTTACATATATAAGGAGGTTTATGGAGTAAATATAAAGATGGGTTTTATTTATTTACCATACAAGTAAGTATAAAAATAAGTTTTATTTATTTATTCTATTTATATTTTTATTTATTTACTATACCTTTTTGAGTGTTCGTAAATATAAATTTGGGTTAAAAGGTAGGGATAATTATTACAAACATATTGATTACAATTAACTTTCTTATATTACATCTACACATTTACCCTATATATTGAGCGGACATTACAAAAGTTTACAAGCTTTCTTACATTACATCTACACATCTACCCTATACTGGGCTGTAGAGCCCCTCTCTCCGCAAAGAACTAGAAAATAAACTTCCATGTTTTTTTGTTTTTAGAGATTTTATATGAATGAACTTTAAAATCAAGAAAGTAACTGAATCTAGAAGAATTTTAATGCTTGAAAAATAAACTTAAAAAGGAAGAAAAGGAAATGTTTAATATTAATCTAAGAAAAAAATTTATCTATAAATTATTATAAAGAAAATTTTCTAATTACTAGAAAATGAAACTTACTAGAAGGAAGAAAAGGAAATGTAAAATTAAAAAAGAAAAGTGATCTAAAACAAATCTATATTGCATAAAAAGAAACCATGTTTAATTCTATGTTAGATTATTCTATGTCGACAATTATCTTTAAAATGTCTATAAAAATGCTTCTAAACATATTGCATTAAAGAAGGAGATTGTCTACTTAAATTTCTTCTTAATCTGAACAAAGCATCAATACAAACTATGATTAAATCCAATCAAAATTTATTTTGAAAACTTCTCTCTACTTATTGAATGAAAACTACCTAAATTAATCCTATGAAAAACAGGATATTAAACTAACTCTACTTCTATTCACTATTGAAATGAAGCATTCTAGTCTAAATTCTATGAAATGGAAAGTAAAAGTTCCTATCTAAATGAATATGTTGTGTAAATTGAAAGGTTTATAGAAGGAAAACAAAGTATTCTTCCTAGTGCGCAAAGGTAAAATGCTTGTTTGTTTTGAGATATGATTACTGTGTAAACAAATGAAAAACATAGATTCATTCCATATGTTAACAAGATTATAACATGAAATTATTTCAGAAAATTGAAACATTTAAAGCATTAAATTATGCGAAAGTCACAACATTCATCTTACAAAAACTCAACATTTAACTAATGAAAAACTCAGCAATTAATCTATGCGGTAATGGAAAATTAAACTAGAAAGCAACATAAATTTATGCTATGAAACATTTTATGTGCAGAGGCCCACTGAAATAGAATTGCTTGAAGAATTACTTGTGACTAATTATGCATCAATGGTCTTGAACTTCTCCTTCTCCTTGCATTAATAAAAATAGAGTTTCGTTGTGTAGCAGTATTACAAAAATTAAACTTATCTTTGGTTCAAAACAACCCGGTATATATAACAAATTAAGTCAACTATTTGAGATGATCTTGCCTAAAGATATTAACGAAACATAGAAGTAGAATTATAAACAGGTATGTGGTCTTCATAGCATTCACGATTTTCTACGTGGAGAACAAATCCTGAAGCTTCCAACTTCTCGTCCACTGGTCTCAACCCTTTGTTTGACTAATCCTTCCACTGTGATTTTAGGCGTTATTTCTCTCGATTTTCGACAGGTGAGTAGGACAAAATCCATGTATGGATCATTTCAAAACTACCCATATGCTTCGCTCCTCTCCCTCATCTGTGAAACATGTCAAACAATGTTGGTAGCTGCATAAATGGATATTAGCTACCGAATTGCATGAATTCTATAGCTAAATTAAAAATTCATAAAATAATAAGAAACATTAGAATATAAAAGAGAGATCATTTAAATGCCTTCTCAGACTGAAAGTGTATCAGTTAACATTGATCAGGTTTATGAATTATGTCAAAAAGGAAGGAAAAGTGGTGAGATAGATGTAAACAATAAAGACAGTCTTGAGGTTCAACATGCGCGGAGACCTTAGTCTGGCAATGTGCAGACTCCGTAGGCTGTGTGCACAGGTGAATCTAAAGGATTTTAAAGGGTTTTGAGAATTTTTTATGAATAAAGAAGTGTTTTAGGATAATTCTGAGTACTAAATGCATATTTTATATGTTTTTATTAAGACTTATGTTATTTGTGATTGGATCGGCTGCGTACATGTTTTACTGCTTAATATGAATGTTAGTTTCATAGATCTATTACTGTAAGACCTGAATATCACTTTATTAAGACTATTGAAGGGAATGTGAAGCCACTATCTGTGTGCATGCAGGGTAGCCTGCGTAAGTTGACCTAGATTTTCTTGGTTAGGGTTTCTACTTAGGGTTTATGGTGCGTAAGACAGTCTATTATTATTATATATCTGTGGACACCCACATCATTTAATTATATCTCAGGGTGTGGAAACCTGGTTCCATCACCCCCCCATACTACATCGGGTGAGACTTTGGCCTATGCAAGTAGGTCACTACCGAAAGGGCCAGTAGTAAGAGGGTTTTGTCGGTTATGATTAACTGCGAAACTAGGTTAGGACCCCTCAAGCCAACAATAAATTACATAGGGAGAGGAGTAGAAATCTGAGGACTCTTTCAATATTTTTCAAAATCCTCTATGTAAAGATCATGTTTCCTCATTCTTGGTTAATATCAAATCTGTTAATCTTAGTAGTGAATCTAAAGAAATAAATTTTTTGAGATCCACGATCTTGGGAAAAATTCGTTCTGATGATGAAGATTATGTTGATGAATGTGATGATGAATGCCCAAGTGCACCATTTGATCCTTCAATTTTTCATGAAAATTTGAATTTGGAAAATTTAGATCTAGAATCTGTTTCGGTCGAAGAAAATTCTCTTATTGATACTTCCTCTTCATCTCATTATCCCTTGTGCTCCATTTTTTGTGATGCATTTACTTGTGACATACATACTCAATTCTCTTTAAGTTCCTCATCCGATGAGTGAACCTATTAATTGACACAAGGTGGTGATATTATCCATGATTAAAATGAAGATAATCAAATCATTGTGTACTCTTTCCATCCATCAACATATCTTCTCCTGCATGAAGAGAACTATCTAGACCAACTTGCTCTTGAAATTTTTCTGATTCATATATCTTCAAATTTGCAATCAGATTAATCTTTCAACCAGAGTAATTTTGTTCTTGAAGTTGAAAATTATGATCAAACCAGTGAAAAAGGTGGATGCCACCCGGTTAATAGTGATCTCATCAGAATCAATGAAAGCAAATATCCTCACACCATGCAATGTCTGGTTCAAAATTTGGAATGCAATTTTACAGCCATTGAAAGTTTCGAGACTTTCCCAAGGAGCCAAGGAACTTCAAATTTTGTTTATGGTTATTTCAATATCTTACAACTCTGGAAAGACCCCTGAACTAAGTCAGGTCTGGTTTTCTTCGCAAAATCTTCCTTCTGCATGGTTTCTCGATGTAAATTATTTCTCGAAATGTATTTGGTGTTGTGGATATGATCTTTCAAACTTTCAAGATTTGATTTCTGATCTGATTCAAGTTTCTATTTTAGAAAGACTCATCTTCATGCAAATATCATGTGTCAAACTCAGGTTTGGAATGTGTATCTCTCATAGAATCATGGAATTACAAATTTTATTATTTTAAATATTATCTTTGGCCAAAGGAGTCATACCTGTCACACTCTTTTGAAATAAATCAACTCTTGATCATTGTGAATATTCTGATGCTAATATTTTTCTTTATCGCACCTAAAATCCTCTTGAATGTCAATGAATACATGGATTCTTCGACGAATAAAATTCTTCTTTACTTCTTTTATGTTGACTGGTTTCATGTGTTCATTATACTAGTATTCCTTTTTACTCCTTTTGACGATTACGATGCCAGCATAGTGTTGGGTCTCAATCTAGTCTCCTAAACTGAGCTCATTTAATTGTCAACCAGGATTTGTAAACTGCTGAAGTGAAGTGTACTGTATGTACCTAGGTGCTTGTTTCCTAATGCGTTGTGTGTAGTGTTTATGATTTTTTTGGTCTTTTGTGATGTTTTATGATGTTTTTGGTCTTTTAGTGGTTTTATGTTTGCAGGAAAATGCCTAGAAGCTAGTGGAAAGAAGCTGGTGACTAAAAACAGAGTTAAGCCTAATTGATGGAATGTCAAATGGAAAATGCAATTGGAAACACTGAAGCAAAATTAAATCTAAACTATGACTAAATAAAAACAAGGCTTGATAATGACTTTTAAACAAATGATTCAAAACACAAACTAAACTTGAGAAATGATCACTAAGTATGCAAATTCTCCAAATAGACAGTAAAACAACTAACTTTCAATGATGCAATACTTTGTCCTCGATTAGAGATTTGAAACATAATTAGAGGAAAAACATTGTTATCATCATAAGATATTCTATTTAGAGCTAGCTCCTATCTCTATTCTGCAATTTAATTGAATGTCACAAAACCTTTACTCAAGAGCTATTGATTTCTTTCTAAAGTAGTCTTTTGAGGAAGAGCTCTGTTTATAAAATGATGAGGAAATTGCAGAGATACTTCAGGCCTTAGAATGATGTTATCTTCTGTTCATATGGTTATAGATCAATTAGGGATTTTAGAACAGGAAGAGGTTTGTGAATAATGAAGGCTGTCTTGTTAATCCTAACAACTAAAGTAATTTATTGTGCAATGGATGACAATTTGAATATGAAGTGCAAGTGCAATGAGTTAATCTAAGAATGAACCTAAGATGCCACTAATCTAGAACAATGCTAAAATATAAGTCATCATCAAACTTGAAACAAAGTAACTGAACATGAGTTAAATGCAATGAAACTCCGGAGCATTCTAACCATACTAACATGCATTATCCTATGAAGTTACACAATCTGTTTGTTCATCATTAGTGATATTTTGGAAGAGTTCCTTCTTTTGGAAGAGGTAGAACAATTATGACTGTGTAATTGAGTGCAATTGTAAGCAAATAGACTGAAAGCAAATGAAAAACTAAGTTATCATATCCATACCCTACTCGTCATTATGATGTCTTGGGCAAGCGTTTAAGAGAAAGAACAGAGATGATACTTAGTACAAACACACAACTAAATCATTCATTATCACGGTCATGTCTTGAACTTCTTAAGAATTTCTTGGAAGAGTTTCTTCTTGTGGAAGAGTGATTAGAACAAGTGTAACTGTGATAGTGAACAGCAAAAACTCCAACTAAATCCTACAGTACCATAGCTATTCATCATTCATCATTATAATCTTTTGGAAAAGTGTCTTCTTGTGGAAGAGTTAGAATGAATATAACTACAGTACCTAATTTTTTTTTTTTTCCACAGAAAAAATCGAACCTTTCATTATAAATGAGGGTTACATAGCATATGCAAAGCATTTCTTTCCCTTTTCCAGAGATGAAGCAGCTGTTTTTTTTTATTTTGGATGTGAACCACCCTACAGCCTTGTCAAAACAGAAAAAAGCTGAAAAGAAGCAAAAGCTGTGGCGTAAGCTACCCCCGGCTTCCATAAAGGAAAAACACCGAAACAGGGTATACTTTACACCACCACTTGTCCAATGACCAGCTAGTAAGCACTGTGCTGGCATATAAAGTGCTGACATGTCCAAAAAATAAGTTTACTCAGGCCTCCGATATACGGAAAAAACAGCGCTGAGTTTTAGTTTATAGTTTTATAGAAAAAAACAGAAATAACATGCTGGAAAATATATACAAAACAGAAAGAAAAAACAGTGAGGGAAAGAAGCTGTAGACAGCTTCCAATGTTAAGCAAAAACCGGAGGGGCAAGTCTCCTTGCCACTCCATCCACTACTTCATCGACTGTCCATGAATCCAAAACCTGTTCAATGCCTTTTTTAGAAAGGCTGTCTGCTTCAGTATTCCTTTCCCTGTAAATGTGACAGATTGTCAGCTCATCAAAACAACTTTTAAGACGAAAAATTTCAGCAAGCAGAGGGGTTAAGAGATAATTCCTGCACTGGTGTGAACCATTTGCCCACTTGACTATATTTTGTGAATCCCCGAAAATCTGGACCTCCCGCACATTTAGCAAGGAGAGCCAACATAAAAGCAGATGTAAGGTTTTGAGCTCAGCGAAATTATTTGTTCCGGTACCAAGTCCAATGGAGGCTTTGAAAGAAATTCCAGATGGAAAGTATATGACCAGGCCAGCTCCACAGTTTTTGTTTATATCAGAGGCTCCATCAAAGTATGCCCACGGAATGGACCCTTTTATGTCTTCCACCTGAACAGGTCTACCGCTTGCTGAAGTTGAGGGGAGTGGTATACTTTCAAAAATATCCACTCCTTCTGCTGCAAGTCTTGCAATAGGGAAAACAGAGTCTTTGAAAATGCAATGGTTTCTGGCTATCCACACCCCCCACACAACCAGCAGGGGCAGAGTTCTGACTTTGTCATTGGGAGCCTGTTGCCACCAATTTTTCCAAGCCTCTGAAATTTGCTCCCCCTCCCAGCGAAAGGGGACCTTTGTTTGTCTAGTCATTTCATTCCAGAGGCTTTTTGAAAAGGGGCATGCAAGGAAAATATGCTGGAGAGTTTCCTCACTCACCTTACACAACGGACACCATCCTGGACCAATCTTCCCCCTTAACTGGAGATGATCCCATGTAGGTACTTTCTTTCGAAGAACACACCAGAAAAACAGCCTAGTCTTTGCTGGTCCTTTCAATTTCCACAAAGGCTTGGCCCACCAGTTTGGCTCCTCCCACCCCTTCTGAGAGATAAGCCAATCATAACCCATCTTTGGAGAGTAGAAACCTGATTTCGAGTGCACCCATCTCAGCTCATCTGGTTCATTTGTAATGCGGATATGTGAATTCAACAAACCTGCACGGAATACCCCCCATTCCTCATACCAC
Organism: Pinus albicaulis; assembly: GCA_034641835.2. Classification (NCBI taxonomy): domain Eukaryota; kingdom Viridiplantae; phylum Streptophyta; class Pinopsida; order Pinales; family Pinaceae; genus Pinus; species Pinus albicaulis. The sequence continues at coordinate 242,066,819 of CM076573.1, read as the reverse complement.
CTTTCTTCTAGAGCAAGTGCCTCCTCTGAAAACCACTCCTGCCTCCAAATTGTAGAGTTTGCATTATCATCAATTTGAATGAGGGAATAAAGGCCTCTATTATTTAAGTGCTGAAGCAGTTCTCTTGAGAGGGCAAAGGAGTCCGAACAGCCCACCCATGGGTCCCTGCCCAGTCTAATGGAACTGCCATCACCCACTTTCCATGCCAAACCTTTTTCTATAATTTGAACTGCAGCCACCAAAGCTTTCCAAACCACTGAGGAGCCTTTTGTTGATTTGGTAGGCTGTCTTATCCATTCTAGAGGCGAGGCTGGGTCAATATACTTCCTCCTAGTCACAGTTGTCCAGATATTGTCTGAAACCATCAGTCTCCAAGTGAGTTTTGCTGCTAAGGACAGAGAGAAAGGGGCCAAATCTTTTATCCCCCACCCCCCCCATTTTTTGGGTCGAACAATTTTGTTCCATGCAACCCAAGGGGTTACATAATCCTTCTTCTGGCCAGCCCATAGAAATCTGCTACAAATTTTATTTATTTTCAGCAAAATACATTTAGGCACCCAAATTAGACTAGCCCAGTAAACTGGGATGGCCAAAATCACTGATTTAATCAACACAAGCCTGCCTGCCCTTGACAGCCATTTAAAGCTCCAATGTTTCATTCTGTCTTCAATTTTTGCTAGAAGCCAATTCCAGTCTTGGGCTCTGTAAGAGTCAGGTTTAAGATTAAAACCAAGGTATTTGAACAGATCCTGAATAGACTTTACATCAAAACCGAGAATCTCTTTTACCCTGCTTTCTTCAAGGGGAGAGAGCCCTGCTGTCGTGACCGAAGATTTCTGTTCATTTATAGCCAGGCCCGTGGCTTTTAAGAAGAGATCAAAAATCCTTTTTAGACAGCTGCAGTCCTCCCGACTCCCATCACTAAAGATAAGAATATCGTCAAAAAAAATAAGATGGGTCACCCAAAGGTTCAGCCCAACTTCAATCCCTTTCAGATCACCCTGTCTCTTCGCCTCTTTGATCATAAGGCTAAGACTTTCAACTGCTAACAAAAACAAGAGTGGGGATAGAGGGCAACCTTGGCGAAGTCCCCTCTGTGGGTTAAAGAAAACCGAAGCTGCCCCGTTGATCAGAACAGCAATCGAGGTCGAGGTAACACACGCCATAGTCCACCTGACAAAATCATGTCTGAACCCCAGGTGAGTTAAAAGGAGCCTTATATACATCCAGATGATTCTGTCGTAGGCCTTAGAGAGATCAATTTTGATAATGGCCCCTTTCTTCCTGCTTCTTTTCAGGCTGTGAAGAGTTTCCTGGGCAACACCAACAGCCTCATGGATTTGCCTCCCATCCAAAAAACCAAACTGCTCTGCTGAGATACTTTTGGAGAGGAAAGGTTTCAGTCTAGAAGCAACAATCTTTGCAATCACCTTGTATACACAGGTGCAGAGGGAGATAGGGCGAAAATCATTGAATGAGGAAGGGTTGTCCGATTTCGGAATGAGTGTCAGGAACGTTGCATTAAAAGGCTGGTAGACCAAACCTGAAACCCTTGATTCTTCTACTACCCCTGTCAGGTCTTCACCCAAGAGATCAAAAAAGTGGAGGAAGAATTCCACATTCCAGCCATCTGGGCCTGGACTCTTCTCTTTTTGCATCGATTTTAGGGTAGACTCAACTTCATCCTTTGAGACCGGGGCCATCAGAAGATCATTACCCTCTTCTTCAATGAATCTTGGGAAAAACTGGGCTACTCTTATAACTTCAGCAATAGAGGCTTCCGCTGGAGCTTTAAACAGATCTTTGAAGAAAGAGACCCCGAGAGAAGCAAGTTCTTCAAAGGACCGTGCCTTTTCCCCATTTGCTTTTGGCAATTCCCAAATTGTATTGATATTTTTCCTTCCTTTAGCATACTGCTGAAAAAATTTAGTATTTTCATCACCTGCTTGAAGCCAGACAGCCCTACTCTTTAAGCGCCAGCTTTCCTCCTTTACATGAAGAAGTCTCCTTCTTGCTGCCTCCAGCTCTCGGATTCTGTCCCGAGATTCCACTGTGGCATATCCCCTCCCATCCGGGGCTTCCAAGATCTCGAGTTCTGAGTTTATGACCCTAAGTTCCTCATCTTCAAGCAATGACTTTTGAATAGCCCAGGATTTGGTTGCAGCTTTCAGAAGCTTGAGGTTATTCATAAACTCCTTACTTCGGCTTAGATCCCCCTCTTCAATATGCCCTTCCTTCTTCCAGGTAGTTTGAACCAGAGAAATAAAAGAATCATCAGACAACCAAGAGGCATTAAATTTGAACGGGGACCCAGGTTTTTTAAGTGATCCCTTAGCCTCCATCAGAACCGGGAAATGATCAGAGAGGCCTCCATCACCCACCCAATGACGGAATATAGCCAACTTCTCAGAAAGTGCTTCACCCAAAAGAAACTGATCCAGTTTCTTCCCAATCCAGTCATCACCAATTATTTTATTGCGCCAAGTAGGCCTGGCTTTTTGAAGCGGTAGATCAATCAAATGGGAGGAAGCAATCTTTGAAAGGAAAAAATCTGTTAGAGGGTCTGCTCTGGCATTTGCTCCCCACGATTCGGAGACCCCCAAAGAAAAGTTTAAATCTCCTCCGATTATCAGATTAGGATGATTAAGAAGAGACTTTTGAAAGAAAGAAGACCAGAACCGTTCCCTTTCCTGGCAGGGCCCATAAACATTTAAAAGAAGTAAGGGGAAACAAAACTCCTTAGAGTATAGCTCCACTGCCAACAAGTGTTCAAACCCCCAGGAGGAGATTTCTTTCAGGTTTCCAACTCGAAAGCCTGTGACCAGCCCGCCAGAGCGGCCATCTGCATCAATTGCTCTAAAGAACCAACCTGGCAAAGACTTTGAAAGAAGGGCGATAATTTCCTCCCCCTTACCGAGGGTTTCTTGAAGCATGAGAATATCCGGTTTATACTGACTAATTAAGTTCCTGAAAGCTAGTTTTTTGGGTTGACTAGCTAACCCTCTACAATAGAAAGAAAGCAAAATCATTTCAGGGAATATGAGGGTGGCTTTGCTGCTCTAAGCACCCCAGTCAAGGATTTTTGCTTACCATCAACTATATCAATAATAGCCTTCTGCCTAGCTTTGGACATGTTAGATTTTCTACCTCTGGTTTTTCTAGGCCCGATAGGAACTAAGTCCTGCTCAAGACCACCAGGAGCAATTTCTTTCCCAGTACGAATAGCCAAAGACCTCAGGTTGTAGGGAGGAGCGCTCAGGGGAGGGGCCGAGTCCAGGGAAGGGCAGGGAGCAGAAGGCTCGGAACAAGGAGGCAAAGGGTCTCCAATGGACAAGGGTACCGAAACCACTAAGCTATCAACCAAAGGAGGATTCAGATTTAAACAAGAGAATTCCATCTGAAGCTGCCCAGAGGGGCTAGGCTTCGAACAAACAGATACAGAAGCAAAACTAGAAACAGATGCAATGGAGGAAAAAAAAGGCATACCCGCCTGAGTAACCGTCGCTATCCCAACATCTGTCGTGAGAACCGGGGCATCTGACAGCTCAGGACCATTCTCTTGAGCTCGGACGAAATCCTCCTGCTGCGGCGGGGCACCGGGGGTTTCAACCTCCAACCCATCTTCCGCCATTAAATCCTGTGTGGGATCTATACCAGACTTTGAGACAGGGAAGACCACCGATTTTCGGGGCAGCTTGAGAGTATTCTTGCGACGGCGGTGGCCCAGTGGACAGTCTTTGGCCAAGTGCCCATAGACATGGCAGCGATGGCACCGGAAGGGTAAATTTTCATAATCCAGCTGCTGTACAAACTCCATCTCCCTGTACTTTAAAGTCATAGCTTCAGCAAGCCCTTCCCGGGGGTTTAGACTTACGAGAATCCGCGCCACACTGAGATCATCTGACTGTTCAAACGATTTGTCGAAATCCTGAAACTTCCCCAAGGTATTTCCTATGGACATGAAAACCGTGTCAAACCAGAACTGAATAGGTAACCCTGGTAGTTTGACCCACACTGGAGATTCATTCAGCTTCTCGACCTGAGCATCGAATAAAGGTGTCCATCTTTGGAGAAGGACTGGTCGTTTTCCGAAGCTCCAGTTTCTATCTAGGACCCAATTAACATGTTCCTTTTGGGCAAACCGCAATGTAAATCAGCCTCTCTCCAGGGCCTTAATCTCCACAGGCTTGCCTGGAGCGTTTTCCCACTCTGAAAGAACCCATTCCCTAATATAGTTGGCAGAGAATTTCCGCCCTCGCACTCTGCCAACGAGCCTTGTCTCTGAGGCTGCCATAGCCTCTTCCACTCGAATGTCAACTCCTATAGTGCAGCAAGGCTGGGGCTCCTTCTTTCGAATTGGACCCTGCTTTTTTCTCTTTGCACCCACCTTGGTGACCTGCACCTCACCTTCCTCTGGTTCGGAATGATGTTGTATGTCAGCCGTCTCCCCGCCTGGCGTACCCGGGTTCCTCTCCTCCAAGCCCCTATTTGCACATAAATCACACAGCTTTTGTCTCGCCTTCGAAGACTACGTTCCAGAAGGGGACTTCTCTGCAGCTCTGGCCCCCCCAGAAACACACTCCCCTGGTGGGCATCCCTTTAAACCCGCTTTAACCACACCCAAAACGTTTTCATGCCTTTCTCTTAATCTGACTGCTCCAACAGAGGTTTCATTCAGAGGCGGCTCCCGATTCTCTTACAACGAGGGCACTGGAGCTCTAAATGCGTGTAAGGCCGACGGAAACCCTTGGACAGGGGCCCCCAAATCACTTCCAAAAGCCCAAGGGAATACAGCTCCTGAATCGAAACTTTCCCCGGTTTTTCCTTTCACATCGGTAGACTCTTTCGAGACATGGAGACTGTAGCTGGCCACCACGTCCTCTAACCCTCCCGAGAGAGGTGGAAAACCAGCAAAATCAGATAAAAAGAGCCGCGATGAGTTAGGAGGAGTCCCGGAAGAGACTAAACTGACCTTTTCAGAGCATTCGCCCTTGGAGACAACGCCCTTTGAAGGAAGACCGTCGCAGTCTGCCTTTCTGTTCTCTGTCGAGACAGGAATAGCAGATCTGAAGGTGGAACAAACAACCCCGAGCTCATTGGATAAACCCCCTTGTTTTGCTGGTGCCTTCGGAAAAAAACGCTCCAGATTATGAACCGAAACGTCGTGCCCCCAAACCGTGAGAAGGTCCTCCGGCGCCGGTTCCAAATCAACCAGTTCACGGTCGAACCCCATTCCTGCAAAGTAATTAAAACCCTAAACCGACACCGTAGATACTGGAGGCTTCGAAGGAGGTAAAAACAGCGTTCCGGTGAAAGAACAAACAGGAAAAATGTGAAAGGCGAGGCGGTTGAGGTTAACGCCTGTCGTTTTCCAAACACGGTAATCACACAATATGACTAGACACAGAAAGAACCAAAAGGTGGAGCGGGACCCTGACAGGTCAGGACCCCAGTCCCATCATGGCACCCGCGTGGCCTGAAGCAGGCCCGGCCTGCAGAGATTAGCGATCCACCATTGCTGAAACCCTAGCGCTCCGCAAAAATTCTCCCACTCAAATTGTCATAGTAACATCAGGCCTCAACTACAGTACCTAATTAAAACAACTATAAATTCAATTCCTAATCCTACAATACCATAGTCATTCAACATTCATCATTATAGTCTTTTGGAAGAGTGTCTTCTTGTGGAAGAATTAGAATGAGTACGACTACAGTAACTAATTAAAACAACTATTAATTCAAATGCAAAACGTAAAGGCAGCTAGGAAAACTTATCTAATTTACGCAAAATAAATCCGTGCAAGAGGCAGGGGCCCTCTACCACTTGACGGCATTCAACTCCAAATTAAATCATGCTTCAGAACAACACGGTCTGCTCCATTAAAGATGAAATAGTTTGAACATAACACTTCTGCGTCTCAGAAATGTAGCACAGAGTTTAAACAAAATCTAGCAGCAAATCTAACATGAAATCTCTAACATAGCTCTCGGTCTCCCAAGTCTTTATAAAGCAAATGCACATAACAATAATTGCAACAATTCAGGAACACTGTCTTTCCTTATCGGAATCAAGTTAGGACTCTTTGAAGTGGCTGCGTGAAGAGGAAAAGACATCTAGACTGAGACAGTCCTAATAGAAGTCTTCCTTCCTAAATGTGCTCCCCACGTTCAAAACCATACCCAGAATTCGTTTCTTCCTCCATGATGAGCAACGAACCATGTAGACATGACGTGGATCATGCCCATATGCGGTTTTTCTCAAGAGGCCACCTGGAACATACTCAAACATGAAGGCAGCTGCAAAATCGCCGGTTAGCTACGAAATGTCTGCATTCTGCAGCTAGTTCCGGTCAAAATGCTTTACAATGGCAAAAATCACAAAATTTAACAAGTCAGTCATGTAAATCATTCTAGAAGTAATTTTAACTATATTCATTGATCAATTGGGTCTAAGATAGCAATGGACAAGGGAAAATGAGGTAAAATAAGGTGAAGGAAAGCACAATTTTGAGGCTCAACATACCCCCACTGCTGTCTCTTTGCATGTCCTCATGCAAATTATCCTATGAACTCAGAGGCTTCTGCAAGGACATCTAATCCCCTTCTTCTCCTTTGTCTTGAAGCTAGAGGTCTTCTGGGTTTCCTGATAACAAGTTTGAACCTTAGGTTGGTGAGTGCCCTAATCAGCTTTGTGTTCCTTGTCTTCAACTTTTCATTGGTCTTCTCCACTTTGTCTATATGCAGGGATAAGGTTGAGTTCATTTCAGTTTTGAGATTGATTTAATCTTTGAGAATTTCATTCTCATTTTTGATGTGTCTATTCAGTAATTCCAACTCATACCTATCCCTCCTTAATATATCTATTTCAGAAAGTGGAGGACTGGGGGTTCTCTCTCTGCTTTCTGAAGCTCTCCTCTCCAAAGTTTCCACATAATCATAAATTTCCTGTTGAGCAGGGTCAATTTCAGGGGTTCCTTCATAAAATTCTTCTTCAATATCTTCTTCCATGGATGTTTCCTCGTCTTCTATATCAATCACCCCTGTTTGTTTGATTAGTGTTTTCTTCAGTTTTCCCTTTAATCTGTGGCTCCTCCTAGGCTGAGAAGATCCTTCTCCTTTCTCCATGGCAGATTTCTTTATTACCTTTCCTTCCTTAAGTTGCCTCTTGATTTGGGTCAACTTCTCTAAAATGATTTCCTCACTGCTCTCTTGGACTGGTTTGTCAATTTCAACTTTTGAGGCCCTCCATTTCCTACTTCTCTTTGTAGGCTGTGGTTCAGATGATGGTTCTTTTGTTTCTTCAAAATGATTTCTTATTAAGAAATCGTCCCATGTATCATTTGTTTTAGCTAGATAATGTTCAATCAAAATTTTGACCAAACCATGATGATATAGGGTTGTCTCTAAAAATTGAACTCTTCTTTGGACACAGGAAGCCATCTTCTTCAGAATTTGAAGCAAGAAATATGGTAGGTTTAAGTCTTCCCCCAGAAAATGCATCATTAGTCTAATGTGGTAGACATAAAATGTCCCATATCTACCCTCACATGTAACAAATTTTTGCAAAAGAAGTAGTATGTTTCTCCATTTTTTTTTCAATGCAGAACTGGGAATTCCTTTCTTGAATACACTGACATCCATATTTGGTGATTTTAAAATTTGTTTCCAGGAGTCATTGTGGAATTCTCTATTTTTAAACCATCTCTCTCCAGTTCTGAGCAACCCTGTAGCCTCTGCAATGAAAACTTCAGTGACAGTAAATTTTACATCACCTACTTCAACTTCGGTTCCTTGAAATGATCTTGTAAATGTTTTAGTGACTTCCTTGTGGAAGCCATTAAATTTTTCCAAAAATTGAAGCCATCCTATTTGTTGTAACATTTCTTTGCATTGTGGGTAGCCTTCTAAATATTTTGAACCCACTGGTTCAGTCCTTACAATGAAACCCATGATTGCTTCTTTCAATATTCAAATTAACACTCTTCTATCCACAAAACAATGACTTTCACCTTCAGATTGAAATGGCTTTAAGTTCTGAATGGAAATGGCTTCAAACTTAGAATGACATACCTCTGATTAATAGTGGCAATAGCTTCAAAACTTCAGGCTGATATGCCTCTATTGATGATGAAAACAACTTCAAAACTTCGGCTGATATATCTCTGTTGACATTTGAACTTTGGACTGATATGTCTCTGTTTAACAGTGACAACCGGCTTCAACTTTTTCACTTCAATACCTTTGACTCTTGGTAGCAAATGGTTTCGAATTCAACACTGCAATACCTCTGTCTCTGGTAGCAAAAGACTTCAATTTCAATTATTGCAACACCTCTGTGTTTATAATAAAAATGCTCAAACTCTGCCACAGTGATACTTTGTATGTCCACGGAATCAAATGGCTTCAAATTCTCACGTTGTTATGCTTCCAAATTTTACCCTTTTGCTCTACTCTGAGTTTACAATGTTCAACACTATTCAAACTGATATCCTTTGGCTCTGCTTTTGGTGATAATAATATCTCTGTCTTCGGAATGGAATGCCGGCTACAGAATGAAGTTATGGCAGTGGTCACGGAATGAAGTAGTGGAGTGAGGTGGAGGGAATGTATTAATGATTGAAGAGACGGCGGAGGATTTTACGACGGTAGAGGAAATCATCATTGAATGATTTGGTTAAGAGACGTGGAGAATTCAAATACCTCGGCCATTTTTTAACCGCTTAAATGATATCGGATATGAAATTTGAAATGGAAGATTTTAATCCAAAGTCTGTAGAGGGTTTGTTGGTGTTGATCAATAAAAACAATTAAAACAACCTTTTTCGAACAATCCATAACTAAACTATGCTAAACTTTTGTGAAATGCCATTATAATTTAAACTTGTTACCTCTTCCCTTTATTTGATTTTTGTAGCCTTTGTCTTCTTGTTCACCTTTGGAGGAGTCTTCATAATTTTCTTGATGCTTTTGATTCATGGATACAATGGGTCATTTTGTTGCAATTCTGATGTCTGCTGGTTGATGCCTTCAGGGTTTGTCGCTGCAAAAAGACTGTCTGGCTGCAGAAAGGCTGATCAGCTGCAGAATGTCCACTGAGCTGCAGAATGTTCCTGTAGAGCACTTTAATCATGAAATGGAATGTTTTTGGAATATGGGTGAAATGTTATGTGGTATGAATGAAAATGGATGATGGATTATGATATGTATGAAGTGGATGATGAAATGGAATAGATTCAGTTCATGAAATGGAGTGAAAGAACATAAGGACTGTACTGCAATTCATGACATGTTTTATTCACTTACAGCAAGATATCAAATTTTGTATTTTGACATAAAAATGAGATGGATGGAAGATGGAATGAGATGAATGAAATGTGGAATGGAGTGAAATATGAATGATGAAATGAAATGGAGTATGGATGAATAAGTGGATGGAGTGAAATGAAATGAATCGTAAGCACTATGGAACTGAACTTATGATTTTTATAACAGCTGCTTATAAAAACAAAAATGGGAAAAGTTAGAGTGTCAGAGAGACTCTGATTTTCACCCTATCTTTTCTGTATAAACATGCCAATCAATGATTGGTTTTCATGTTTATACCTTTATTTTTTTATTTTTATTTTTATTTTTATTTTATTTTCAAAAGAGAAATGCTTCAGAAAATTTAATCAAGTTGATGAAGAAGAGAGACTCTTCTTCATTAACTTCACATCATTGTCTTCTTGGAACTTCTTGACAAACTCTTCTCTTGAGAGTGGCTTGTGGTATAGCTTCAGTCTATGACCATTCACAAGAAAAGTGACCTCTTCTTCATCTATAGTTTTGATTTTTACTGCCCCATTATCAAAAATTTGAACAATTTCATATGGCCCAAGCCAATGTGTCTGAAATTTCCCTTGAAAATCCTTGAATTTTGAATCAAACAAGAGAGCCCAGTCACCCTCTTTAAATTTCTTCTCCTTGATGTACTTGTCATGCCATCTAGCCCTTTGCTGTTGGACTATACTTGTTTTCTGAACTGCATCTTGTCTGATCTCATCCAATTCATTAATTTGCTCCAGTCTATGCTTTTGTGCCTCCGTTAGATCAAGTCCTAGCTGAACTGCCATCTTGAATGTTTGAATTTGGAACTCTATAGGAAACATAACTTGCTTTCCATAAACAAGCTCATAAGGAGTATGGCCTGTTGTGTTTCTCCATGTAGTTCTATAGGCCCACAAGGCTTCAGGAAGCCTATCTACCCAATCTCTTCTATGTAAATGAACAGTTTTTGTTAGGATTCCTTCAATGACCTTATTAGTAGATTCCACTTGACCATTTGCTTGTGGATGATAAGGAGTAGATTTTCTATGCCTGATTTTGTACCTCTCCATCATTTGCTCCACTAGCCTCGATGTAAATTGAGCTCCTTGATCTGTAAAAATTTCCCTTGGGACACCAAAACGAGTAAAAATATCCTCAAAAAGAAAAGTAACTACAGATGATTCATTAGCAACAAGTAATGGTTTAGCTTCTACCCACTTAGTTACATAATCAGTGCAAACTAATATATATTTCTTTTGTCTTGATGGAGGACTAATAGGTCCTACAAAATCCAAAGCCCATTTTTCAAAAGGTTCAATGTGTACCTGAGGTTGTAATGACATCTCACCTGAAGGAGAAGGTTTCCCTACCCTTTGGCAACTGTCACACCTTTTTACATACTCCCTTGCATCTTTAAACAAAGATGGCCAATAATATCCTAAATTAAGGATCTTATAGGCTGTCCTTTTATCTGCAAAGTGTCCGCCACAAGGTTCATCATGACATGCCTTGAGAATTTCAGGCATCTCATCTTCACGAACACACCTTCTAATGATCAAATCTGGACCTGTCTTGTACAACTCATTAGCGACCCATGAATATCTTGCACTATCATTAATGATTTTTATTTTAGTCACTTCTCAGTTATTTGATGCTTTTGAGCTCCCTTCTTGGATTATAAGTGTCGAAGTCAGTTGCTCACACATGCTGAGTCTGCAACAAATTAATGAGCACATTATTTTATGCAAGCATGGACAAGCATAGCATATTCCATGAACACTGTGCATGTGCGATGTCCAATCTAGGTTGATTTTCATTTCACACTAACAATGACATTTTATCACATTATAGTTGTGTTTGTACTTCCATTTCGATGAGTTTAGAAAAAAAAATCTTTCGCACACCTTTTTTTTCGTGAGTGTCATTTCCATGTTTTTTATTGTCGCTTCTGCTTACCTTCACTCCTTGAGCTACACACTTGTGCAATCTCTTGGGTTCATATTTACTCCAGAACTGTGCCATAGGTTGATCTAGTTCCCATCCCCTCAACCTGCCACACTGAGCTCCTAGACTGCGCAGTTCTCTTCCTCATCCCAGCCTTAACTGCACATTACACAGTCTCAAGGCTCAAGCTTCACCTCTGACTTCTTGAGATGCGCAGTTGCACAGTTACTAAGCCTCTTTCACATCCTGTCACCCGGTTCCAACTCAGTTAGTGGATCAACATGCACCATCTTAGACTAGGGGTTTATCAGACTGATATCATATTTTCATGAAGGGATTGCAAATTCTCTATCATGTTATGGAAAGATGATGAAGATGTCGAAACTATACAACATGAATGTATATCTTGGATTCACCCAATCTAAAAATTTATTAAAGTTAAATACTGAATTTCTTCTACAAATATTTTTCAGAATTAAAAATGCAATCACCATTCACATGAACATGAAGAAGAATCAAATCAACCACAACGCAGATAATTTCCTGGGGAAAAATTACAGCTACAAAACCCCACTATCTTCTATTGTATATTAAGCATGGATCATGAAACAATTACATACAAAACTATTCTCACAAGAGACCTCCATTACTCAACTAATGGTCTCACACTGTCATGAACAAAACTAACCAACACATAGCCAATTCTCAGCCTCTAGATAGTCTTCCTTGCTTTCGCAATCCCTGATGAATGAAATCCCTAAAAGATAGGAATTTTGGCCTTCCTTGACTACGCAATTATCATGGAAACTCTAATGGGTTTTTGGTTGCATGTGTGCAACCCAATAATCCTACAATTGATAGTCAACTTCCCTTTCACCTAGAACTCAACTGGGTCTCCATTGGATCTGACATGCATGCGGCCAATAACAGTAAATCCTTAGTTTCATGTGAGATCACTGATTGTGAATTAGTTAATATTTAATTCACTTGATATCTCACTAGTGTATCTTCAGTTACAACTAGAACAACTAATTTTCACTCACTTAACTGAGTTAAACTGATTACAACCTGCATTAACTAGTGCACCACTACACTTCAAACACTGTTACAATTAGAATTACTCTGCATGCCTCACCAACTACCTATAACTCGAAATCCACTATATAATTGAGTTTATCACTCTCATTTAACTATTTCAAGTCCTCATTGATAATAGATTACACTTTATTGTCCATCTTAATTAAGGGATAACTAAAATAGACATGCACCCAAAAATAGCACTGTGGGCCCCACTCTAGTGTAGGTGCTTAATGCACTAGGTGTGGGTGTTGAAATTTTCTTGTTGAATCTCAAAACTCCCTCTCAACAAGAAAGGGATTATCCCTCACCCTGATCTTGTCTCTATGGTATTTGAATTTTCTCCTGGTGAGCACCTTCGTCAAAATATCTGCATCCTGATCTTCCATGGGAATGTACTGAAGCAACATTATTCTTCTCTGCACACAATATCTGAGATGATGGTACTGGATATCTGTATGGTTGGACCTATCATGAAACACATGATTAATCGAGAGTTTAATGCAACTTTGATTATCACAATGAATCACTGTCAGATCCATCTGAGAACCAAACAAACCAACCAAGATCTTTCTCATCCAGATAGCCTCACATGTAGCATGACTTGCTGCCATGTATTCCACTTCCACTGAACTGAGTGCCATAGATTTTTGTTTCCTACTGTACTAGGAAACTGTTATCGATCCTATGCTAAAGATCCCTCCTGATGTGCTCTTTCTGTCTGATGGAATTTCCACCCAGTCTGCATCTGTGAAGCCTTGAAGCTTCACTCCTCCTTTCCGTTTGTACCGTAGACCATACTCTGATGTTCCCCTCAGGTATCTCAATACATGCTTCTTCGCCTTCCAAAACAGATTGGTAGGCTTAACCATAGCTTGACTCACCTCGTTAATTCTGTAGCAAATGTCTAGTCTGGTGTTCACTAGATACATCAGTGAACCAACTAACTACCTGTAGACAATAGCATCCACTACCTTATAGAAGTAGCATCCTCTTTCCTCCAATTTCCTTTGGAGAGGAGTATCCATGGGTTTGCAGCTCTCCATATGAAACTTAACCAGTATCTCCTTTGCATACTTACCTTGATACAAAAAAAATTCACCATCCCGCTGCCATATTTCCAATCCAAGGAAATAATGAAGGAGTCCCATGTCCTTCATTTTGAACTCCCTTGCAAGATCATCCTTGCATGAGTGTATCAACTGCTCATCGCCAGTAAAAATTAGATCATAAACATAAAGAACAATGACCAATATCTTACCCTCAACCACAATCTGGTATAGGTTTGCAACTGCTTCAATTTTGGTGAAACCCAGTCCAGTGAAATAACTATCTATGTGAGTGTACCAAGCACAGGGTGCTTGCTTCAGCCCATACAATGATTTTTGAGTCGGCACACATGTGACTCACTGTTGAAGATCTTGAAACCTTTAGGCTGCTCTATGTACACCTCTTCCTCAATGATCCCATTGGGAAACAAAAATTTCACATCCATCTGATGAATACGCCAGCCCATCTGCGTTGAGATTGCAAGGATGGATCTTATGGAAGAGTACCTTGCAACTGGTGCAAAAGTCTCATCATAATCTATCCCCTCGATCTGTGAGAAACCCTGGGCCACAAATCTGGCCTTGTGTTTCTCCACACTCCCATCAACATCTTACTTTACCTTGTATATCCATCTTGATCCAGCCACTGATTTGTCGACCGGTCTTGGGACTGTCTCCCATGCATTGTTCTTCACAATGGAGTCATACTCCTCCACGATTGCATCAACCCAAGTTGGTTGCTGCACTTCTTCCTGAAATGAATATGGTTCAGTCACAATACATTTTCTCATAAGAGCCATCTATCTATTAAATTGGTCAAGAGACTGTCTATGTCTGCACTGTGAAGTAGTGGCTCCTACATTCTCTGTAGCATCAAGTCTCAATCTATAAGCTTCCATGGTGCGCCTTCTGAAATTTTTGATGGATGGATCTGTATGAGTGTTTTCCTCCACTCCATGAACCTCCTCATGTGGTTTATCCACATCTTGAGACTTGTCCTTGGGAAAAAAACATTTCCTCCTCTTCATGAAAGTCTAGCTCCCTCTCAAGGGATAACCGCATGGCTTTCTCCTCATCAAATTTTATATCCCATCGCACAACATTCATTCTGTTGTTTGGAAAATGCACATGATAATTATGGGGTGTTTAAGTGTACCCCACAAAAATCCCAATCTGAGTTTTTGGTTCCAGCTTCTTCCTAATGTCCTTGGTCACATGCACATAATCAGATGAGCCAAAAATCTTAAAGTGTGAAACATCAGGTTTCTTACCAGTGAAAGCCTCTTCAGGTGTACTCATGCCAAGTACTCTTTGAGGACAATGGTTTTGCACATGTACCACTGTGTTGCATGATTCCTCCCACAGATGCATCGGTAGGCCTTAATCATACAACATCACTCATGTTGCACCCACAATCTTTTTGTTTTCTCTCCATGACCCCATTCTGCTGTGGGCTATGAAGCTCTATGAGTTCTCTTAGAATTCCTTCTTTGCTGCAGAATTTATTGAATTCGTTAGAGATGTATTCTCCACCATTATCGCTCCTAAGGGCCTTCACTTGCTTCCCCGACTCTTTCTCCACCAGTGCCTTAAACTCTAAGAACTTAGAGAATGTCTGGTCTTTATTCTGCATGAAGAAGATCCAACCTTATGATAAAATTCATCAACAAATATTACATAGTACTTATTTTTTATTATCGAAGCAACAGAGAAAGTACCACACACGTTTGTGTGAACTCTCTCAAGGATCCCTAAAGCTTGGTTTTCCTTCTCATGAAGAGTGGCCTTTACATATTTTCCCATAGTACATCCCTTGCATGTGTCTGAGTGCACAAGTGTACCCCTAGGAAGACCATTATAAATATGTTGCATGACTTTCAAGGCTCCATGGTGAATATGGCCCAATCTCCTGTGCCATAATTCGTCCCCATCCCATCTCACCACTTGATCTTCCTTACCCATTATTTAAATGTAGCCATCTACCTCTAGCTTGTAGAGATTCTTAACTCAAATCCCTATCCTCTTGTCTTGTTATGTTGTTTTATGTCGGAGGAAAGCTTTTCCTTCACTAAAAACAACATCATAGCCTCTATCCTCCAACATTGTGACTGAGACTAAAATTTTCTTCAAACCTGGTACATGCATTACATATTTTAATTGAAAGGGTTTATTTGAATACCTTTGGAAGGTAATGGTACCAATCCCAGTAACAATGTACCATCCGTCATTGCCCATTTCAATATGCATATGGATATCCTTCTCCTTCGAGTCACTGAAAATTTCCTTGTCTCCTGTCATGTGAAGGAAGTGCCACTATCCAAATACCACACGGAGCCCAATGCATTGGACACCATGCATGTGATTAATGAGAAGTCAATCTCAAATTGTGAGGCAAGGGCCTCACTAGCTATAGATCCTCTAGCCTTCTTGTTCTTCATCCTTTGTGGACAGTTAGTAGAAAAATTCCCATGCTCGTGACAGTGAAAATACTTCACTTTGGACATGTCCTTCTTCTTGCCATTCTTGGACTTGGATTTAGAATGGGATTTCTTCCCCTTCACCTTCCTCACCTTGGAAGTCAAAGAAAATCCTCTTCATCTTCATTCTTAGATGAAGATCCATCTCTGGTGTTCCGTTTGAACTCACTTGCACCAAATCCAACCACATTCGTTCCTAATCTAGCAATTTTTCCCTTCCATTGACATATTCTTGTTAACTGTGCCAAATCTTGGGAAGTCCTAGGAGATCCAAGCTCACCAAATCATCATTAGGGACTGTTATTCCAACACTCCCTAGTTCATCCTGAAATTGGACAAACATTGTTAGATATTTTGGAATGGTGTCACCCTTTTCCATCATGATCTTCCTGAGTTTATCTTTAAGTGCCAATTTCCTATGGTCATTTATGCTTTGGAATAGATCCATAAAATCCTTCCACATTTTATATGGTGTGGATTTCCCATGGAGGCTTGATAAAATGTGGTCTCTTACTCCCTCCAATAGGATTCTCCTCACCTTTTCCACTTTCTTTTTCCATGTGTCAAGATTTGTAGCATCTACCATGGCGGGTTTAGAAACATCATTGTCAATGAATTCCTTCAAGCTATTGTCTTCGATTATTTCCTCCATTCTATCCTTCCAAGAAATAAAGTTTAAGCTACCCTTGAATGCATACTCTAACCTCAAGCCATTGAAAGCCATTTTGATATTGAATCAGTTGTAGCACCAAGAAATTATTTCTGCAAATTCGAATTCTATCCAGTCACAAACTCAACTCCTACTTCACTTCTGCAATTTATTGTGCTCTGATACCATGTATAAATTATACAACATGCATGTATATCTTGGGTTCAACCAATATAACAATGTACTAAATTTAAACACTAAATCGCTTCTACAAATCTTTTACAGAATTAAAAACACAATTGCCAATCACATGAACATGAAGAAGAATAAAATCAACCACAACACAGATAATTTCCCGAGGAAAATTTACAACTAAAAACCCCACTATATTCTATTGTATATTAAGAATGGATCATGAAACAATTACATACAAAACTCTTCTCACAAGTTCCCTCCATTACTCAGCTAATTGTCTCACACTGTCATGAACAAAACTGACCAACACATAGCCAATTCTCAGCCTCTAGAAAACCTACCTTGCTTGCGCAATCCCTGATGAATGCAATCACTAAAAGATAGGAATTTTGACCTTCCTTAACCATGCAAGTATCATAGGAACTCCAATGGGTGTTTGGTTGCATGTGTGCAACCCAATAATCCTACGACTGATAGTCAACTTCCCTTTCACCTAGAACTCAACTGGGTCTCCACTAGATCTGACATGCATGTAAATAATAATAGTAACTTCTCAGTTGCATGTGAGATCACTGATTATGTATTAATTAATATTTAATTCAATTGATCTTTTACTAGTGTATATTCAGTTACAACTAGCACAACTAATTTTAACTCACTTAACTGAGTTAAAATGATTACAACCTGCATTAACTAATGCACCACTGCACTTCGAACTCTATTACAACTAGAATTACTCTGCATGCCTCACCAACTACCTCTAACTCAAAATCCACTAGCTAACTGAGTTTATCACTCTCACTTAACTATTTCAAGTCATCATTGAGAATATATTATAGCTTATTGTCCATCTTAATTAAGGGATAACTAAAATAGAAATGCACCCAAAAATAGCACTGTGGGCCCCACCCTAGTGTAGGTGCTTAATGCACTAGGCATGGGTGTTGAAATTTTCTGGTTGAATCTCAACAGAAGAAGGAGGTGGAGAAGGAGGACATGCCAAAATACACATATGGAGCTAAAGAGATAAGATGATCATCAAGTGAGAAGACAAAGGAACACCCAACTCTAAAAGAGTATGAAGATCAAGATCACATGGAAGACACCTCATCTTCAAGTCATAAGGAGGAGGAAGAAAAACATGTGTCATATGTTCAAGAAGAAATAAATAAAGAAGACGCAAGAAGGACAAGTTGGCACCATCACATCAGCATGCAGTCCATGTCATTAGTGTCATGTCATGTCTTATCACAAGTCATCATATGCCACATCATTATTGTGTATTAAGTAATTAGATGTTTGAAATATATTGTAAAGTGGAAGTCCAAAGGACACATCCAAAATATGAAGAGTCGTGTAAGGTACAAAATTCATAGGAATTCGAACATTCGTGAGGGTAGTCAAAGAGTCAAAAGGAAGGTTAAGCATCACCTCTTGGTTATATATACACCATCATCATATGGGCGAAGGACTTTTTCACCTTGGATCCTCCTGCAAGGAATTAGAGAGACAAACTAGTTCTTTTGAGGAGCAAGGATTGGCTCCAACTGTCCACTATAGGAGCTATTGATGTTCATTGTATACATGTGTCTTGGAACTTTTAATTAATAGCAAAATCATTCATGGCCAACATGTTCTTCATGCGTGACTTATGAATATTTGTAAGACTATTTTGCGGATGTTTGTATTTCGTGTTTGCTTTCATATTTGCTAAATTAGTTGAACTATCTTAGTTATTTTAGTACTTATCATATTTTTAATGTGTTGTATTGGTTGTTATTTTTATCCCATCCTTGTGGACTATTCTGTAGGATACTAGAAATATATTTTTCATTCATTGGTTGTGTTAGGCTCCTATAAATATACGATTCATAATTTTGAATTGACTTTGATAGTCTTGTAAATATGTACATACCTTGCATTCAGCAAGTTGTTTTCCCATATTTTTAAAAAATGAAAAAATAATAAAAGCCAAAAAGAGGGTAAAAGTCCTAAAAGAAAGATCAAAGGACTTGAAAAATATAGACCCCAAAAAGAAAAAAGATGAAAATAAAACCTAAAAGTGAGAAAGTCCAAATGCCACTACTTTTTACTTTTCTGCAAAATAAATGATTATGGCATAGTGTCAATAAATTCCATAATCCATGATAAGTTAAATTGTTTAATCTTAACTTGTCATGTTTTCAATTTCATGTTTTAGATAGTAAATAAAGATTTGTCAGACAGTTTAATCCTGATAAATCGGTAGATAGGTAGAGAATAATGAGGAGATCAATAGTTTAATCTGAGCCCTTGAATGGAATAAGGTATATTTAGATAGTTTATGCTTTAAAGAATAAATGTTTCAAGGTTGAAAGCCTAAATGCGCCTGCCAAATGAAGAAAAAATGTTAGAATAAAGATGGGTAGGTAGAAAGAAGTGGAGAAAGCATGTAACAAATGATTATCGGGAAAAAGTACTAATTTTGCCTCCCCTATAGGTATTTAGTGTTCTAAACTATCAATCATGTAGGCTCAAAGCATTTCTCTAACTTTTGTTGGGACCGGACCCAAGGCTCGATGACTAGTTAGTTGAAAATATTAAATTCTTATGTTAAATCCCCATTCATCGTTATTTCATCTCTCATTCATACAATATATAAACCCATCTAATTAACTTCCATTCATTCATAAACATACAAAAACCCTCAAAAATACTTTATACTAAGTATTGGTGAAATGATGAAAAGACAAGCTTTGCTTTACTTTTACACTTTACTTAGTCATTTTATGTATTTTTGTATGTATTCCATTCCCCTTTTCATATTAAATTTTAACTTAGTTTATTAAATCCCTAAAAATACCTTATCCTACTTATTAATTCCATATATTTAAATATGCCCAAAAACCCACTATTAGAATGTTTAGACCAAAGTTTATTATCCATGTGCTTAAATAAAACCCCAATTATACACCCTTTGGCCTAAAACTTATCATTTAAATAAAATATCTCGACCCTATAGTATTTAAACACATACCCAAAGTTTAAATAACTATATAATATAAATACTACATCGCCCATATATGCATTGTTAAAACATTTCATAATAAAGAATGTTTTAAATACATGTTATATAAAATCACTCCCCCCGACATATTATATAAGCCTAGAGGCTTAACCTTTATTAAAACACACTTTTATATGGGTTAAAGTCTTTTCCACTGTGTATAATTTAACCCCACATCCATATTCATTAAACATTATATATAAGTTTTAAACCTTATATAAATGTTTTACCCATCCGCGCGCACACATAAAAACCCCAGTCCCACACCATTCCATTTTAGCACAGCTTCCCGTTCAATCTTGACTCTTTGCATTCATTCTTCAGATCCAATGGTTGATACACGATATCGCGTTGAAAACATGCATGTCTTGTCGAACTCCAAATGCACGCGAAATAGGTGGTTTCGCCAAGACCCCTCCCCTCCACGTGGCCTCCATCGATTGGATCGTGTGCGTTTTGAAGAAAACAGCTTGCCACTGTAACCTTGTGCGATAACCATTATTTAGTTTCGTGTTTAAAATCTAAAATTGCCTCCTGCCATTGACGAGACCTGCATTCAATGATAATTAATGAGGATTAAATCGTATGGTTAAAACCTTTCAAACATACATTTTATTTCATTATTTCACGATTAAAACCATTTCGCATTGTCTCCCGACTGTCAAAGAGCTTTTTTTTAAGCCTTTAAGCCCTGATTATCATTTTTTCACCCGAAACCTTTGCAATTATCATAATTAAACCTATGAAGACTGATTGAGAAGATGTACACCACTCCAGACAAACTGCTGAAGCCAAAATTTCAACTGAAAACCTCAGAAATCCTTTTCAGAGCTGGATACCTGCAAAAAGGTATTTTTATCAAAATTGGAACCTGTAAATCAAGTTTCAACCTTCGTTAAGAAAACCAACCCATTTTTATTTGAAGAATTTACCAAAATAAATTTCCTAAAAATAACAAAAAAGAGGCCAAACCCTGGCAAAATTTTCCCACGAAACCCTGTTTTCCATTTCAAGCCTTTTTAAAGCCAAATTCCTCAAATTTCATAGTCTAAAGATAAAATTTAAGGATATAAATGGCTAAAAACTCTAAATTACCTTGAAAACCCATTTTTTCAATCAAACTGACTCAGAAAACCCTTGTTTTCTGGTTTATGCCAGTTTTACATCCTCAGATAAACCTAATTGAGTAAAAAGCCCAAAAGAAGCCATCCTTAACCTAAATTGCTTAGTTTCCTCTCTGTTAAAATAAAAATTCCTGCAAATAGTCTAATCTTGCAGTAGTTACCCAAAATTCCTAAGAAACAGAGCACAAGCAGACCTGAAGGATCCAAAACACCTAAATCTGAGGGATCTAAAGCCCCTAAGCCTACCCCAGCCATCACTGCCAAATCTGCTACAATAGTAAACCCACTTCAACCACCTGTGGTTGCTGCTGAAAACATTCCTTTGACTGATCTTGACTATAAAATTAATTGCAGATCTTGTTATTGAGTTTAATTTGCTAGATATACACAACTGGTGTTATGAAAAATATCTAGACAAAGATGATATTCCAATTTGGGAAACCCATTTGCCTAAGTATATAGTCCCATTGACTCATCTTGGTCAAGAACTCATCAGACTTTGTCAAAAATACTATGAGCCAGATCAAAGGGTTATAGTAAATGCATAAAAATAAATAATTTTTACCATTACAGCCTAGTCAATTAATCAAATGCTCCAATTACAACCTAATCCCCAGGCAGTCCCCTTGTTTATAGAGGCATTAACTCAGTTATACCTTGGCATAGTTTTCCCTAAAAGGTTCACGATCTTTCAAAATTTTATGCCTTCTCATGTTGATATTCCAAAGATAAATCCTCCATACTCCACAGCTAAATTTCCTGAAGGTTCTAGATAGATCATCTCTATGCTATCTTTTATCCTTGGATATTTTACAGATGAACATATTGATGAATCTATTCTTGGTTTCTTGTCCACCATGTCTCCTGGTCAACCTCCAACAATCACCTTTGACTATGCTGGTTTCATAGCAGATACCATCCATTACCAGTTGACTAAATTACCCACAGAAGGAGTTTTTAGATATTCATCTTATCTTTTCCATTTGTTTTTATTCTCTCAAGCAAAAAAATTCCCAGTTTCTTTGCAAAAGATGGATGTAGAGGGAAAGCCTCTATCAATTATTTTTTGGACTTCATTGCTGAGAAAAGAATCCAGTGATTCCACTTATTCAAAGTTTTTAGAACTATTTTTACATCCATCAGTGAGCATATTAAACAAATCAAAACAGCCTAGGATCAGTGAAGAAATGAAAAGAATATTACAACTTTCAAAGCAGAACAAAGTTAGAGATTGGTACCTCTATGAAAAACACACTGAATTAAAGATTTTTGGGTCAAACTTGTTACCCTACAAGTTGCCCAAGCATGTGTGTATGAGAATTTTTGCACTTGAATATCTTAGACAAATTCTCAATGCAGATTCAATTAACTTTATGGCAGCCAAGAAGAAGACCCGGTTTAAGTTCAAGAATCAAGTTGGGCCATTCATAATCAACCACAGAGATGCAGAAAAGGAAATAACAAAGAAATTATTAGAGTTCAGATTTGATGAGAACTTTCCATGGAATTATGATCCACAAGGGATATTAAGCAAGCTAAGGGTGAAGTGTAAATTAACACCCTTTATCCATGAGTCCAAGCCTGAAATAGAAAAGTTTGCAAATCAAATTGAATGGATTTAAAACACTATGATAGAGGTAGCAAGCCAAACAGGAACAACACCAACTTTGGAAGTTGTCAAACAACCAGAAACATCAATAAAGAGAGTCAGAGAGGAAGGAGGTTACACAGTAGAGACAACCATTAAGACCAAATTTAAAATAATCTATAACAAAAGGCTTAAGCTCAGTTCAGTTGACAAAGAGAAAGTAACAATTGATATTGATGAGACAGATGCTCCAGTGACCAATGATGATATAGCAACAGACATAATCAATGAAACACTTATGGAAATTCAAAAGGAAACACCAGTAAACCAGAATGACACACAGATGATTGAGAAACAACACAGCATGGAAGCCTCTTCCTCACAGCCAGCTGAGGAAAAGGAGTTGGACATCAAAGAAAGGTATAAGAAAATTAAGCAGAAAAATGGGGAGATAAAGACAGAAATATATTCTCAATTCCTGAAGCAGAAGCCTGGAACTCAGAGTAGGTTATTATCAACATTTGACTATTCCAGCAATAAAATGATGATGTCATTTTTACAACCTACTACCTCAACACCCAAAACAGTAGCAGGCTATAAAAAGGTGGACCTTGAGGTAGAAATAGAGAATATTCATGAGCTGGACCAGATTGAGTTCCATAGACAGACATCTAAAATGTTGTATTCTACAGTGGCAACCAAAGCAACGAGTGCCAATAAACTTCAAAATACCATACTTAATATCCAAGATCAGATGAAGATGGATAAAGCATCACTTTATGCGAAGTACCTAAGGATAAAAACTTTAGAGGAACTAGTTTTACAAGTGGGATATGATCCCTCAAATGTCCAAGCAGCAGAACTATTGGTTAAGAAAAAGAATGAAGACATAGCTACTTTGAGGAAATAGCTCAAGCTTCCTCAAAGTGAGCATCCACAAACAAAGGAAATCCTCCAGGATCAAAGTGAAAAATAAGAAATGATGGAGCTCATACTTAAATTGACAGCACAAATGAAGGAGATGGAAACACAAATGGACCAGCTTGTCCAAGAGAGAGAGACTTTAAAAGAGCCAGAAACTCCTACAATTCCTACATTCATCCCAGTGATTACTACAATAGTTCCTCCTACTTTAGGAGAGAAATTAGCACCAAAGGGCCCACTGGAAATTGCAGTGCCTTTGACTTCAGCAATCATTTCAGCTACATACTCTTCTACCACAAATGTACATAAAAAAGATGAAGGCAGTCAGATTGTCAAAGCCATGGAAGAAATGTCTTTAAAGACAGATGAAATAAACATACTGAATAATATTATTGAAAATATGAAGAGGGAAAATAAGACAGCTCAGATCAATGCTAGAATTCATGAGCAGAAAGCAATCAGATTGGGAGAGCAACTCAAGAATTTACAAAAATAATTAACTTTCACAGAGCAAATCTCATACATTAAAAATCATCTTTGGACTAACATAATTGAAGCCTTTCATAATCAATGGCCTTCAATTCAGGTTATATATGAGCAGAAAGAATTGTTATTAGCAGCCCAAATAGAGATAAAAAAGACAAAGGATGAGTTGACTGATAAGCCTGCACAGGCTTTAAAACACATTACATTTCTAAACAGCAAGAACAGGGAGGAACTTGAAGAATTGCAAGTATTAGACAGGACAAGGAAAATATTTCAAATCAAGAAGGTTATCACTAAAAATAACTTAATGAACAATCTTGAAGAGAAGTGTGAAATAATGAACCTTGCCATGACTAGATTTATGGTAAAGTATACAAATTTAAGACATAAAGGCTTACCAGAAATACATGTCTTCAATGAGAAACTTATGCCACAAAAGGACTATGACAAAAAGATTAGGGAGTTTTCTAAAGAGCAAGTAAACAAGCAACTAGCACAAGACACTCCTACAGGCAAAGTTTTACTTCAGTATTTTGAGGATTTATTTTTTCTACAACATGAAATTAAGCACCTCTTTGTCATCAAGCCTACTTTTGCAAGATATATAGAGGCTGATGAAAACTTCAGGAAGATGAAAAATCTCCAAATTCCAAAAGCATAAGAATGGAAAAATTTCACAGATTTGATGTAAAGATAAAAGGTAAAAATAGTGAAAAGTTACCAAGAGACAGTAAAAAAGAAAGATAAAATGAAAAGACAGTTTGTTGATTTTTTACTACTAAAAGATCATTTTACAGCAATAAAACAGTAAAACTAATGGTCAAAGAGTATCAGTGTTAAAGAGCATCAAGTTAAAGAGTATCAACAAGAAAGAGTATTAGCGAAGGCCAGTCAAGTGCATGAAAATATCTAACAGCCAGCAAACAGGACACATAGGCAGCTAAAAGCTCCTTGTTAGCAAAACAGTTCTATTTATTTTGGATGAAAGAGGACAGCTTGCTTATTTGTTAAGCAACAGTCCCTTTTATTATGTAATGATATTTTCTTTTTCCTAAAGTTATTCCTAGAACTCTTCTAGGATATTTGTAATACTTTTTGTATAAATACTTCAATTTCAGAAGTATTCAGGGTGGAACAAAATTGTTGGAATTACTATAGACATTTTGTTGGAAATTGGAGGCTCTTGTGTGTTTGAATTTCAAAGTAGCAGACTGGACAAGCTGACTGGAATCATAATTCAGGATCCCTATGATAAGCTGATGGGTGAAGTACTTCCTACTTGTCACTATTTCCTTTTCTAAGTTTCATGCATTCATTTTATGTTTGTTTTGTCTGAATGTGTCACTAGGAGTATTACTACAAGATTAGTCAAGTGCTCCCTATCTTTAACTAGTTTCCATTTTAATGTTTTCTTCTAATTTCCAGTGCAAGGAACCCTTAATTTCTCCTTCTCCCGTTTGACCTCCGCTTTCTACTTCCATTTTCTGGATCAAAGGATCCTTAAATGCCCTTTATCCCGATCATAACACCTCACAAAAAACCACTTTCCCAAATCTCTAAGGGTTATCTATCTTTCCCTGAATATCTTTGTACCTTTTTGGTCTTGATTTCTAGTGCCGCTAGCTTGATTTAGACTCCATAGCCCAATGGACAAGTAAATTTCTCTCTATCTTACCTCCAAGTGATTTTTTCCCACCAAACCCTTTAAACCAAAACCAAATTGTACTTTCATAACTAGCCTAATATTATAAAATCAAAACAAAGTTAAACTTTAAAGAGAGAGCCCTCTCTGAACCCTAGGAAGGCTAGATCCTAGAGTTTGAAGTAGGTTTGTGGTTACCTTGGACTATTTCTTTCTTGAACCTAGAGAAATTACTGAGTGATAACAGGTTGTAATGTATGTCACATATTTTTTTCGACTATTCAACTAGATGTCAAACGGGTCCTTATTGCTTGCGTGTGTCTCTACTTAGGTGGTACTATTACCTCTCTCTTAGATGCTCACTTTATTATTTTCCTATGTAGTAGAATAAATTTGACACACCTACAACTGAACACTCGTCAGGAACACCTTCTTTATTTCTAAAGGCACCATGTGTTCCTCTCTTGCTAATAGTTAGAAACAAGGAAAATCTATACGAATACATGGAAATAGGGCCGATATTCCAGATGGGGATCCTAATCCAAAATTTGTGAGGTCTAATTGAGACTTCAGATTAGGTATACCCCTTGGTTGACGGATTTCAAACACTGTTAACACAAATCTATGAGATCTACTAGGACTAGAAATCGCCAATGGCATTCTTCGTATTTCTAATGGAATATTCAACAAAGGACCTGGGCTCAAAGTAACTTCTAACTATTTTGTTTTTTCCTTTATCTTGATATTTTATACTTATCATCAAATAACAGAGTCTGCAAGTGCATCACCACTAGCTCCATGCAATTTCATCAACCCTGGCATTGCAACCCTAAACATGTCAACATTCATTTATGATCGATCAAAAAAAATTTTGTTACAAAGTTGTACCTTTTATTCTTCAATATTTTACTGCCATGTTATAATTTTCATCCTGCAATGTGACAAAATGATCATCAAAAGTAATGACCTCTTCGGAAATTTTCTCCTTCATTTTTTGATTTTTTTGCAATCAAGTACTAACCCGATCAGGTACTAAAGCACTATCAACTTTGATGTTCACGGCCTCTTAAATGCTCCCTATTTTAGGCAAACTCTTATATCTATTTGATTCAGCCCTATGTTCTCTTTCTAGATTTATGCTACAAAGAGAATCTTCGTCATCCCTCCCACCTAATATCCCATCACCAACCAGTTTTTCACTTGCAGTATTGTTTTTCCTTTCTTGGTTGGTAGATGAAGTTACACCAACACTGCGTGTGCAAGATTGAGATTGTATCATAATATTTATTCCTATTTACTTGTATATTCCTACTGTTTCGATGACCTATTTTTCAATGATATCTTTAGCATCTACTACCATTTACTCAGTAAATTTGAGTTGGAGGAGTTAGAGTTCAATTAAGCATGCATGATTTCTAACGTGTAGAAATTAAGGTCAATTATCTCAGGTTGTTTTCAATTAAAATAGTTCTAACTATTGAAGGAACTAGCATAGGGCCATTTAAGCAACGAGACTTTAATCAAACTCAATGATAATCCAGTTAACTCATCAACTAGCTCAAAACATATAGTGTATGTAGAGAATTCGAGTTCCCTGGGATTGGTGGAGATTCCAAGGTAGTGTCATATTAGCTATAGACTAATCTCGAGTGTACAAGTGTTGCATGCAATCAGATGATCAACCTAAGGAATTGTGCAATCTATTTTGGAGAAATTCCTATATAATAGGTGCCTAATTTCTCAAGGAACAACGTAAGAAAATAGGAGCTCAAGTAGAGGAAAAATTTGACTAATTCTGGGTTAGAGAATTTCAATGAGTAGAGAGATAGGTTATGCATTTGCAGGTTGTTCTCAGTTGAGCAAAGAAATTGTAATACATATATATTCATTGGATTAATTCAAGCAGGCATTGGGGTTTTTAGCATATTACTTTCCCCAGAAAAACATTATTTTCATGTATGTGATTTCTTATTGCATGTCTAAATTGTGGATTAATGTTCGCAGAGCAGTAGAGTAGGTTTGTGTCTTGTGATTTTGATTAAAAATTCATTATAAATTGTAAATCTACCCTTAATTTCTACATGATATCAGAGCGTGATTCACATTAGAGCATAAATTTAGAATTTTTTTCTCAGGAGGTTTTATTTTGGAGCTCAGTGTACCAATATTTCTTCAGAGATGAGAAGATGACCTTCAATGGACTTAGGCTGGAGTATGCCTTGGAAGGCACCTCTACTTTTGTTGTATGGAAGGATCACATGGAGGTGGTATTGGATGAAAATGTATTTCTAGAATACGTCAAGACAGATGCTGAAAAACCACTGGATTTTGATTCCTAAAACCTTTAGCATATCTAGGGGGGATAATATGGGGTACATAGGGAGGTACCCAAGGGAATAATATGATGTAATAATGTAAGAATTATAAATAAATGGGTCATGGATAATAAATAAAGTGGTTGACCCACATTAATCCTTGACATGTCTCAATGGAGAGTCTCTAGCCTCTATATAGGCTTCATACATACAATATCATTGGTAATTACCATGGATCTCTCAATACCATACATCCAATACAATGGGCTTATCACTTTATTTCCTAGCTACTTGTGGTCCCGTGCATAATGTGGGTTAACAACTTTATTTATTATCTATGACCCATTTATTTTTCATTCTTACATCATATTATTCCCCTGGGTACCTCCCTCTATACCCCATATTATCCCCCTAGGAATACTATATCTCAGTGGAAGAACAGTGTCCAAGGCAAGGATAATAATCTTGGAGGGAGTACTCAATCACATTGTCTCAAATCTCCACAGAAAAGAAACTTCGTTCGTAATGTGGAAATCACTAGCAGAATTATTCGAGAATAATAGGGACCACAGGAAGTTAGAGCTCAAGGATAAACTTTGAAGTATCAAGATGCAAAAGAATGACACTATTTTGCAGTATCTGAGCAAGTTCACTAACTGTTGTGTTGAACTTGGCGGGGTTGGTGTAAATGTTACTGAAGAAGACTTGGTAAGCCTACCCCTTCTAGGCCTTCCCACAAGTTGGCATAACTATCAAGATTTGGTGAATGGGATGGAGAAAATATAGAATTGGGAGCACTTAAGGTCCAATTTGGTATATGAGGAAATAAGGAGGAATACCATAGATGAGATTTCATCCAAGGGCATGGATGAAGAAAACTTTGCATTGGATAGAAAGGAAAAAAATGTAAAAGGGAAGAAATATCAATCCAAATCAGAATCCAATCAAGGGGGGGAAAAGCAATATATGTCCAAGATTAAATGCTTCCATTGTCATGAACTCAAGCACTATGCCATGAAGTGTCCACAAAAACAAGGAAAGAAAGAAGACCTTAGGAGGAGTAGCAGATGAACCTTTGGCTTCATTGTTCAAGCTTGAATTTACCCTCATTGCATGCATGTCCAGCATAGTGATGGGAAGTGTGTGGTACTTGGACTCAGGTGCATCATTCCACATGACAGGGTGTAGATAATTTTTTAGTGACCTGGAAGAAAAATATTTGCAGATACACATTGATATGGGGAACGACATATCGTATATTACTACCAGGGTTGGTATAGTCACCTTTTAGAGGAATTCAGGCTCCCACCTCAAGAAAAATGATGTCATGTTCGTTCTGGGCCTAAAGAAAAATCGTCATGTTGCAGTTTTGGAAGACCGTGGTTATGATGTGATCTTCAACAAAGAAAAGGAATTCCTCAGACACATAGTGACGGGAAAGGTGAAGCAAATCGTGGTTCGAGTGAAGAACATGTATAATCTAGATGTGGAAGATTGTGTTAGATTAAGCACAAAGGCTGAGAAGATGTAGAGCCACAATATCAGTGAATTTTGGCACATAAGACTTGGCCATTTTCATCATGGCACCCTGAAGATTTTGCAACATATAACCACATGCATCCCCAAAGGAGCACTTGAGTAGCAAGATGTATGCAAAGGATGTACTTTGGGGAAGTACAAAAACTCCATATTCCATGATCGGAATAGAAAAGCACAAGTAGTCCCACAAAGGATCCACTCGGATGTCTGTGGAACTTTATCGACAACCTCCACTACCAAACACAAATATTTTGTCATTTTTATTGATGACTTCCCATGAAAGTGTTGGATCTTTCATGCAGAATAAAGATGAGACATTCTCCAAGTTCATTGAATTCAAGGCACTAGTGGAGAAAGAAATTGACAAGAACATGAAGGCTGTTAGGAGTGATAATGGAGGTGAGTACATGTCGAATGAGTTTAAAAAAAATGTGTGAAATAAGTCATTCAATGAGAGTTGAAAGCACCCACAACCCACTGCAGAATGGGGTGGCTAAGACAAAGAATCATAGCATTATGGGAGCAGTGAGGGCAATGTTGCATGACCAAGGCCTGCCTTTGAATTTTTCAGATGAGGCATGCAACACAACAGTCTATTTGTAGAACCAAAGTCCTCATCGGATTATGGGCGTGATTACACAGGCCGAATGGAAAATGACATCTACCCATGGTTTTCATTCACCCATGATATTTATCCACCCATGGTATTCATCCACCTATGGAACATACCCATGGTATTGTAAGTGGCATCGACCCATGGTATTCATCCACCCATGGTATTTATCCACCTATGGTATTGTAAGTCGCATCTACCCATGGTATTCATCCACCCATGGTATTTCTTCACCCATGGAATTTACCCATGGTATTGTCACTAAAAAATAATATAAGTAACAAGTCACATTTTTTAATAGGACAGATTATACATCACAATATAGCTTTTACAATTATCCATTATTTTAATAAAAAAATTCTTTTTGATTTTATTTATTGTGTGTTCTCTCATTTTTCTTGCATTTCAAAATTTTCAGATCTTGGGGGCCTCCCCCACAAAGATCCATTTCAATTTTTTAGATCTTGGGGGACTTCCCCCAAGGTTCAGATCAATGGTATCAAAGAAAGTTACGACTCTATGGGAATGATACACATATTTCAGTTTCAAATTTTTGTAGAAATCTTCAACAAACTTCGTGCACATGCTATGATCTCCACAACACACTTTCTTGGGAAAGCGGGAAGATTTTTTTTTTCATTTTTTTGCAAGAATTTTTTGGGTGGTGAGTTTGTAGATCAGATCTAAAAATTTTGGTGCAAAATTTACAAAAAAAAATAACATATATGGATTTCTTACAAAAACATACTCAAATTAAAATAAAAATAAAAATAAAAATAAAAAATCGGCCAAATCAAAGTTCGGATGAGGGACATATCTCTAATTTAAAATCGATTTTGTTGCAGAATTTTTTCTTACGACAATTCGTGGATGGTGGCTCTTTTATTATTATTTTTTTTTCAGTTTTTTTACAGAATTTCATAAAAAATATTGCATATCTGAGCTCCTCTTGAAAAATCACAAAATTTCAAAAACAAAATTAGTCGAATCAGAGTTCGGATGAGGGAGATATTGTTGATTTAAAATCAACTTTTCTTTTCTTTTCTTTTCTTTTCTTTTCTTTTCTTTTCTTTCTTTCTTTATTTCTTTATTTCTTTCTTTCTTTCTTTTCTTTTCTTTTTTTCTGAATTTTATGATGATGGGATAATTGCAATGCGAACCTAAGTTTCCAAAGTGTCCAGATAGGGATTTCAATCACATGGGAAGATGTAGAAAGATAATTCTATTTTAAAAAATAGGTGATAATAAATATTATGATTTATATTGACTGAGTTATGCCCATTTAAAATCTAGAACAACATTCGGAGCGGGATCCCTTTGGAGACGTGCCCTCCCACCCCACTTTAGTAGGCACCTGCTTCACATTCATCAGTTTCAACATAGCATCATTCGCCTTGGGTTCTTTGGAGATGTTCCCTTTGACCCCAGGCTATGTAGGCACCTGCTACTTTATCAAAAATCAACATCACGGTTATGGGTCAAACACACAAAATCTTTTTCATCGAAGTCCATTTGCTAGGCCGGACACTGTTAGTATCATAGTTGGTCAGAAGCATTGCATTTTATCTCTATCCTTGGATCTTCATTTTTCATGGTTATGGGACATCCACAAACTCACACTTCATCGAAGTCCATTTATAGACTTCGTAACTCACACTATCAGTAAAACAGTTGGTCACAATCATTACAGGGTATCTATATCCTCGGATCTTCATTCATCATGGTTATGTGTTAATCACACAAAAATATTCTCTTCAATGGCTTTTCATATTCAACACAAGCTTCTCAAGAGGGAACTTCACACAATGGGGGCCGTTTATTCTTAAGGAGGGAGGAATGATCCGAATGGAAAGTGGCATCTACCCATGGTATTCATCCACCCATGGAACTTACCCATGGCATTTTAAGTGACATCTACCCATGGTATCCATTCACCCATGGTATTTACCCACCGATGGTATTATTACTAAAAAATACTATAAGTAACAAGTCACATTTTGTAAATGAACAAATTTTCCAACACAATGCAACTTTTACATTTATTCATTGTTTTAATACAAAATTTCTTTGTGGTTTTATTTATTGTGTGTTCTCTCATTTTGCTAGAATTTTAATTTTTTTCAAATCTTGGGGGCTTCCCCGCCCCCTCCCCAATATCCATTTCAATTTTTTAGATCTTGGGGGCCTCCCCCCAAGATCCAGATCAAAGGCCTTCTCCGAGAGAAAGCCAAATGTGTCGCACTTCATGATTTTTGGAGCCTTTGTTTACTGCCATGTCTCCAAAGAATCAAGGAAGAAGCTAAAGTCGACATAAACTCCCCATAACTACCATGTGTACTTTCCATCCCTTAGAATGAAAGGTGTGCAAAGGGATGTAAATTTTGATGAGGAGAAAGTGATGTGGTTCTCTCTTAGAGGGAGCTTTAGAACCCACTAGAAGAGGAGCATTTAGATCCAAAGGAGGAGCTTATAGAACTTGTGGAGTAGCCAAAAAATTGAGGAGAAGAGAGTAGAGACCACCACTCAAGGAGAACCATCCAAAGAAGGTAGGAAAAGAACCAAGGAATATTAGATACTTGTGCAGGATGCAACAGAGAATGTGGGTTCTCCAAATTTGTGTAGGCAGAGAAGGTCACCAGATCGGTACACTGGCTACAAGATTCTAATGACTAAGCTTGTAAATAATTAGCCATCCCCTTTCAAGGAATCAATAGAGAATCGTGTTTGGGTTGATGCAATGGTGGAGGAGTATGAATCCATTGTAAGGAACGGTGTTTTGGAAGTGGTCCCAAGACCAATAGATAAATTAGTTGTCAATTCGTGATGGATCTTCAAGATAAAGCAATAAATAAACAAAATCATAGATAACTATAAGGCTAGATTATGGCTAAGGGGTATTCTCAGTTTGAAGGGATTGAATATGAGGAGACCTTTGCTCCTGTAGCAAGGTACTCATTCATTAGAGCAATTCTTGCTCTAACTACGCAGATGGGGTGGAAGATCCACTAGATGGATGTAAAAAAAAAATATTAATGTGGTTATTGAGGAGGAGGTGTACATCAAGAAACCAAAAGGCTTTGAGACCTTTGATCGAGAGTCTCATGTGTGTATACTCAAGCAAGTGTTGTATGGTCTCAAACAAGCACTATGTGCTTGTTACACCAGGATTCAAAACTATTGCACCAGTTTGGGCTTCACCAAAAGTGAGGTGGATACAAACGTGTATCATATATTGGTAGAAGGTAAATTATTTATTATTTTCTTATATGTTTATGACTTGATTTTAACTAGTAATGAATAGTTGATAAGATATTGCAATGATGACCTTGCAAGATAATTCAAAATGAAGGACATGGGTCTCATGCAATACTTCCTCGGATTGGAAGTATGGTAAGATGATGGGGAAATATTTGTCTCTCAAGGAAAGTATGAAAATGATATACTGTAGAGATTCTACATGGATATTTTCAAACACATGGAGACACCTCTAGCAAAAAACTTGTAGTATACCTAGGGGGGATAATATGGGGTACAGATGGAGGTACCCAAGGGAATAAAATGATGTAATAATGTAAGAATGATAAATAAATGGGTTATAGATAATAAATAAAGTGGTTAACCCATATTATGCATGGGACCACAAGTGGCTAGGAAATAAAGTGATAAGCCCATTGTATTGGATGTATGGTATTGAGAGATATGTGGTAATTACCCATGGTATTGTATGTATGAAGCCTATATAGAGGCTAGAGACTCTCCATTGAGACGTGTCAAGGATTATGGTATTGAAAAGCATATGGCTTGTGGAGTGATATCCTTCCTTAAGGAGTGAATGTATGGTGAATAATTGGATGCTACCATTTATCAAAAACTAGTGGGATTCACTAATGTATCTTATGAACACACAACAAGATATGTGCTATGCAGTCAACCAGATAAGCCAAGCTATGGCTAGGCTAGCCAAATTATATTGGAAGGAAGCCAAGCATGTTTTACGGTACCTCAAAGGCACTACCCAATTTGGAATATGGTACAAACGGACAAAGGTAGTGAATTTGTATGGCTTCAGAGATGTAGATTGGGTGGGGAGTCCATCAAGATGAAAGATTACATCCAGTGGAATTTCATTGTTGGGTTTACAGTAGTTTCCTGGTACATTGGGAAGCAAAGATTTGTGGCGCTCAACTCAGTAGAAGAAAAATGCATGGATGAAAGTAAAGCAACATGTGAGGTGATCTGGATGAGAAAGATACTTGTTGGATTGTTTGGTTAGATGATGGATCCAACTATGATCTATTGTGATAATCATGGCTGGATCAAGCTCTCTTAAAATCTCATTTTTCACGATTGATCCAATCAGATATATCTATATATATATATATATGGTATCGCCATTTGCGAGACTATGTGCAGAGTCAGATAATGTTGTTGCAGTGCATTTCAATAGAGGAACACGACACTGACATTTTGACAAAGGCCTTGTCATTAGGGCAGTTTGAGTTCCACAGGTGGAGGATAGGTGTTGTTGATAATCCCTTTCTTAAAGCATGTATGTTTCCACAGTCATGAACATAATGTTGAGAAATTCTGGAAACTTATTATTTTTCTCGAAGAGCCCAACGTTTCGAATGAACACTTCACCCATCTTCAAGAGCAAGAAGTTGAAACATATGATAGAAAAAATGTTGGACCATGAATTATAGGAGAAGGGAAAAACTAGTCGTTAAATGGAAGGAATTATATAGTATATGAACATTTAATTAAGTCAAAAGAATGATTGAAATCGATTTTTTAATTTGAATTTAAAACCAATTTAAATAAATAAATTTTCAATTATATTTAAAATCAATTTAAAAATAATAATAAATAACAAATGAACATTAGGGAAGGAAAAATAAAAAGTCACAAATCAAATTTGGGATTAAATCTTTTTAATATTAAATTATTTAAAATTATTATAGGGGGAATTTCAAAACGATGGTAAACAGAGAGGCTTTATGTCGTATTATTTGATAATAAAAATGTTATAGGGAAAACACCATTCTTAAAAATTTTAGAATTTAAAATTTTGGGATTAGGATATTTAAAAGATGAATTAAAGAATTTTGAATATTAAATTAAGAAATATATTTTTTAAATTAATGAATAGGTCATTAATTTATTCCTTAATATAATATTCAAAATTCTGAAATTCATCTTTTTCATCTCCTAATCCAAAAATTTTAAATTCTATTTTTTTTTTAAATTGTGTTGTCCTATTACATTTTTATTATTTTGTGTTGTCCGATTACATTTTTATTATCAAATAATAAGACATAAAGCCTCTGTTGTTTACCTTACTTTTGAAATTCTCCCTATAATTATTTTAAATAATTTAATCTTAAATAATTTAATCCTAAATTTGATTTTTGACTTATTATTTTTCCTTTCTTAATGGTCATTTGTTATTTATTATTATTTTTAATTTGATTTTAAATATAATTGAAAATATATTTATTTAAATTGGTTTTAAATTCAAATCTAAAAATTGATTATGATCATTCCTTTGACTTAATTAAATGTTTATCTCCCTTTTAATTCCTTCCATCTAACAGCTAGTTTTTCCCTTCTCCAATAAATTCATGGTCCAACACTCTTCCTATCATATGTTTCGACTTCTTGCCCCTGAAGATGAGTGGAGTGTTCACTTGAAACGTTGGGTTCTTCAAGAAAAATACACAGATTTCCAGAATTTCTCAATATTAAATATTTTTCTTGTTAAAAGTGAGTGTTGAAAAATAAAGCAAGAAATTCTGAATTTGATTTTTCCTTGATTAAATTGAGAAAATTCGAATTTCCACATTAGCAGATAACTTAGATGCAATTAGCTTGTGTGACATGTCTTATGTCACCTATTTTACTCAATAAATTTGAGTTGGAGTTAGAGTCCAGTTAAGTATGTGTGATTGCTAATTTGTAGCAATTAAGGTCAATTAACTAAGGTTGTTTTCAATAAAACTAGTTCTAATTATTGAAGGAACTAGTGCAGGGTCAGTTTAGCAGTGGGACTTCATTCAAACTCAGTGATCATCCAATTAAATTATCAATCAACCCAAAATAGTTAGTGCATGCACAAAATTCAAGTTATCCGAGCTTGTGGAGATTCCAAGGCAGTGTAACATTAGTTGTAGACTAGTGTTAAGCATATAGGTGTTGCATGCAGTAAGATGATCACCCTAAGGTATTGTGAAATCCATTTTGGATAAATTCCTAAATAATAGGTGCCAAATTTCTCAAGGAACAATGCAGGGAAACAGGAGCTCAAGCAGAGGCAAAATTTGACGAAGTCTGGGTCATAGCTCTTAGTGAGCAAAGAGATAGGTAATGAACTTGCAAGTAGTGGTTAGTTGAGCAAAGACATTGTAATACATATCTATTCATCATATTAATGTAAGCAAGCATAGGATTTTTTAGCATATTTCTTTCCCCACAAAAAATACTATTTTCATGTGTGTGATTTCTTATTGCATGTCTAAAATGTTTGTTCTAAATTGTGAATTAATGTCTACAGAGAATTAGAGTAGGTTTGTGTCTTGTGATTTTGATAAAAATTCATGAGAAGTTGCAAATATACCCCATAATTTCTACATTTGTTATGTTTTATTGGTCCATTGTAATTTTCCTCACTCTGCTCTCTAGTTCTTGGAAAAAAGTTCCCATACATAATAGACTCTAAGTGTTCCACGAAAATTTTTCCTCTATCAAAGCCTTTAATAGTTTCAGCTTCACCTAAGTTAAAAGCATCTACATAATTTTCAAGAACATTAGCATGAGCCTCAACTTCACTTAAGTTAAAAGCATCTACATACTTTGCAAGAACATTAGCATGAGCCATATTCTTCACATTGACTTTTCCAATAGGAAAAGAAAAATAAATAAATTATAATTTCTTTTTTATGTTCAAATATAAGTAGCCAATGTTGATATTGACTGCATACTTCAGCAACAAAGTAATTATCTAGAACAAACTTCGGCAAGAGGAAAGGCCTATATTCAAAAACATAAGTTTGAATAACCATATTGCTTTTTCTTTCCTGATGTTCCCCTTTGCTAGAAAAGAAAACCTCAACATCTGCAGATATTCAAGGAGGATCTTGTCCAATTACCATGCAATAGACTTGCCTTACAAACACATCTTGAATTAAACAAAAATTAATGAAGCTTTGTGCATCCACAATATAGGATACCATAATTGCATTGTTTCATTGCCAAAATTAAATTTAGATTACATGGTAAACTGTTAAGAACATGCCTTGAAATGAGGGTTGTTATCATATAGGACATCATAAAGAATCTATTATTCTTGGATAATCTATCTAGCTGAACAAATAATTCATTTGAAATGACATCACCTCAATTGAAAATACAATTATTTTTTTAAGTCTCATAAATCACATAGAAAATGCATTTCAAAATATTTTCTATACTTTATTGGCATACTACCAGGGAAAAGAGCCAACAAAAATCCCCAATGGTTTCCTAAACAAGGAAATATCTAGCAGAGAAAAATCAAAAGGAACCTCAGAAGTTGGAGAAATTAATTCTCGCACATTTTCAATCACGTCTACTTCTGGCTTTAGGAATCTATTCACAACATGTAATTCTAAATGCTTGTTAAGTTATGGTAACTTTAGTAACCATCTGAATTCCTTGGGATCTAGAGGAAAATTTTTCCCTCCTAGATTAATTCTTCTTGTTTTTAAACCAAAATTATTTTCACATAGATAAACAATTTCTCTGAAATCAAAGACCTCTGGAACACACCCAAATTTCGCTAATTTGGTACTCCAAATCTCATTACTTGTTTTCTCTTCCATTGACAAATTCACATGTCGCTCATACATTTTCGACCACTGAAATATATCATCGATATTAGCAAGTAAATCAACCATATCACTGCAAATATCCTCTTTCCCTTGTTTGCTGCCCATTTTTGCTTTGTAGTAAAAACTACTTTATCAATGAATAACATTTTCAAATTTTGTTTAACTTTACAAGTATTCATTCTCTTCATAATCACTAGTTGTTACTATTACTCGTATGGAAACTCTTACACATGAAACTATGAATAAATAGCAATTAAAGATACCAAAGCCAATGTTTATGGGAAGTAATGAAAAAAAATTCTGAAATTCCAAAGGCATCATGTCCATTACTCTGCACTTTGCTCATGTTTCAAGATTATTGATATACGTGTAATAAGAATCAGAAACATATAATATACAATAATAGGTGTTTTTTATCGAGGAGGAAAATTTTCTTGCAAAGCTAAAATTCGTCGGAAAGCGGAAATGTTTTCAACAAAATATGGCAATACGAGAGTTTGAATCATGTTTTTGATAGTGGAAATGGATTCAGCGTCATCAAAAACCCATTCAACACCCAATATCTTGAAATTTTATAGTTCTTACGTAGAGTTACAAAAAAATTATGTCACATTTTATGAGGAACATGCCATAAATTCCATTGTTATTCCAAACATATTTGAAGTCTCGTTAGACTATGGTTGTGATCATGGAAGTTAGCTTAAAAATATAAGTAATAGCTATAAATAGTAAACCTATGTAAGTACATTCACAAATAAATATTATGCAGACATGTAAGTAAAATCAAACCAAATTTGATTTACGAATTACTTGAAATATTGTTTTGAGCATTACTGAGCAAAGATAACTATCAAGACATGTTCGATTCAGATAGACGGAGTTGCATATATTTCCTCACACATCCCTTCTTCATGCCTGTCACGTAGTTTCAATGCAGTGGGGAACTTGTTTTGTATAGACGGATTTAATTTTAAACTCTCATATTTAAAAAATTTACAAATTTAGTTGCGCAGAAGAGAATTTGCATACACCTATGAATCAAATGCCTATGCCAATCTTGTAAATATTTAGTTGTGGGAATGAGCAGTTGCATAGAGCTATGACTCTTTTTGGAATGTAAGATGTGCGGAGGACAGGGTGCATACGGTACTTTATTTTGCAGATGTGAAATTAATTTAATTACTATAAATAGAATCTTTAATTCATCATGTAACAAGCACAACTGGAAAAAAGTGATTTGTAAACTAGAAATAATGAATATTTTTGGATTAAATAACTACTGTTAATATGTAACATTAGATTAAGTGTATTTTTAATGCATGCAAACAAGTAGTGTTTTGCGGGAAAAAATATGTGTGCAACAAATATGGGAAATGTTGATACATTATGTGTATCGATATATTGAATAATGATGTGCGCACATGTGTACTCTGTAAATTGAATGTCGAAAGCAGTAATATTTACCTGCAACGATGCTCTCTATTAATAAGAGAACATACATTAGGTCAATAAAAAATATGATGACATCTTTATCTTCGATAAAAAAAATTGTAACATGTTTCAAACACATAATAGTAGTAGGTAATGATTTTTAGGGAAACAAATCAACAACCATTTGGAATCACTACTATAATGTGGGAAAATTTCATTTAACATTAGTATTCATTCGAAATAAAATAAAAATGACTTCGAGTAAAATACACAAGTCAAGGAACAAAAACTAATACTTTTTACATCTGCATACAGTATGCTAATTAATTAGTCATCATTTACAATGCATCCAAACTCCATAGAAGTACTTTCATTATAAGCTCCACACAAGAAAAATCGCCTATCAGTAATATGTTTATAGATTTGTTAAAAACCTAATGTTTCTAGCCTTTGAATGTAAATCTAGTGAAGGCTGATAGTAGAGGCCCACAAGCATAACCATAATCAATGATATGAGACTTGCAAACCTTATCTAAAAGAAAATACAACAGAAGCTAACAATAGTGCACCATAGAAACAAAGCAAGTGACCACTGCTTATGGAAGAGGCCAACAAACATGATAGAGACTAGCTTCCAAGGATGGTGATGCATTAGTGGAATTTTGAGGTCTAAAATGGGCCTCCTCAGAAAATTATAAAACAATAATATAAATAATAAATTAAGATTTGATTACATCATCAAAATTTAGAGGGAAAAAAGAAAAAAACTACTTTTTCAACTTGTATTTTCAACTTATCTCCCAAAGCTTTTACTCAAATTTTGAGCGCAAGTACTTGTTGGATGCAAAATTTAATTCCTCATCCAAGGAGTACCAATGTTGCATAATTTTGATGGATCCAGCCACGTGAAAAATGAGAAATACATGAAAAAACGTGATTGTAATCACGTGTTTTCATGTATTTCTAATTTTTTTTGTAGCGGGGTCCATCAAAAGTATGCAACATGGGTACTCCTTGGATGAGGAATTAAATTTTGTATCAAACGATTACTTCGACTTGAAATTTGAGTAAAAAAATTTGGAGATAAGTTGGAAATACGAGTTGAAAAAGTAGTTTTATTATTTTATTATTTTTTAATATTTTCACCCTTTTACTTAAAAAGTGGTGAATCATCCCTCATGGTTGAGATCATCATCTTGAATCCTATTGGTTCTTATAAATTTTATTTTGGTTGTATATTTTTCTTAGGAGACTCATTTTAGACTTCAAAATTCCCCTAATTCCAATTGCGATTTACAACAGAGACCAACGAATGTGGCGGAGGTGAACAAATTGGAGAGTGTAGGAAATATGGTAATGAATTTTCTCTTGTAAATGAACACCAGAAGCCATGTCTCGAGCACAGTGAAAATGCCTACGCATTGTTTGTTCACCACCGTTTTCTTCACATTGAATGTTATTTGCACGAGCAATTAAGTGGGATCACCATACAACCTAGGCCATTAATGCATTATACTTTTCTCGCATGAGTGGCTGCATAATGTGTTTTGTGTGAGGAGTCACCCAATTTCAGGATATATAATATTATATATCACAAAAAAAATTAATATTAAAATATAAAATATCATTATCGCTATCATTTATCAAAACTCTATTATTATTAATATTATCATTAGAAAGTGAAAATTGAATGTAACTTACGAGCACATAATAATTTGTATCACGGGAAAGTGGAGGCTTGAATGTTATGACATTGTATTAATTTAGTATTGAGAATAATTAATTGAGTGGGATCATGAGATCCCGCGATGGAAGAGCCATAGCGAGATGGGAATAACGGAGAATAATAAGGAGGAATGGGACCAATATATCATTTCCCTAAAATGTCTAGGATTGAGGAAGGATGCAGTAGGTGATCAAATGACTTGGGGAGGGATGACACCGGAATACAAGATCAATTCGAAGGTGGTTTATATTGCTCTAACAGATAAAAGACTAGAAAGGGAACCTGATAGCTAGTTTAAACACATGTGGAAGGTATCGGTACAAATTAAAATGATTATTCTGATGTGGCTGATATGGAAAAACAAAAATCCGACGTGGGAAAATTTGCAGAAGAAAAAATGGCATGGACCGGGTAGATGCTCAATGTGTAAAATACATGAGGAAGATAATACACATATGTTCTACCGTTGTTCATTTGTTAAGGAGGTACTTCATTCTCTGTGTTCTCACCTTAAATTACCCTTTCCGGACTACAGTTCTACATCAGATTGCTTCAGGTGGTGGTTTAACAAGGGAAAAAATCTGAGAGCGATTCCAATATTGAAGCACTTGTTCATTTGGAATGCCATAAACAGGAAAAAAATTTAAGACAAGTTTTGTACACCTGGGGAAATATGCATACAGGTTTATAGCTCAATGGAGAATATGAAGATTAGCCAAAAACCTCCAAAGGACTTGTCCATGAAGATGAGACCAGTGGAAAAGCTTTATCCTGCTGGATTTTTTGACGAGGCACCACAACACCAAAATTGTGGCTGTGGAGCATGGTTAATGCTATCGCCTCACTGCCACTACAAAATATTCTGGAATGGAGGCAGTGGAACTAATATGCGTGCAGAAACTATTGCGTTGTGGGGCCTACTGTGGTTTTCCACCCAATTATACATGGAGGAGCTTTGGGTCTTCGGTGACTCGAAGGTCATCATTGACCATCTGAACAAATGAACAAACCTCAATCCGAGTTCTCTCCTACATTGGATGGACAGGATTAAAGGCTTAATGAGATCCTTCACAACAATCACTTTCAGCCATGTTTTCAGGCAGAAAAACACCGAAGTGGATAGGCTGTCAAAGAGAGGACTGAATGGGAGATTTGGAGAGATGTTTTATGAGCTCTATAATGTATCTGGTCTTGGAGCGGAAGGCAAAGTAATTTTTAGCTAAGATATCTTCTCTTTTTGTTTTTTGTCTGGATTGGGAAGACATTTTAAGAAAAATGGACTTGTGAAACTTATGTTAATGTTGATATCAGCTATTTTTGCTCTTAGAAAAGCCTTTTGAAGGTTGATAGAAGATAGAAATCAAAGGATGATCTTGACATTGTACTTTGGTACATATGATTTTTGTATGAACCAGATTATGTGAAAAATGATACTTTATGTAAAATTTCTGAACTGTGCCTTGGTCCACTATATAAACCAGAAGTATTTTTCCGACTGTATAGATATATATATATATAATGAAGTGGAATTATTAAAAGGGTAGGTTTAAGTTGTGTAATATAAATATTTTTATTTTGATTATTGAATTGAATTGAATTATGTGTTAAATACACATTTAAATGATAAAAAAAATACAATACTAAAAAAATTGGAAAAAAAAACATAAAACAATTAAATTATTTCTAATTAAAAAATAATATAATATATATTGTAGAGTCATTAATACACATTTTAAAAATTATATGTATGTTAAATGATATCCTAGATTGAAATCGATCTTTTTATTTTTAAAATATTTAACCAAAAGTTTTATCAAATATATTTATTTAAAACATGAGGGAGATGTGTGATTCCTTTTATGTTTAACATAGAGTTGACACAACCTTTTAGAAAAAATACTCTAAATCAAAAAACAATGTTTGCTATAAATAGTCTAAATCAAAAAAAAATGTTTGTTATAATGAAAAGATAAATGATTATACATATTTACTTAGTTCTAATTAAAAGAATTATAAAATATCAATAATCTCATTGTCATTGTCCTCACTTGGTTCATTGGTAATATTACAATTAGGAAAAAGGTGGTAAAAATATTTCACTTTCATTCTTGGAGTTATGAATAAAATATTGGATGCCTATTTTTAATAATATCACGAGGGATCAAATTTCTTCATGTGCAAACTTGTTTGAGAGTATAAAATTCAATGTGTAATTTTTCATTGTTTAAGTTGTATTTTTGAATGTTATATAGACTACATAACTTAAAATTTAAGATCAAAAAGGATTTTGAAACAAACATATATTTAAAAAATATCAAACTCGCTTCAAACATTAGAACCATAAAAGTTTGTTTTTTTCAATAGATAAATATATAGATATTTTTTTTAAAACAATATGTAATATATACATAGTTGACATTAAAATATTTTACATATCGTCTCTCAACACACATTAAAATGGAATTTTCTAT
The DNA here is from genome assembly GCA_034641835.2 of Pinus albicaulis. Taxonomy (NCBI): domain Eukaryota; kingdom Viridiplantae; phylum Streptophyta; class Pinopsida; order Pinales; family Pinaceae; genus Pinus; species Pinus albicaulis. The sequence continues at coordinate 242,023,352 of CM076573.1, read as the reverse complement.
TTTAATATATATATTATTATTGATAACCCACATTGAATATTTTTATTATATACAATATCAAAAATATTTTCTTTTAATATTTTTTTACTTCTAATTACTTTACACAAAATTATATCACATTATTTTTTAATAAATATTTCTATATAGTATATAAATACATTATTTGAATAACCATATTAACCCTTATATAGAGAGGGAAAAAGTAATTTAAAGTAAAGGAAAATGTATATTTTATTGTTTTTTTGTGTGTAAATTTGGTAGTACCTCGCTATTCATTCATCTAATCAAAATAGCAGGTTACATAATCAGAATATATACTTGATAGCCTCAACCTACCCGTAGGAAACCAGGTCTATTGGCAACCTCAAAGAGTTATAAGCCAACCAAAATTTTGAAGAGTTTAAATCTGTCTCTAGCTACCTTAACAAGTTTATTATCTACTACATATAGTGACATATAAAGAAAATAAATGCTATCCGCTCTTTGCATATCAAACAAAAAATAAGAAACCATTGGACTCAGTCATCTAATGATTCAATGGGTGTCGGATCCTTAACACTTGACCCAGGCATATCAACTTGGTTCATGCTCTGAAGTTGTCGTTCTATTTGACCAAGGTGGACGTTCTGATGATGTTGCTGGAGGTGAATTTCCTGGATATCCCTGCGCATTTTTTCTAAGATGGAGGTTGCCTTCGGGTCTCCTCCTATCTCTTGAACAATGAAAATGGCTTTAGCCATTAAACCCTTCGTAGTCCAATAAATATGAATAGACTGCTTAAATGATGATAGTCTAACTCTAGTGTTCCATGGATCTGTCAGCATCAAATCCATTTCGTCAACAGGGATGTCTTCCTCCACTTTAGTTTTAAGGTCTTTTTCCCATCCAGAAATCAAATATTTTATGTGACCAGGAGTCCCTACTCCATAGGAATGGAAAAGTTTCTGCATAATTTCCTGCCTAGATTTCCTTCCCCTTTTGCTAGGCCCCACTTTTGTCTTTGATTTGTCATTACCCTCTCTTTTCCCAGACTGTGCTTTCACCATTTTTGTTTGAGGTTGGTCTCCCGGCAGCTGAAGGTTCACCCAGATCCACACCAAGGTTCTCCCTCGACATGCGGTGGCTTGCGGGTGAGAGATTCTAGGAAGACCTGTAGAAGGAAACACAATAACAATATTGAATTTACTCAAATTAAATAGAATATTATCCAGTTTATTGAGGGTCGCCACCCCAACAATTTTCTTATTTTTTTTATCGTCTGTCCAAATTCCTTTGTCCCTGGAAGTATTTTTGTTTGTAGCCGTCGGCGAATTCTTGAACTCGCTTGATAGCAGTATACACTGCTCATTTCCATCAGTTCCAAAAACAAGGCCTCACAAATGTGCTTCTACCTTTAAAATTTTGTAATAGATCCACTTCTCAGCGTGGGTAAGGAGTAAAGACTTGACATGCAGGAGCAAGATGTTCCTACTCACCATAAACAATGATAGAGAGACCAGACAATGACTGAAGCCAACAAACTGGTCAGCTACTCCCGTTCATCCGAAGAATAAAAACTCACCCTACTTGGTAATTAAGTTAACCTCCACAAATAACAACCCAGAATTTGGCATACTGAACAATTTTCCCCTCACCCTATTAACATTATCAATTGAACCTCTGACCCCCAAATTTTCATTGTAAGAAATGCATTGAATTTCTTAAAATTGTCTTGCAGAACTAAAAAATTGACAAGCAGGGGTATGAAATTAACCTACAATGCTGATGAATTGACAGGAAGAGCATACATAACTATGAAATTGACATGCGATGGTATGGAATTGATATAAAATTTTGTAAAAGTTGAAATGCAAAGTTATTTAAATGACATGCAGGGTTAACAAAATAATTAAAATGACAGACCAAGTTGGGGCTCAGGGTTTCCCCATCACTTACGCCCGCCACCTCCCATACATTCTCCATGCCCAGGATATAGGAATTAACATGACCAGTGAAATGACAGACACTAATGGACTCATGAACCATAGCAGGATTACCATGCAACATTAAAACCCAGAAACCAAACGAGCAGGGGTTATCAACCTTAGAAACCCATGTTAAATTCCTCTTAGACAAAGCATCATCCGATTTTTTTTTTAAACTAAACCAGGGTGGTACGCATCCATTCGAAGTGCATAATAAAGAATCAGAACATAGTGACCAAGGTATTTTCTCATCTCAAAGACAATCATACACAGAAAAAACTAGATATGAGAACATACTGGAGGAAACGACACACAGAGTTTGCCAACTCCCTCGTCTGCTCACCTATCTTCTGTCGAGCTGGCTTCATTACCTGCTCAACAATCACCAACTCATTAACTAACAAAATATTTTTACCTGACCTTTTCTCCCTCCTGCGTTGTTGTTTTCCCAAAAAACATTCTGACACTCCTCGTTATCTTCCGTCCACATTAACTGCCATCATTATTCAGCGTGGGTGAAGCCACCTGCAACTATCATCGCGTGTCATAATTATTACTCTATGTGGTACGCAAGTCCTCCTACTGCTTCACACCTCCCTCAGCACACTTGGCGCCCCAATCGAGCATTCTGGCTTTCACTATTATCTTTGTCCACTATCTCTTGGAGGTTTTCGAGCCTATTCTCCTACCTCAATCTATCCCAGGTGATATCCAAATGCCTTCCTTGGTGGTTTCACCCCCAATTCGCAAGCAAATCAGTTGTTTCATTTCCCACTCTACGGATGTGAGACGGAATCATGTAGCTAATACTTGGTATCAGGCCCTTGATCTCATGTACGAGGCGGCGTGTATGCCAACTTCGGCTAGCTTGTTCCCATCCTGCTTCATGTTGTATCCTTTGGAGTATTTCTGTGACCATAGTTGAATCTACCTCAACTGTAAGCATGTTGTATTGTTCTCTTCTTGTTATTAGAAGGCCTTGTTTAACTACATTTAGCTCAGATTCGTTATTGCTAGCATAACCCAAGTCCATAGCATATATCCTCTTTACCTGGCCATGAGAGTCTCTGAAAATTCCCCCTGCTCCTGTTTGGCCTAGATTTCCTTTTGAAGCCCCATTGTAGTTGAGTTTAGAAAATCTTGCAGGGGTGTCCTGAATTTATCCCGTAGTTGACATACCATCGGTTTTAGTTTCCAGGAGGCCGAGGCAAGCATTTGAGGTTTGAGGTTCAATTTTTCTAAGATTCGAGCCTCGTACGCATTCACTTTCCAATCATCCTGGTACCATTTATCTGCAATGAGGCTTTCTCTTATATTTTCAATAATTATCTTCCATATTTCTTCTGTCTAGCGAGTCTCCTCTCTAAAAAATTTCCTGTTCTTTTCTTTCCATACTACCCACAGAAGGAATCATATAGATAGCGACCAAGCTCTATTAATGATGGGGCTTTGATATCCCCCTCTTCTCCAGTTTTCAATTGTGTGTTTGATACTTGATCTGTCTCTATCTGTTTGCTGAAAAAGGAAGGAGAGGTTCTACCACAAGTGATCAACGATAGGGCATTTGTTCAACAGGTGTTCAATTGTTTCATTATGTTTTCCACACATCTTACAGGTGGACGGTCCCTGCATTTCATGCTTCTGCAACTGATCCCAAGTTAGTATCTTTCCATGACATAGTAACCATAGGAAGTATTCAATTTTCAGCCAAAGGTGTGAGGCTTGAGGCTATATATTATTAGTTTTAATGTTGTGTCCTTCTTGAATTGTAAACATCCCTTTTGTTCTATACCCCCATCTCAGGATGTCGTCTCCCGTCATTGTAGGTAGTTTTATAGATTTTAACTAATTTTCATAGTTCTCCCATTCTTGAGTGTCTGGAGCATTCTACTAATGTCCCTTTTGTTTCCATTTTCTCCATTGATGATCTGTCCCTTCGTCCTAGAATTGAGCTACTGTTTTGTTATTCCTTTGATTGGTGAATAGAAAGATCTCCGCTAGATCTATTCTACTGAACAAATTCTCCCTTTGTTGCCATGGATCTTCCCAAAATCGAGCAGTATTGCCTCCCCTGATTTTCCAAAAGTTGTGGTCCCTGATGAAGTCTTTATTTGAAGCTGCTAGATTCCATATTGTCGATCCTTTTCGGGTGTTCTGAATCTTCAATTTTCCTTCAATAGATTGTGTCATTGCATATTTTATTTCCCAAATATTTTTCCACAAATCTCTACCTCCCTGTATCCATCGCCACCGAAGCTTTGCTCCCATCACCTGGTTCAGCATATACAAGTCCCTCAATCCAAGGCCTCGTGTTTTTTTTTTTTTTAATTTTAATAAGTTTTTCCCAGGAGAGAAGGGCCCATTTACGAGCTTGTTTGGATCCTTGCCACAACAATTTCTTAAAGATTTTAGCCATATCAATACAACTCATTTTGGGGGCTTCCAACCCCGATAGTTGGTAGATAGAGATATATTGCAAGATTTCTTTCAAGAGGAAAACACGACTGGGGGAATTGAGCGCACGAAAGGACTAGTTTTGAAGACGAGATTGGATTTGGTTGAGAGGTTCTTTCCAACATGATACCCGGAGGGAATTAAGGCTAAGAGGGATACCCAAATATTTCGTGGGAGGGATCCTATGGTGAACCCCAGGGTTTGCGCCAAAAAGCGTTGAGACTGAAGATTGGTATTGAGGAAGAAGACACTAGATTTGTCATTATTTATGAGAGTTCTAGAAGCAGCCATGAAATCCTTGAGAATGGAGAGAATGGCCTTGGATTTTTTAAGAGTTACTTGGCAAAAAAACATTATGTCATCAACAAACTGGTGGTGAGATAGGTTGAGACCAACACCCCATAGATTCAAGTCTTTAAGGTGGCCTCCCTCAACCCTACTCTTAATATATCTCCCTAAACCTTCCGCAGCAATTATAAAGAGGAAAGGGGATAACGGATCAGCCCACGAGTGGCATTAAAAGGATTAGAGGGAGTTCCATTGACCAGAATGGAGTAATTGGGGGAAAAAATAAATGAAAGAGTCCAATGAATCCATCTCGGATCAAAGTCAAAAGCTTGTAAAATACTTTGGAGATAATTCCAGCTAAGGCAATCATAAGCTTTGGAAAGGTCGAGTTTAATCATCATTCCTTTGGTTTTGAGAGTTCTAAAAGAATGATACTCAAGGGTTTGTCTTTCTTTCACAAAACCAGTTTGCTCAGGGGATATTTTATTTAATTTTTAATCTTGAGACAGTCAGTGATGTGAAGTCACTGGTTCAATTTCTGCCTTGATCAAATGATCTAATCTCACCGAACTTTTTAAAAAATTGCATATCAAAAAATTTGTAAATCCTGATCTATACTGATTTTATAAAATTACAATATTAAAACCGTTTAACAACTAATATAAACACCGGAAACCAATAAAATTAAAAAGAAGAGTGAAAATTTGATAATTGCCATGGTTTTGCCGTCAGTTGTCAGTTCTCAGTAGATTTCTTTCCATGAATTCCCGTCGTCAGAACTAATATTTCGTTAATGATGATTCTGGAAAGCTCAATGGAGAATCCCTTTTTCCAGACATTGCCACATTAAGGCCATTTGTTCCCCTGCCGCTTATTAGGACCACATTGATTCATCAGACCTTTCACTGTTTTCACTTCTCCATCACACGCGATCCTTTTCGGAAATTGTTGCCCACTTGAAAGGACAGATAAATGCAGAAATAGTGTAAAGGACAGATAAATGCAGAATCTGGGAGAGAAAAGGAGAGTGAGAGAATAACGCCAAGGCAGTCTAAAAATACTGTGACTACATTGCTTGCTTCTGAAGTTTGTGCTTCATAATATCAATTTCATTATTCAATTCAATGAATTTGTGGGTTCTTTAAGCTATCAAAAGCCAGTCTGCTTCATATAATCAAACAGCTTTGAAAAATGGATAAATACTGAACGCGCTGTTGAGGTTCAAGCGGGTATGCATTTGAGATACTGTAACGTTAGTTACTACACAGAATTTGAAAGCATGTCATGTTTGGTTTTTAAACCAAAACTATGAATATTTATATTAAAATCCTACAATCTCACAGTTAGAGTTACATAAATGGAGTCTTGCACTTCCGAGTTTGTCATGTTTGTTTTCTAATCAAAACTATGAATATTTTCCTCTAGAGGCACATTTTACTCCTTGTAGGCTATGTGTAATTATATATGTTTTTAATAATAATAATAATAAGTTTACGCAAAACAAACATAAAAATAAACATATAGCTTTAAAAAACTACAATTCATATAAATTCATATTTTTTTAATTAAATATTTGTAAAATGAATATTTCAAATAGAAAAATCATATCTTATGGATATATTAAATTCTTTAATGAGATAAATATTATTTCCGTGTGAAAGTTGTAATATTTGAAAATAACCTTTGATCTATCAAGGGGCGAGAGGGATCAAATCTCTTTAGATACAAACCTCTTTTACTATGAAAGGAGATTTGATCCCTCTAGGGGCTTGATAGAGAGGGATCAAATCTCTTTAGATGCAAACCTCTTTTACTATGAAAATAGATTTCATCCCTCTTGGAGCTTGATAGATCTGGGGTTAAAATGTATCTAGGCCAGTTACTTTAAAATCCTACAACCTTAAGGTAAGGGTTACATAAATGGAGTCTTTCACTTTTGAGTTTGTTGTGAGAGATCTACTTTCCAAGGATAATGGCCAAAATTCTCTAGTTACATTTGGAGTAAAAACAATTAGCCTAAAAACACATAGTCTTCAGAAAAACTCTTAAAATCTTAATACATATAAACTTTGTATAAAATGAATAGGAGAAGGGGGCAAGGATCAATGCATTGGTTTGACTCATAATCAGGCAGATTCGCTCAAATATGGTAGGCATCACATGGTTGGATAAGATGAATGAACTAGAGAAGACCCTCCCAGATGAAGTTGGCCAACTATGAATTGTAGAATTGTAGTTTATGCAATTTTTCACATTCAAGATATACCATTTCATTATCAAAACCATGTAATTTGACTTTGTGTTCCACTAATCACTCCATAGCAACAATCAGAGTTGATACAATTTGGCGATGATGAAGTTGGATATGCAAAAATTATTGCTACAAATGCTTTATTACCTTTCCCCCCTCTAGTGGAGGAAATTTCCCAAGGTCTAGTTTTGCCATTCATCCAATAGAAGGAAAGGATAATGATCAACCAACAAGTAGGCCCAAAATTTATTATTCATGACAACACTTGTCAATGATGAACCCCCTTTACCATAGGATGATGAACATTGGGACCACAAAACTCCCAACCCCAAGAAAATAGCACAAAGAGCCCAAAGAATTAAACACACCACCACCCAAACTCAATGGAGAAGATAATAAACCAAAGAAATATAGATAGAGGGTGATGAAGGAAAACCCAATTGCCCAAATCACAACCATAAACATGAGAAAGGAAATTACCAAATCCAAATTCAAAATAGGCCAATTTAAAATAGAAACGCCAACCTTGAGAGGTCCACACTTCGCCCAGATGGATCCAAGTTGGAAAGGTGCACGGGCCAAACTGGTGTAGGGAAGAGATCCATTAAAGAAAACTCCCACACCTAACAGATGAATGGACATTCAAGGTTTATGTGGGAGATAGAATCAAACTCGGAGAGGCAAAAAAAGCAATGAGAAGGTCCATAAAGCCCCTTTTTTGAAGATTCTCCATTTTTAACGTTTTTTGATGAGCCAACATCCAACAAAAAGTATTGATCTTGAGAAGGTTTTTAATATTCCATATATTTTTCCACATGCTATTTCTTAGAGGAGGTCCACAAGGGAAGTGTTATTTTTTCATAAGGCTACATTGTTCTTTGCTTTGGTAGTTGAATTTATTCAATAACATGATAATTTCACCCCATTTCATTATACCATTATTCATATCTACATTATTAACCATCAACATATGCATCTATGTAGAAAGAAAAATAACATCATCATCTATACAGCAGAACATAAAGAAACAAAGGGAAGAAAAGCATAAACACATATCGACATCAGGATTGGTCCAAGACTAGGGAAAATCCCACTATGGGGAAAACCCTTGCAAATTATTCTTCTTATATCATCATCAAATGATGTAGTAAATAAGAGTACAATGATCCATCGAACAACTAGCACATGCATAATGTAACCTTAAACATGTATTTCCTAAAGGACCCTGATTCTGAGATCTATAATGCACTGTAACTTCCTGAAGCATACTGATGAACACAACTGTCACTGAGCAGAAAATGAAGATACATCTTTGAGGACCCGATCTACAATAGAAATATTTTGAACACATCTATAGATCTGTAGATCTACAACATCAAGAAACCCAAATCCAATATATCCCCGAAGCCAAGTGATATCCACTGCCAAAATCCTAGATCTGAATCTAGGATTCTCTCAAAGACAGATTGCAAACATATGTGACTAAGTGACTGAAGTCTAGAAGCACTATGCAAGAAGATAAATATAACCTAACTCAAATCTTCTCAGAAAAACACTTAGCCGCGACATCAACATTTTGTGCCTATGGCTAAATCTCCCTTGGTCGTTGGCATGACACATTGTGTCCATGGTTCTGCTTCAGATTAACCCGATCTAGCCTCAAGACCCTGGTCGCAACCTTGACAAGCTCTGCCTGCGGCTAGGGCAACTTGGCCGCTACCTTTTCATGTTGCGCCCGTGACTTTGGCCGATTTCAACAGTTTTGTGCGTACGACTATGGCCCAGAAACCCTAGTTCAGTATGAGCCTCTCACTTGTGATTCTATAACATGTGTGAGCTTCTTTCGTTGAACCTATGTGAACCACAACAGAATAGACAAACCAAGACAAAGATTGAAAGAAGAAAATATCATTAGAGAATGTGTGAGAATGAGCTTGACGTCGCTTCTAATTTTAACATTTTTTAGCTCTGCTTTGGGGTTGAGACAGAGTTAACTAATTCCACATGTGCTTAGGCCGACCCATTCCATTACACTTTAATAAATAAAATAATTCATAATTTAACTTCTACTTAACCGATTTGGGTGATCTATAGGTTGATTATGGTCCTCTCGAAAAGAGGAATCTAATGCAATTATGATATCGACCATCTGAGCTATTGAAAGCGGAATTTGACGGCAGATTAATAATTTTAACACTCCCTCTCAACAAGGGAGAATTCCACCTACCAATACATGTTCATCGATCAATATGCCATGTTGGTATCTTCATGCATCATCAGGTATCATCATTGATCATACCTGTTATGTAGTATTCATGTTGTGAACCTTTCTCATTACATATTGTCAATGTGCATCACATGCTTATTCTAGTTATCTCTTGATTGTTGCTGCTCATGTGTTGAACATTCTCGTATCTAGAAGAAGAAGAATTTTTCACCGAAGGGGAGCTTAGGCTACCACCCTTCATCCATCAAGATACAACCTAGATTCTCTGATATCGGGATATTGTCTGGGATATCCTTATCAATCATCATCAGAGAGCATATCTTCAAGGAGCATGCATCAACGTGTAACTGCATCGAGGAGCACATATCAACCCGAAATATCATGGGGGAGCTATAACTCTACAACCCCATATCTAGAAATAGGATATCCATCTATGCAAGGGAGCCCATATCGACCCTAGTATCACATCGGGGAGCTTAATCTCAACTTGGAACTTCATAGGGTTATATCAACCCATCCTATTTCCTACCGATATTCCCATAAATGACCCTGAATAGTCATGTGGTAGAACACCTGCATCATAATCAACTTAGGTTGTACACTCTCAACTTGTTCGCTAAACGAGGAGTATTATTCCCAACAAGCCTTGCTTGGGGGTATGATGCCAACTGGGGTATATCTACATAGATCAGATAGGGGAGCAACATCTTTGACCCTATGAAGATAGCGGAGTAGCATATCAACCATGGGTAATAGATAGGGAATTACCCTATTTTCTAGAGATCCCTCAACTCTAGGAGCCCTCCATCAAAATTACTCATCCTGGGAGCTCAGATAGAGAGGAAGAGTTTGCTCAGTGTCCTCGATCAAAAATGCTCTCATCATACTGATATATGGTATATTCTTGTCTCAATAGTAGTTGGTTCATGTTCATATAGGACATCAAATCAAATTTTATGTTAGAACATACATAATCATGTAAATCACAACAAGATACCATAATCATCCTCCCTCTCAAGGATGTGTCAATCACAAGCCTAAGCTTGTCCTAAACAGCTTCATTGTCTCAATGAATGGAGAAATAATAGTCCCAACTGTATGTATATGGGATTCTCTATCATCACAGTGTATCCATGTGTTATCCATATCATTCTCAAACAACTCTCTAAGGAGATTCTACATCTTTCCTCACAGCTAGCCATGCTAGCAGCATTGTACTCGACCTCAGTCGTGCTATGGACCTCTAATCCAAAATACATGGAAGATATCATATTAAGGCAGCACCCAAATGTGATCGTCAATAATAATCCCACACATCATTAACTCATTCATGCAACTACATATCATGGGAGAAATATCTCAACCTTTAAAAGTAGAATGATTCATGCAAATATTTAAAAAATATGTTTGGTGGAAATTATGAATGAAGAAACTCAATCATGAATTTAAGCATGTTCTATACACATCATATATGGATGGATGTTCAAAACGAAACATCAATACTTCAAAAAACTATCAGATGTGATGTCAAGTTCAACAACAATTGAACTTTAACCTAGAGAGTCCAAGGATTTACATTTCCATTACACAAAGACATTTTTCAACAGTTTTTCAACATAGGATTTCTTTCCCAAATTTCAGAAATTGATTCATCATGCCATGATACATTATTTCGAGCTTTAGAAGCTATCTCCCTCTAACTTATATTTCAGAGGCTCATCACCTGTCAAGGGTAGACTGTCAATTTTTAAAACCAAATCCATAATCACAATCAAGGCCTTACCTTCGAACTCATCATCCTGACTTTGTCAAATAACTGTCAAATATGGAAAAGTATGAATCAAGGAACTTTCATCACACAATGCTCTCTACCATCATAATGCCTTACCTAGTCAAAATAATCAGCCTTACATCAATCAATGTTGAGTCAAAAAAGTCATCTCATCATAGTTTAGAAGCTAGACCAAAACTATTATCAAAGACATTGATATCATAGTATCAATTCTTTCAACCAGTGACAGGTAGATCTCATATAAATACTTGATGTCATTTATTGTCATGCCATCAAGTATGTCATTTAACATGCTATTACAAGCCATTTTCATCACTATATGCAAGTGCATACATCAAGGTGAATCATGCTGGTTCCAAAATCACAATAACCATTGTGCTAGGAACAAGGAGATGAATACAAAACCATAATTTTGAATACTCACATATGATATTGAAGGTCACTATGCCTAGATATAATTGTTATAAGGGAAAATCAACAATCAATAGATCAAATAAAAATAGAGATCTATAATCCAAATACATGTCTTAATCGTCAATTCAAATTTCTAAAACATCATGTGAAAGTTCCAAACACAACTCATCTTTATCAATCAACCAAAACATGTAGCAAAATATTCAAACATAATGACATATTCATATGAATTTCTCGATCACCTGCAAACACAAGTTTGATTCAAACATATGAACTCTTCCTACTGACAGATCTTATTTATATCTACAACACATCTGTAGAACAAACATATTCCAAGTGACCGTATGATTCCATGCTTGATCCTTTATTTACTTTGATCAACAATTTAACTCGGAAACTTCAGAAATTAGTTTACAAAGGCAAGATACATAAGAGATACAATGAGTACAAAACTTCAATTTTGTGTCTATCAAGCATAGTGGCACCTATGGACCTTCCTTTGTACAAGAGAGGCTCAAACCTCTATTGTAGATCAACAATGTTAGATACCCATAAATCATATGAGAGCATATAATTTCATTTTCATTCATGTTATCAATATTTCTTTACTGTAGTCATGTAACAACATATCTGTTATATCATAAAAACATATCTATCATGATCATCAACATCATGTCATCAATCTTTCATCAAGGGTTGGACTTGAAATATTAGGGCAGCATGTAGATGTGACAAAAAAATCTTATGAACCCAATAACAATACACCAAGTTAGAGAATTTAATTTCACCATATGCCATAGCCACAGGTAGTTGGAGATCTAGAACATCAATCTCATAGATATGCCTCTAACATCATGGCCATCAATACCATGTTTTTCATTATTAATAGGATCAAGTTAGGTTATTCAATAAACCAGCAGAGGTCAATCTCTCTTTTCATGAGCATTCGTCATGCTTATCACAAGCATTATCAATGTCATATCAATGAGGTAACCTTCTACAAGAGATCCAACAAGTCTTATGAAAATCAATATTCAAGAGTACCATTTACTAGAGTGAGGATCAGGATCTCAAAACAATATATGTCAGCCAAACATCAATATGTGCCACTATATCCAATATCAGTAATAAATAGCCTCATAGAATCAATAGAATCATCATGATAAAAATATTCAATACCAATTGCACCATTTCATCATAGGAAACATAAATCCCAATTACTTTCATATGCATGCATGAGCCATTCGTGAAGGATACATTCTCAACATACCATAGGGGTTACCTAGCCATCCAATGTTATAGGTGAAATACAATATACCATGCATACCTTGTGGTATTACTTGTGCACCTTCACATAGGTAGCTTGTCACCCTTTTCATCAGGTGCATCTCTTCCATATCTAGCCATCTTTCCTACATTTTAAAATATCCTCAAGAGGGATTCACTTATCACATCTCATCAAGAAGGTGAGAAATGTGTAGGTGCTCAAATATAAATGCAGGAGGTATAAGCAATGCTCAAAACAATAATCATAATGGTCATATCCATACAAAGAAACATCAATATTCTAGGAGTGCTTATCATTAGTGAGAGGTGATCATCTTCATCTTCAACCAACCTTCAAGATCCATCCATAGACCACATATTAGTGTTGTCTTCAATCAACCAATTCATTTTTCAAATCGATCCCAGGACAATTTTGGGGTTTCATACACCAAACCATAAAGCAGGGTTTCTCTCAAACCCTCACCATCAAACCATTATGCACAAACTACCTAGGATTTTCTGCATACCCTAGGTTTCTTTTAGGTCTCTACCATCCTTTTCTTGCTTCCATCAAAAGGTATCTCCATGGGGGTGATCTCCATGGATTTTCTGATTCTATGTTAATTTTTCATCAGGCTACATTGTTTTTTGCATTGATAGTTGCATCATTATTCAGATATACATTATTAAACATCAATATTTTAAACTATGTAGAAGTAACAATAACACCATAATATATGTAGCGGAACATAAAGAAACAAAGGGAATAAAATCATGCACACATATAGACACCAGGATTGGTTTGAGACTAAGGAAAAACCCACTATGGGGAAAACCCTTGCAAATTATTCTTCTTAGATCATCATCAAATGATTCAGAAAACAAGAGTGCAATGATCCTTTGAATATATGCACATGCATAATGTAACCTTAAACATATCTCTACTTAAGGAACCTGATTGTGAGATTTATAATGCACTGTAACTTCCTGAAGCATACTGATGAACACAACTATCACTGAGTAGAAACTGAAGATACATATTTGGGGACCCGATCTACAACATAAATATACTAAACATAACTACATATATGTAGATATACAACATCAAGAAACATGGATCCAATATAGCACTGAAGCCAAGTGATATCAACTGCCAAATCCTAGATCTGAACCTAGGATGCTCTCAAATACATATCACAAACATCTGTGACTGGGCGACTGAAGTCTGGAAGCACTGCACAAGCAGCTAAAGATGACCTAAATCAAATATGCTAAGAAAAACCCTTGGCCGCGACCTCAACACACTGTTCCCATGACCAAAGATCCCTTTCTCGCTGGCATGACACATTGTGCCCACGGATCTGCTTAAGATTAACTTGATCTAGCCTCAGGACCCTAGTCGCGACCTTGACAAACTCTGCCCACGGCTAGGGAAGCCTAGCCGCTTCCTTGACATGTTGTTCCCGCAGCTCTGTCCATATTTCACTAGTTTTATGCCTATGGCTATGGCCCAGAAGCCCTAGTTCAATGCGAGCCTCTCTCCTGTGATTCCATACCCTGTGCAAGCTTCTTCTGTCGAACCTGTGCAAACCAAAAGAGAATAGACGAACCAAGATAAAGAGTGCAAGAAGAAAATCTCATGAGCGAATGTGTGAGAATGAGATTGAGGTTGCTTCTATTTATAGCTTTTGTGAGGGTTCTCTTTGGGGTTGATACCGACTTAACTAATTCCACATGTGCTTAGGGCGACACATTCCATTACATTAATAAATAAAATAATTCATAATTCAACTTTTTCTTAACTGATTGGGGTGATCTATAGGTCTATTTTGGTCCTCTTGAAAAGTGGAAACTAATGCAATTATGATCTCGATCATCTGAGTTGTTCAAATTGGAATTTTATCGCAGTTGCATAATTTTAAAAATAAGAGGGGGAATAGATATCCATTTTTATGGAATAGTCCAAATATCCCCAACCACAAACATCCTCTTCTAATTTTCATTTAGAAGTGCATCGAGAAAGGATAAGTTCAATTCGTTTGACTAAGGCTTGTAGTTGATGAGGGACTGACCCAAAGTCCCAAGCCTTTTAAAAACCATCTCCATTCCAACCCAATATATCTCAGAGCACGAATTTCTAACATCTCACCAACCAAGCTCTCAATGGGAGGAGGGAAGGGAGCGAAGATAGAGGAGGGCATCCCATAATGTTATTCTCCTTGAGAATAATGCATGTGCCATTTCCTGAAATGCAAAAGAGTGAATATCTAATGAGAGAGAAAGATAGAGAAGAGAATAGAAGTAAAAAAAAGAGGAGCCTAAAGGAGAATAGAAGTAAAAAAAGAGGAGCCTCCCTTTAGGCTCACTACTTGATCAAAACAATTTCTCCTCTCCCCCTTGAAAAAATATTATTTCCAAATGACTTGTTTCCACCAGTGTGAATTGTTATGACTAATCTCCATAATAAATTTTCTCCCATTACAACATTTAGCAAGGGGGGACCCCTAATTCCATTTCGTTTGTGGATCTTTGGGGATTTTACCACTTCCCACTTCACTATATGGGTATTTCTTCATGTTCACCTTTTCCCCTTTCCATAAAATACTTGTGGACCTCATGAGCCATTTGGGACCTCACCCTTGAAGGAGTGAAAACACCCAAAAACTAAAACAGGGGAATAGATAAAAAATTTTCCTTGATGATAATAACCCTCCTTATTGGATTGAGCGAATAATCCAATACTTTAACTCATGCCAAGCCTCCATGACTAGGAACCCAAGGACCCTAAGAAGATGGCTATGAATCACTTTACTTATATTCCAAGTATATAATTGGATTTTTTCTATGTTTATCAATCCTTCAAAGGACATCACACCCTTTTAAATATTGTAGAAATTATGCTTGAGGCTTGTCCTAGTAGCAAGGCATCATCAGAAAATTGTGAGTGGTTTATGCTTCTCACTACTCTTGAGAATCAAATGTTAAGTAAACCTCCAATCATGTGTTAGTGTTCTAGTCTAATACTTAAGGAATCTACTACTAGGATAAATAAATAACAAGAGAGGGGACACCCATGGACTATATGAATGGCCTTACTTCTACCAAGAATGGTAATGATTGTATAATTTTGTTAATTGATATATTTTATAAGATGGTTATATTTATGGCTTACAAGAAGAGAATCACACTGCCAAACGTTTATTTGAATGAGTGTGGGTATATTTTTGGATCCCACAGACCATTATACCAGATTGGGGAAATAGGTTCTTGAGCACAGTCTAGTCGAGCCTTTGTTCATTGTTGGACACTAAGCTCACCAAGTTGACTACATTCCATCATTAGACTAATGGCCAAACAAAGGTTGTCAACAAGATGATAGTGTGCATACTACACATGTACAACTGCAAGCATCCACGAACATGGGATGAGAGCCTTCCCTATGTGAAACACAACTATAAAAAATCTCTCCATAGCTTGATTGGTCACATCCCATTTCAAGTGGGAATGGGATTTAAACCATTGTGTCCCAATAATGTTGCAATGCCTCTTGCGACTACATAACATGTTTAGTCTGAAGTTGATAAATACACCAGGTTTATTGAATGCATCCAACACATCCACCAACACATTCATGACATCCTAGAAAAATCCAATGCCAAGTGCAAACAATCTCATGATCAACATCAGGTGAATCATAAGTTTCAAGTAGGTGACTAAGTTTGTTTGCATTTGTAGAAGGAATGCCTTACCGAAGACCATAGAAATCTTAAGCCACTCTGATATCAACCTTGAACCATAACTAAGGTCGTGGGTGAAAATTATTTTGAGCTCAACATTCCCACATTCCTTGGATTGTACCTAGTGTTCAATGTGGACCATTGTCATCCATACATTCCATCATTGTTGGACACATCAGACATTGTTGAGAAGCTGACACCAATGAAGCTCAACCCAAATTGCATTGAACAAGCCACAATTGATTGGATCATGGAAACATAGATTAAGAACACTTTCCAACAAAGGATCCAAATATATCAAGTTGTCAAACATGGCCATCTCTTGTAGCAAGGCAAGTGGCTCACTAGGGACCAAGTTTAGCATAAGTTTCCCCATCTCATAGAGGCACTCAATGTAATGGGCACCATTGCTTCCTACGGGGGGAATACTGATCCAGGTGCATATTGGTGGCCACCCACCTATTCCACTCAGACCCCTAACACTATTTCCTTTTATTTTTCTAATTTATAGCACAATTTATTATTTTTGGTAGTTTTTTTTAGTCCTAAACTTCCGAAGCCATTTTGAGGCTCTAAACGACATTTTTTTGGAAAATGGGAAAACTGATTATTTGCGTTAGGGATCTACAGTCAAATTTTTTTGTCCTTAGATATATATTTTTAACAATGTATCATACGCATCAAACAAATATCGTATGCCAAATTTATGACATTGGGAATTTTTTGTACCAACTAAGCTCAACAATGCCCACAAAATTTTGGCACTTCATCTCCTAGGGTTAGGTTTTTGGACGTTTAAGGTTTCACATTGTTTCTCAATAATTAAAAGGCTTATGAGCCTCATTGTAACATATTTCATAAGGAATGTAGATGTGACATCTCTTCTCAGAGATAAGTTACCATCACCCAAACTAGTTTGTTTCTCTTATGTATGTAAATAGTTTTCAAAAATTGTTATTCTATTAATTGAAATTATGTTTCACTGTATCTATGTGTTTTGGTTTGGATATGCATTTCATTTTATCCCTACAAAAATTTTGATTACCCACCTACTTTGACAATGTAAATACATGTATCTTTGACATTAGTTTTTTGAGCCAGATATTTTATTATGTGGCATGCATTCCCATGTAGTTATTTTTGGTCATGTTTTTGGGATCATGGTGCATGACATTGTAAATTTGTAGATATTATGATATTAATAAAATAAGGTTGGATGTAGAGCCCACTCTATGGAAATATTATGGGGGATGAAACTCTATGGAAAAAGGAAATGACTGGGTTTTTTGGTGAAAATTGCAGCTTGGGGCCCACGTGGCTTAAGAGGGTAACACTTGGAAAGTTAAGGCCATGCATACATAAAGAATTGTATTTTATTTTGACGAGGATTATTATTCAATCAGTTAATCATTCGATGATTCATAGGGTGGACTACAAGTTTGGACGAGGTGTGATGATTTAGTTAACCATACTACTAGTATACATATTATTTATGAGGTGAGCCCTTATGTTGGCTCCAGGGAGCCCAGTACTTCGAGGGTTTATTGGCCCCATTTATGGTTGAATGGCCATGGAGTTATAGTTCGGAAACTTGGTTCTGAGATAGGCAGAGAATTCTTGCGGGTCTCTGTCATTGGCTATGGAGCTATTTCAGTTTGATCGTTGATACTTGGACACTTGGAAAAAAAATAAGGTCATGGAGTTTCGGGATAAATATCCTAGTCGAATGTAATTTTTCCTTGGAAGGTGGGCACCGCCAGGAGATTCAATGTGCGCCACTTGGTTTTTGATCAAGAGGACGTGATCCTATGGTTGGAGATTGGGGTTGTTGGGGTTGGTGCCTCGACTAGGGTTTGATTTTTTTTTTCGATTATTGCCTTTGGATTTGTTGTCCTAGCTCGGGGGTGACTGGTGGTTAAGCTTATGAACCACTAGTTTTATGGATGGGAGGAATGTGGGGAGCCCAAATCTAGTCTATTTTTCATTATTAGATAAGTCCCTAAACTCTTGTGTGCAACTGTATATTTATATGCCATGTTTAATTATTGTTTTTTGAAATTAAACCCCCAATTTTATGGGTTCTAGTTAGTTGCAATACTGTGTACTTATTTCTGCTATGAAATTATTTCTTATGGTTTATTTGTGAAAATAAATGCATTCACGACATGTAGTATTGCATTCATTTTTTATTAGAAGTTCTAGGATGGGAAAAATTATGATAATTTTGAGTCATGTGCTTCCATAATTAATTCTTAATTTACAGGTAAGCAATGTCAGTTGAGTGGTTTTTCTTGCCTAGGAAGTAGGGACACTATAAATTTGTATTAGAGCCAAATTTTGACATTGGGTCTGAATTGGGTCAAATTACAACAAACTGGAAAATTGCAGGTTTACTACCAATTGTTTGAAAAAATGATATGTTACGATTCATGATAATTTACTCAAAATTGAAATAC
Organism: Pinus albicaulis; assembly: GCA_034641835.2. Taxonomy (NCBI): domain Eukaryota; kingdom Viridiplantae; phylum Streptophyta; class Pinopsida; order Pinales; family Pinaceae; genus Pinus; species Pinus albicaulis. The sequence goes on along the minus strand of CM076573.1, from coordinate 242,004,503 downwards.
AAGTGCCAATAAGGGCATAATGATGGTTAATCAATTTAATTACAAGTGTAATTGAAAAAAAATGATCAATTTTTACCTTGAAGGGCTAAAATTTATGTGTCAGACATTGCTGTCAATTAAAATGGCATTTAATTTTTGTTTAAATGTTAATTTTATTTATGTACGTAAATTATATATAAATAAAATTACAGGGCTTAATAAATAATGTGTGTATGTATGTTTTAATGGGTGGTCAAAATTATAAATTAAAACATGTGTACTTTCTAATATACATTATGTTTATAACATAAATGTGTTATGTATGTTTATAATGAATTAGGATTTTGTTTTTGTGAATTTTCATATATATCTGTGTGTGTGTTGGAATTGATGTCAACAAGGTCTTAGTAATGTCTATAATATCATTAATGTCAACCTAATACAGGAAGCCCTCGTGATTTTTGATGAGTTTTCATTCGTTTGGTACAACGATGTTATTTTGATGCAGAGGTGGTGATCCATGTGGAAGTGTTTGGTCCACTAGGCCTCCATGTCCTTGAATTGATACAGAGGAATTTGGTCCTTGTGATGACGTCCTTGATGATCCAAAGGAGTTTTAGGTGGTTGCACAAGTGTTGCAGAGGATGAGGAATTGTGTGTCAAGTTTTTAGACTAAGAGAAGAAATTTTTGCCTAAATTAAGTTACAATACATGGGAGTTAGACCTACATAGAGCGATTGTAGGCTCTCAGTTGTTGGGAGGCCAATGGAAAGGTAGTGACTACAATCTCTAGGAGCTAGTGATTGTTCTATTGATTGTTTTTGTAGGTGATTTTATCTATGTTATGAGAACACTTTAAGCATTTTTATGAGCTTTTATGATGTTTTTTATCAATATTTTTTGTTCAAAAGGTCAAAAAAGTTAACTAATATCTAGAAGATGGTTAATGTGGAGAATATTACTCATTAAATGAAGTTAGTGGCAATCAAGTAAAGGATATTTATCTAGACAAATTAAATGGTGTGAAAATATTTTTTGAGAGCTCTAGGAGTAGTGACTATAGTCTCTGGGAGCTAGTAGTCGTCCTAGCAACTATGTTTGTAGGTTATTTTCTCTATATTATATGTGCACTTCATGTATTTTTGAGTTTTATGATGTTTTTGATCGATATTATTTATTCAAAAGGTCAAAAAAGTTAACTAACTTCTAGAATATTGTTAAATTGGGGAATATTCATCACTTAAATAAATTTAGTGGAAAGATCAAGTCAATGATATTGATATGGACAAATTCAATTGTGTGAAAACAATTTTTGAGTTCTCCATCATCTGATGCATTTTCTATTTTAACCATTTGAGAAAATTACAAATAGGATAAGGCTATGAGTCTCTTTGGTTGGTTCCTTTGTGAGTGTGAGAGTGTGTCATTGAGAGAGAAGTAATGCGGTTGTAGCATCTCACACAAAACATCATAAATAAACAAGAATGTTGTATGTAGGTAGCAGTGATCAGAATTGATATGAAGATGCAGAGGTTGAAGTCCATCATAGTATACATTACATTTTTCTTTGGTTTACACTACTATTGATGTTTGGATGGATTGAGAGAGTGACCCATTGAGAGGGCATTGAGTGAGAAAAAATGTGGTGTTAGGTGCATATTGTATATTGTATGCAAATCACAGTTTGTTGTGAAGGTACTAGACACTGTTGTATGCATATAACAGTGACCAATTTTGAGGAGAAGTTGTAAAATATTGTGTGATCGAGAGAGGCTTGCTATAGAGCTTTGTTGTTGTTGATTTATTAGATTTTGTGTTGCATAGATAGTTTATTTGATGATTGGGGTCCTAGTTTGAAATATTTTGAAAAGTTTCCCTAGAGAGTTTTAGGGGTCGTGGCTCCTTGTTAGTGGTGACCAGCTAAATTGTTTCAGGGGTTGTGGCTCCTTGTCGATGGTGGCCAACTAAATTATCTTAGGGGTGGTGGATTCTTGTTGGCGGTGACCAGCTAAATTTTTATAGGGGTAGTGGCTCCTTGTTGGTAGTGTCTAGCTAAACTTTGTATGAGAATTTTTTATTAATAGAAAATTCAGAGCAACGCAGTAACAACAGGGTATTTTTTGTCCTTTCGAGGTTTCCACCAGAAATATATTATGTCTCATTCTGCATACTTGTTTTAATGTTTTTCATGGCTTTGATATGTTTATTTTATACTACTTTTATATTAAATTCAATGGATGTTATGGATGTGTGTTTCTATTAAATAAACCGAAAAAAAACATATTAGAATTATATTAGAATTATCACTATTGATTCACCCCCCTAAGTAGTGATCTACATTTCTGACAAGTGGTATCAAAGTTGGTGCCTTTGTTACGGCTTAATTGCTAGAAGGTGGATCTAGGCGAATCATGGGTTATTGAGATGCTCCAAAACTCAATGCGTAAAATTTCGAGCTTGGAGAGGGAAGGTGAAATTATAAATATATGCTCGAGGATATGAAGTTTGGAAAATGGTGTAAATGGTCATGACAGTAAAAAATTTTCACAACAAACTCAACTATTGGATGCACAATCCAAATATGTAATGTATGATAATATTCATGACTAGGACATTGAGAAAATGACGAATCTCAATACTACAAGAGAGATTTGGGATAGGTCACATGCATGGAATAGAAATATGGAGAAATGATGAAGGAAAGGAGAAATCAGTTGAAGATCAAGCCCAACTTAGTGCAACATAGACAAAAATAGATAAAATATTAGCATAAAATAGAGATTTGAAAATCCTTCTCCAAATTTTTGATGAGAAGGAATTTGCCTTCAAAGAAGAAATCCTTAGATTGAAAACTCAACTAGAAGAAGGAAGGCAAGTTAAAGAGGAAATTAGGAAGCAGTAAATAGAAAAGGAGGATCAATGTGAGAGATTAGAAGTTGAAGTGGTTTCATTAAGGAATAATTTAGATAAAAAAACCACTCAGTTGAAGAGGAGCCAAAACTCCACACCTGTTAAATCAGATTGGAACATGCACAAGGGAGAAACCAACTTAGTTTCACCTACAAGTATAACAAATGATATCATTAGAAAAATTTGCAAGAAATAAATCCATCAATAGAACCAATAGTAAAAGAAGGATCTCAATGAAGATAAGTCAAAGGTCATGCCAAGGAAAGCACTTAGAAGATCATTTAACCCTTGAGAGATGTGAGATGCTTCAATTGTCAGAAGCTTGGGCATATTGAAACAAATTGTGGAAGCATGCCACAAAATAAGAAGTTAGATAGAAAGGCCCTATCAAGAAAAAAACTAAGGAGGACTACCCCTTGTTCGAAGTTCAACAACGATCAATTATAATAGTTTCTTTTATGGGTATCTCTACTCATGCAATGATTTTTCCCACAAGGTTGTTGAATGTAGGTTTAATGCAAAGAGGAATAAATGGAATATCAAGAGATTTGAGGTAGGTTTTAACCCTGTACAAAAATTATCTGCAAGGAAACTCTTAAAACAAAAAACAAAACAACAACGAGAGAATAAAACATTAAACATATATACACAGAGATTTTCCCCTGGATCCCAAAACCAGGACTACCATATTGATTTTTCATTATATTCCTTTCAATATTACAACACATATATATACATTCTAGAGCATTCATAAATCCCAATCCATTAACACTGGAGTATAGCATGATCATAGTTCCCTTGATCAGATCTACAAAATACCATGAGCAGAAAACCATCATGCCCAAAACCATGTGCAAAACCATGCACAAAACCATAGGCAGTTTTTCTCACCTAACATAGGGTCCAAAAAAAAATTCCTAGGGCGCTGCACCTGATGCAATCGTAGGGGGGATACCGCCCCCCTCTTGTCCCCCATTTTTCTCCTGCTTCTAGTCATGGAAATAATATAACACAAACCCAAAATTAGATTAATTTTCCCTTGTTTCTTGGTCACACCATATGCTACATGTGTGAAAATATTGACCATATGGCCAAATATTGCAAGCTACCTAAGTTCCTAAGGCCATCGATTCAAAGAGAAAAATTCATAAAACACGGGAAAAATAAGAAGACAGAGACAGATTTGGATGCCAGAGATAAAGCCCTCAAATTTTGGAGGAAAAAGAAACAACAAGAGTCTGCAAGGAGAAACTGAGGCACACATGGCCTCATGGGGGAGTATATGGCACATCGTGATATTGCATGTTTAATCATTGAAGGTGAAACCATAGTAACAGAAGTTCATGTGAATATGTTTGCTTGTTGAGGAGGTGCATGAGCTCAGGGGGAGTTTTGCAAGGTTATGTTATTGGTTTATCTTTATCTTCAGAATTGATATTTATTATTCCAATCATGAGGAGTTTTTTTGGTGTTTGCATCTATGATTTGATGATGCTTATCCTCTTTTTGGTGATGATTTTATGATGCTAAAATTGTGCTACTAATTTTGTATCTACGGAGACTATTGTGATCATGATTTTAATAGAAAATTCATGATGTGACTATGAGCACAAATCTCTCTAGGAGGAAATTTTCCAAAGTATGGAGATTATTTGGAGATGGCACATGTTCAAGGGAAGAATTTAATATGCTTATATTTTTTCAGTGGTTTAATATTGATAGAATCATGGTTTTTTGCTAGCAAAAGAGGAACAAGACATTGTTTGGAATACTTTGCTATGAATATCATGCTCTGTGCTTATCTAATATTGATTGCAAGTGTATGTGTTTTGTTTTTTGCATGGGTTATGTTTCACCTCATAGTTTAATATGATTTGGTACGAAATTGGTTTGTATTTTCTTTTGTATTCATATTGATGGTTCTTTGAGCTTATGGTATGCTATTCCATTGTTATATCAGTGAGTTGTATGTGTTTCTAGTGAATGTGAGAGTGTTATTCTTGCATTGTTGCTATGAAGAACAAAATGATGGTGCTGCATGGTACTTATCCTACATGGTTGCCATTTTTTTCATTGTTCCAATGATATATATTTGTGACTAATATGCAAAGGAATTAGGAGCTGATCATGGTATATCTACATTATATTGTTGTTGTTGTACAGATCATGGTTTTTTTTAACTACTCATTTGACACATTATTTTCTTGGCCACTTACCATTATTGTTGAAGTTTGAAATCCATTGAGGGTTTCTATGATGATGTTATTTTTGGAAAATTTTCATGTAGAGTATATTGATCTATTGACTCATTTGTTGCTAGAAATGTTCTTGTTGCTTCCTGGTTTGTTATCTAGAGCTAGATCTTGCGCTATAAGAGTATGGCTCCATGTTGTTGAGCCATTTTGTCGATGATTCCTATATTCATGAGGCAAACTTTTAAATTGCTATGTATTTTTTCTACCTACTACATCACTATATTTAAGTTGTTGATACTCGTTCAGATTATCTTGTAGAGGTTATGCTTCATATGGTGGTTGTTTTACTACCATATTTTTGCTTCAGAGGTTTGATATCTAGCGTTGATTGGTGTGTTATATTGTTGAATATTGTTGTTACTTCTATGAGGATTTTCATGTTGAAATTAACCTTCATTATACTATTGCTGCTATTAGGCCACTAAGAATTCCCATGTATTGTTGATTTTTGATGCTGAGATCTTAGTATATGGCTAATGATTGGAGAGGTTTACACATTCGTCGCGAGATATGTATTATGATTATATAGATTCTATGTAGAGCAGATATTATTGTTCATATGCCATGAACTTGTATTTTGTCATTGTAATAAGCATGCATTGAGGAGAGGAATTTTATGTACAATTAAGTAGCACTTGTGACAACCATGTATGTTCTTGTGGATGAGATTGTCTCAATATTATATTGGTCATGCATAGAGGTGAAACATGATATTTTGCATGTATTTTAGTGGATCATATTGTTTCAGCCACCATTTCACCCTAGTGTGCGAGATATAGCCCTATATATTATTGATTTTATCATTGAGTCATGTTGGTTGTGTAGCCATGAGTTAAAAAATTCTTTTACATAGAGAGATATGAGATGGTATTAGTCTTATATGGTCTTTTGGGCATCATTTTTGTAGTCTTGAGCGCCACTTTCATGATTCTTGACATATATATGGTTTGGAATTCACTGGAGAGAGAGAGAGTTAGGGTCCTGTTGCAGCGATGTGTGGGGTGTTGATATTGCCTTGTAATGCATGATAAAATATTTGTACATTATTTGGGTATATAGTTCATTGGATAGATTATGGCCTCTTGCATGTGGCAAGGAGGTAATAGAAGTAGTAAAAGTCTTTGTATATCAGCTATGGAGGTGTTTGTTCAATCAGTAATTGTTTCTGCAGAAGAGAAGAGTTCAACTGTTAGAGTAATTGTGTTGGTAAAGTACAATGCGGAGGTGTCGATATGAGATAGACAAAATTTGTATGTTGTTGCTACTATAAGGTTTATCAAGTTTTTTGTTGCTACTGAAGATCTAATGTTTGCTTCTTTAGTGTGTTATGGATCAGACCTAACTTATGTCCAAGGGGAGTTTTATTACATATCTTTTGATTTGTGTGATCATTGAAGGAGTGTTGACATTGAGATGGTTTCTTCTCGTTTGATATTTCAACCATGTATCCCATTGTTTTTCATATGCTTGTAGCCCATTACATGTGTAGGGAGAGCATTTTCAAATTATTTTTAAAACAAATTTCAGTATTTTACCGGGAGTAATTATCTCAACCCCTCACATATGTTGGCATCATCCTTAAGTGTTGGAATTTACCCTTTCCATTGATGTAAAAGGGGGAGTGAATTTAGAGTATATGGAGATAAAACTCAAAGTTGTGGAGATCAGGTTGAGGTTGACATCAATGCCAAAGTGGGATCTTGTTTTAATTGATGTCAACAAGGTCTTAGTATTTTATATCCTATCATTAATGTCAACTTGATACAGGAAACCGTCTTGATTTGTGATGATTTTTCATTCATTTGATGCAACGATCCTGGTATGATGCAGAGGTGGTGATCCATGCAAACATGTTTCGTCCACTAGGTCTTTATGTACTTGACATGGTATGAAGGTGTTTGGTCCTTTTGATGATATCCTTTATGATCCATAGGAGATGCATGAGGTTGCACATTTGTTACAGAGGATGAGGAAGTGTGTCAAAGTTTTTCATTGAGAGGAGAAAGTTTTTCCTAAATTAAGTTACACTCCTTGGGAGTTATACTTGCACAAAGAGAGTGTAGGCTCTCACTTGTCTAGAGGCCAATGGAAAGGTAGAGACTACAGTATATGGGAGCTATTAGTCATCCTAGCGACCATTTCTGTAGGTGATTTTCTTCACATTATGCACACACTTCAAGTATTTTTATGAGATTTTCTTATGATTTTTATCAATATTTTTGTTTAAAAGGTAAAAAAAGTTAACTAACTTCTCTAATATGGTTAATGTGGAGAATATTCCTCATGTAAATGAAGTTAGTGGCAAGATGAAGTCAAGGAGATTGATCTCAAAAAACTCATGGTGTGAAAATATTTGTTGATTGCTCCATCATTTGATGCATATATTGTTTTAACCATAACAGAAAATTACAAATAGGAGAAAGCTATGAGTCTATTTGGTTGGTTCCTTTGTGAGTGTGAGAGTGTTCCATTGAGAGGGAATTGAGAAATAAGTAATTTGGTTGCAGAAACTCACATAGAATATCAAAAATAAATCAGAGTGTTGTATGCAGGTAGAAATGATCAGAATTTATATGAAGAAGCAAAGGTTGAAGACCATCATAGTAGATGTTATGTTTTTATTTGGTTTACACTATTGTTAATGTTTGGATGGATTGAGAGAGTGAACCATTGAGAGGGAATTGAGTGAGAAACAATATGGTTGAAGGTGCATATTGTATATCAGATGTAAATCATAGTTTTCTGTATAGGCCCGAGACAATATTGTATGCAAATAGTAGTGATTAGTTTTGTGGAGAAGTTACAGAGGATTGTGTGATCGAGAGAGAAATTTCTATAGAGTTCTTTTGTTGTTGATTTATTTGATTTTGTGCTGCAGAGTTAACTTATTTTATGATTGGGGTCCTTGTTTGAAATATTTTGAAAAGTGGCCCTAGAGAGTTTCACAGGTGGTGGCCAACTAAATTGTTTCAAAAGTAGTGGCTCCTTGCTAGTGGTGGCCAGCTAAATTATTTTAGGGTTGTTGGATCTTTGTTGATGGTGGCCAGCTAAATTGTTAAAGGTGTGGTGGCTCCTTGTTGGTAGTGGCCAGCTAAAATTTGTATGAGAATATTTTTATTAATAGAATATTTAGAGAAATGTAGCAGTAGGAGGGTGGTTGTCCCTTCGGGGTTTACACCAAAAATATCTTGTGCCTCATTGTGCATGATTGTTTTGATGTTTTTCATGGCTTTCATTTTTTTAATTTATACTAATTTTATATTCAGTTCAACTAATGTTGTTAATTTATGTTGTTATTTAGTAAACCGACAAAAGGTAGTTATTATTATATAAATATTATCACTATTGATTCAATGCCCTCATAGTGATGTACATTTCTAATAAGGGGTGGTAATAAATACACTACCATTATCATATAAATTCGTAAAGTATAATATTATTAAATAAATAAACCATGCACTTCAAGCATATATGGCAATAAAATAAAATGTGTTATATATATATATATATATATATATATATATATATATATATATATATATATATATATCTAACACATTTTATTTAAGTGTCATATATGCTTGAAGTGCATGGTTCTCGAGCAGAATCCTCCTTGTTTCTTCCATCAAATGCATTTCAAGGTCGCATTCTAATCCAAGATGGTGTAAAATGTTACAATATAAAATGGGGATAATAATCTTGTTGATTACTTTGATAACTCGTCATAAGTCCATTACAGTGAGAGTGTAATTTCTTTAGTTCAATTCTTCAAGTCACAATGTGTATGGAGGAAGGCTATGGTTTTGAAATATGTTTTAATTTATAATGACATAAAGGTTGTACTTATTATGAGGGAAACTACTTATCCATACTACATTTATGGGCTATTAAAATGAATATTGATATGATATGCATAAGCATCTTAATAATATACACACATAATAACATGTTTTATGCACACTGAATTATGTATATAATGTGCTTTGTATGTTATATATCTTCAATTGAACTTATACCTTGAAAAGTGTGGGTTGAAATGGAATTTAAGTTAAAAAAATTATATAATATGTTTTGTTTATGATTGATTCCACATTGTTATTTTACACACAACATATTATTTATATACTTTTTTTTTCTTTCCTCCCTCTTGTTGCTGAATGAAATACATGAAAACTCTACAATGGATATAGCAAATTGGTTCTACAAATAACTATGAATGGGTCAAGGTGTAGAACAAACCATAGGTCATGAAGCATGAGAGCAAGACTGCAAAGAGTTGGTGTAGTTGCTCACGTCACATGCAGCAAGGTAGCTAAGCCCTGAGCCAAAAGAGAGACGAGAATCCCCACCAAATGTGTTTTGTGCCCCACAGATCATGGTCGGGGTTGGACGTTTGGAGGGGTGATAACTTGTGTCCTGGGCGTCGGTCTTAGGCCACAAGTAATGGAGCTTTTCCAGACATAGCAGGTGGCGTAGAATTTTTTTGACATGGGTTGGTCTATGTGTCATGAGGGAAATAATTTCGGCGTAGGATTGGAACCATGAGGGAGAAATGGAATCGATATCAGATCGGAGGAGGCTTGTTAACAATCGAGCACATTGAGACCCGAAAATGATCATCATCGTTGAATGGACACGATATTATGCTATGTGGGGCTTTTGATTTAGTCATTTGTAATGGTTTTACTAGATGGGAAAAGTCTGGTAATTTCACTTGCAATACTTACAATGGAGAAAGTATAGTAGATTATGTAATTTGCTCCCATATTTTTTGTGAGAAAATGGAGGAAGTGTTGATTGGAGATCAAATTTGGGACTTAAAATCATATCACCAATCTATTTAAGTTTCTCTTGGACCATAGAGAAGAAATTAGGGTAAAAAAATCAGTGTGTTCAACAAAATAACCCAAAGGGCAGAATTATTTTGACTCCAAAGAATTGTAATACCTTGAAAATAATGCTAGTGAGGCTCTTTGAGAAGGAATAAGTCTCATGTCATGGCCTTCATAGTCACAAATTAACACATTTAATTCAAAGAGCACTTGTTGAGTGCAAAAGAGAAAAAAATAAGAAGTCTGAAACAAATTTATTTTCAGTTAATACCTGGTTTGACGATGAATGCAAACGGCCAAGGAGAATTTAGAAGGAATAATACAAGGATAGCATAAAGCTCAAATCATACAAGAAGATATTAAGAAAGAAAAAGGTTGATTCCATGGTTTCGAGGAGAAAAGAACCATCTTCCTTGGGAAAAATAACCATCTTCCTTGGGAAAAATAACCCCAAATTATTTTGGAAGGAGCTCCAACCAAAAAAGGTGCAAATTGAAAACAACATTACAACTTCTAAATGGTTCGACTATGCAAGACAACTTTATGATCTGGATCCCAAGGTTGACCCTTCTCCCTTGGTCAACACAGACATAAAACTCTTCATGGTGCATGAGGTAGAGATGGGTATCAAGAAGTTGGGTGCTGGAAAACAAAAAGACTTATCTAAACTCCAAGCAGAGTATCTAAAGTGGGGCTTAAAAATTATTTCACCTCACATCCCAAAAATTTTCAACAACATCATACAGTAGGGGTTCCCCACAAATTGGACAACTAGTATGGAAATACCTCTTTTCAAGAGTGGTGACGTCAATAATCCCTCCAATTATAGAACCATAATGATACACGCCTTGTTTTCAAAGTTATTTGGAAGTATGTTAGAAAATAAAATCAGCAAGTGGGCAAAAGAAAGAGATAAATGTGGTAAAGGGCAAGCACGTTTTAGACCTAAATATTCCACAGTTGATCATTGAATAACTTTAAGGTACATCATTGAAAAATTTTGGGAAAATATGGAAGAATTTTTGTGTTGCTTTGTTGATTTCAAAAAATCCTTTGACGTGGTTCGTAGGGATAAGCTTTGGCATAGAATGGAGGAACTCAAGGTTCACAGGAATTTGAGAGCAACTGTGCATAGGCTATATGAAGAGGTGAAAGTCAAAATTAGAATTTCAGCAGGCATTTCTAAAATTTTTAGAAGCGATATTGGGGTCAAGCAAGGTTTCCCATTGTCTCCAACCATTTTCTCTAAGATACAAGTAAATATTAGAGAAACAAAGGTAGTGGTTTTCTATAACAAAATAAATTATAACCAGCATAAGTTATACTTTGAAGGCAACATTTGAGAAGAAGTTGCAAACTAAAAATACCTCGAAATTGACTTCAATAGAAATTTAAGTTGGGATGGTTGTAGAAAGAAAATAACTTTGGGGGGTTGGAAACATTTTATGCTCTTCAAAATAGGTGTAGAGAGGCAGATCTATAGGACTGAAAAACCACTCTAACTCTTTTTGGGCTTCTAGTGATTCTGGTGATTCTCTACAGTTGTGAAATGTGGGCCAGCAGCACAACCGAGTTGCAGTGGAAACAAATTGAGAAAATTCAAAACCGTTTGATTACAAAAAAAACCAAAGTTAAAAGTGTAGTTCCTTATGCTATCTTGTTAACTGAAATAGGGGTTTCTCCTATTGAAGCAATTTCTATGGTGCGAGTCATAAGGTATTTGAAAAAAATTAGAAAGATGGTAGATGGCCTAAGGTTGTGTTTAATGAAAGATTGTGTAAAAGAATGAAGACTTGGATGTGGAAAAATAACAAATGGTTTAGTAAATGGGGTATTTTCTTGAGCATAGGTCCTACAAACAGTAAATAGATAAAAACTTTTGTTATGGATAAGTTCCACAAATGTACTTGGGAGAAAGAGCTAGGGAGAAAGAAGAGGTACTACATTGAAGAGTTTAAACCCACTCATAATCATCAGCAAAAAGCATACATAGGGGCCAATATTTATTGGAGATCTAACATTCTTATTGCCCAATTAAGGACTAATTATCATCAAATCCATTGTGAAACAGGGTGCTGGAAAAGGCCAAAATAAATGTGGGAGGAAAGAGTATGTATTTTGGGTTCTTCCAGAAAAGTGGAAATAGAAAAACATTTCATTTTAGAATGCAAGGCCTTCAAAGACAACATGGAAAATTATCCAGGTATTCTGGCAGCTAGCTCTTGGATAATCTATTGAGCGAAGACTTTTTCGAGAAGCTGGGAGAATTTATTGTAAAACTCCACAAGAAAAGGGTCGAATACAAGAGCCAAATGGAGAAGAAATATGTCCCATAGACTATTTTTAGCCTCGTGGACATTAAAAATAATTTCTTTATTTCTTTCTATTTTGAGCAACAACTTCGCACTAACGTATGTGAAAGTTCCAAACGTTAAAACCTCTCATCCGTCTGATTTACAAATCGTCACCATCAAGTGATCACACTTATGGATGGTGGGGACACATATTAATGCATTGTAATACATACATAACTCATTGAATGCGGTAAGGTAGGACCCGGTCATGAGCACGTTGATCAAGGGTAATGTATACTTATATGTATATTGAACAATGGGTGTATGGATGGGTCGGGAGGGGCCCACTTCATATTGAATATTTTGTTATTATATATGTGTGTGTGAGACAGGATTAGGAGGAGAAGGCCTGTATTGTGAGATCGGGTGGGGTTCGGTCTTGTGCCCTTAAAAAAAATAGACTAATAATATATATATATATATATTGAAAAAATAATGTTATGGATTGTAATGTGTGTATATTTCAAAGGATAAAGTCGTAATTTTATTAATGAAAATAAAATTACATTTTGTATGTGTTTAACGCATGCACAGTTACTTAGCTTCTTGCACTCAAAACATGCAAAAAATTTCTTATTAGATCTGAGGACCAAACCCCTAAGACGATTGATTTCTCACTTGGGTTTTAAAAAAATTGATAACACTACCCATGATCCAGATTTGTATCCTAAAAAACTTGCCTCTGAACGAAAAAAAGAGAGGATCCCACATCTCAAATATGGACCGGATCTAGAGCAAAAAATTTCAACCTGAACCATCATACAACAGTGCAGTGTAGTGATCTAGTTCCAGAGCTTCAAAAGTGTGAATATAAAGCTCTACATACCCTCCTTCCCTATCACACACCATATCTACATGACTCCAGTCATAAACCTCCAGACCCAAATTAGTGAGAAAAAAATTCTTCGGTGTTTTATTAGAGATCCATAAATAATTCTTCAAATTGGTGATTTTATTGTATTTCTCTACCTGATATGAGGGTTTATAGGGTAGATCTATGACTAGAGAGGCTTTGTTCATCAGATTCCATATCAAATGTTTGGAGCCCCATCTTTGAAGCTCCACGAGATAAGAGTCCCACACAACATATTTTGTCTTCAACATATTCCCCATGATCAACAAATTATTCGTGACTATGGTTGTGTTAGAATCACACTGGCCTGAATCATGGTTTTCAAGAGCCCAAGAGACGAGCTGAAGCTTGACAATGACAACAAAAGATGCATTGCTCGTAGAAACTTATATATATATATAAGAATTAGACAAAGTTATAATAATAATAATAATAATACCTTAATATATACAAAATATATTGTTTAAAAAGGTACATATATAAAAATGGATACTTGGGGCCTATGGTCATAAAAGAAGATAGCATGTTGGACACTTGTAAGAAAAGGCCCAAAAAAGTCAGTTTCCTTCCAATGAGGAGTTGGGGAAAGCCTAAGGAGGAAATATAATCACATAGAATCAATGAAAGTAGGAAAAAGGATTATGTATGCAACAAGTAAAATTATTTACCAACGAGTATAGGCATGCTAAGAATAGGCAGAAATCAAAATTTCAGGCATGGAAGAATTAGGGAAAATTACAAGAACTTATGAAAGCCTTAATTTACAGCCCGTCAATAAGAATTCAACATATGACTATTTTTTGGAAATATAATTATGATAAGAACACAACCATATGCCCAAAAATTTGGTTTGAGGCCAAAAATTCTGGAAAAATTAAAATAAATCTACAGGATTTTTAAAGGGAAATAATAGTTTATCAGGTTGCAATCTTCTAAAGGTCATATATTTCAGCTTGAATATAAGAATAACCCAATTATATATTCAATAGAAAGGTGTTGATGAGGAGAATCACTTGGTAAACCCATATTTTTGAATTTCGTAATATTTTAGAAAAAAAATGCTGGAAATCTAAAACAACATTTTCAGGATAAATTTCCTACATAAGAGTCTTGAAGATGCCCAGGGGCCTTACAGTGAAGAGGAGGCGATTAGGGTTGCAAACATAAGCATGAGTAATTTTGAAACCTAATCTAATGGTTATGGAATAGAACAACCAAAGGGTGGAGATTTGGAAGAAACTGTGAAGAGTCTCAAATTGGAAGTGCTCAACTACAGAGCTAATAATGAAAAGTTCATGAAGGAGAAACAAAAAATTAATCATGAAAATTTTTGGAGTTTGACCAAGATTCAAAGAGAATTGGGCCACCAAATTGATTCTAGGTTATCATATGAGAACATTTCCAAAGCTAGGGATATAGGCACTAGAAGTTTGAGGCTTTCCAAGAGTGTTTCTCATCAACAAAAATACTCAACAAGGAGTAATAATTAAAGTGATTACTCTACATATGAGTCTCGTATCAACCCTAGTGTGTCACCAATTAGAAAGTAAAGAATAAAATAAAATAAGGAAAGTTTGCAAGGAGAGCTGAGGAAAATCAAACCTCCCACTTTTAATGGAGAGAACAAGAAAGGAGAGGAGGTTGAAGTCTAGTTGCTAGAGATGAAAAAATATATTCAACTATATAATTACTAATCTTAAGACTTGGAGGTCAGGGTTGACACATATCATCTGAAGGATAAGGCTAATCTCTGGTGGGAGAAACTCAAGGTAGTTAAAAACTTGTACGAAAGGTGGATCACTTGGAGGAAATTTAAATAATATTTCTAAAGGAGATACTTATAAAAACATTATTTTATTTTATTTGCAACTTGGACACATCACCATGGAAGAATATGGTCACAAAATTGTTGAGCTATTGAGGTATGTACACTTTATTAAAAATGAAAAGGTTAAAATACAAGATACATCAATGGGATGCTATCCTTTTATGTTGATAAGATGAAATATGATGAACCTAAAAACTTGAAGACAACCATGAGGAAGGCAGAAAGTTTGAGCAGAACAAAAATAGTTATATTTTACACAGAGCTTTGGGAAGTAAAAAGAATAATTTTATGGAGCAAATAAAGAAGGGTTTCAAACCCTTTTCTTGTAAGAATAGTTTCCAAACAGGCTAGATGAAAAACCAAGCTTCTAACTAGCCAGAAAGGGGTGATACTTCAACAAAGACGCTTCAGTTTCCACCTATTAAATTTTGGGTTTGTAAAGGGGACCACAGGTACAAATATTTTCCTCATAAGGCAGAGAAGACGAGGATTGTGCACAACATGCACGCGACAACTATTGTGGATGATGTGGGTAGAGGCATGCCCAAAATTTATGTAGATTTAGATAATCAGCAAGTGGGATATCAAGCACATATGATAGAGGTTTAAGGTAAGATCAACAATCAGTCTCTAATTATTTTAATTTATTATGGAGCCAACCATACTTATATTAATGCGAATCTAGCTGAAAATTTTAATTTGAAGAAAATTAAAAATTTCAACCTTGGTCAGTACAACTAGTTATAAGTATGAAGTGAAAAGTTACATAATTAATCAGAGAATGGCCAATTGTGATTAATGGTCTGAGAACAACAACTGACTTGAATGTAAATTTCGTTGGGTACATATGACTGTTTGGTTGGCATGGATTGGCTAGAAAAGCACCATGCAGTACTTGATTTCTATAACAAGTCTTATAATTATATTGATTATCACGGACAAAAAAACCAGGTCCAAGGAATTCCTATGACAATATCCATAAGAGATATTTCAACCATGCAATTCAAAAATAATTTTAATAAAAGATGACAAATCCCAGCTCATTTGGAGGAAACAAATGTGGAACAACAAAGCCAATATAGGAAATTGCCTGGAGTACTTCAAATGATGTATTTACATAAATACCCATATTACCTCCTAAGAGGGAGTCTTTAATTTTTCTATTGATCTGGTGCCACGAATTGTTTTGGTATCTAAAGCACCATACAGGATGAGTACTCCAGAACTTAAAAAATTACAGATGCAATTGGAATAATAATTGAAGAGGGTATATATACACCCTAGTGTATCATCTCTGGGTGCTCTGATTATTTTCGTAAAAAATAAATATGATACACAATGGTTATGTATTGATTTCTGGAAATTAAATAAAGTTACTAGTAAAAATAAATACCCATTTCCAAGAATTGATGATATCTTCGATCAACTACATGGGGAAAAATACTTTCCAAAATTCATTTAAGATCCAGGTATAACCAGTTGCGGATTAAACAAGAAGATATCAGTGAAATGAAATTTTAGACTTGTTATGAGCACTACGAGTTAATTGTGGTATCTTCGGATTATCTAATGCACTGAGATTTTTTATGTGTTTAATGAATGGAGTCTTCCAAGAATATTTAGATAAATTCATTATTGTTTTTCTTGACGACCATTTAATATATTCAAAATTTGAAGAGGAGCATCAGCGACATTTAAAATTGGTCCCATGGTTACTCATAGAGCATCAACTATAAGCTAAGCTAACCAATTTCCATTCTACCAAAGAATCATCCATTATTTGGGTCACATTATTTTAGAGGACGAAGCAGTGTGGACCTAGAGAAAATTAAGGTTATCAAAGAATGGCTTGGTCCGAAAAATGTTACAAAAGTGAGGTCGTTTATGGACCTAGTTGGGTATTATAGGAAATTCATTGAAGGGTTTTCAAAAATAACATATCCAATTACTTATTTGTAGAGGAAGGGTGTTAAATTTGATTGGAAACCTGAGTGCGAAGCAACTTTTCAACATTTGAAAGATTTATTGACTAGAGCTCCAGTGTTAAACATTAAAAATCAAAATGAAGATTTTTTGGTGTGAAAAAATGCATGGAAAGAAGGATTGGGTGTTGTGCTCATGCAAAATGGGAAATTAATCTTCTACGAGTCCAAAAAATTAAAAGAGCACAAGAAGAATTATGTTTCCCATGACTTGAAGATTTTAATTAATATTCACACACTCAAAATGTGGAGGAATTATCTCATGGACCAGAGATTTGAATTGTAGACCAATCATTATGGGCTACGACATTTATTTGAACAATCAAATTTAAATGCCTAACAAATCAGGTGGCTGGAATTACTCACAAAATATGATTTCAAATTGAAATATATCAAGGGAAAAAAATCAGGTGGCCATTGCATTGAGCCAAAGTGCACATGTCATGGCAATTAGTAGCTATGAAATAGGTTTAATGAGAATAATTCTACATGTTGGTAATTTAGACCAGCAAGATATGAAAATTAAGAATAACCCGCAACAAGGTACAATGTAGCCAAAATACCAATATTTTGAATTGGGCCAAGATGATTCCTTTTGTGTAAAGGCATAATTTATGTGTTGGATGTTTTATCATTAAAAGAAATAATTTTAATGGAAATTCACAAGGTGTCGTATGTTGTTCACCCCAGGTACCAAATTACTTTAATAGTAGTTAAGAATCAATTTTATTGGCCAAGTTTAAAAAAATAAGTGGCTAATTATATAGTTAGGTGTATGGAATTCCAACAGGTGAAAGTTGAGCATAAACACCCAGCTGGTTTTCTTCAGCCAATTCCCATTCCTAAGTGGAAGTGGGAGGTGGTGTCGGTTAATTATATTACCAATTTTCCCAAAATAACAAGAGGGAATGACTCTATAATGGTGGTTGTAGACAAGCTTACAAAGTTTTCTCATTTTATTCTGGTAAAATTAGTGCACAAAGTAACAAATATTGTAGATAATTATACGTTTGAAATTTCCAGGCTTCATAGGTTTCCTAAGGAAATAATTTCAGATAAAGATCCAAAATTCACATCTAAATTTTGGATCAATATATTTAAAGGACTAGGTACCAATTTAAACTTCAGTATAGCATATAATCCCATGTCATATGGACAAACTGAGTGGTAAATCAAATAATTGAAGATATGTTGTGGATGTACGTGATGGATAAACCACCCAAGTGGGAGGACTACCTCCATTTGGTGGAATTTTCATATAATAACATGCACCATGTATAATTAAAATGAGACCGTTTGAGGCTTTGTACAATAGAAAATGTAATACTCCTGTGAATTGGAGTAACCCAATAGATAGAATTATGGTGGGTTTTGAATTTCTAAAATACATGGAGGAAAATATGGTTAAAATCAAACATACTTTGAATGCTACCTAGGTGTTGATGCCTCAAAAATTGCTGCAACAACATCAGGGAAAACCACCCGATCGGGAACTTAAAAACCATCCCTTATTCGTTTAAGATAGTGGCTCTGACTGAGGATTATGGGACTGGTTTCCCAATGAAATATAATTGAGTGGATGGGTGGTATTTTATAATTGTGACTTGATGAATGAAAGTAAACAACAAGCATAAAAAGGTATAT
Organism: Pinus albicaulis; assembly: GCA_034641835.2. Lineage (NCBI taxonomy): Eukaryota > Viridiplantae > Streptophyta > Pinopsida > Pinales > Pinaceae > Pinus > Pinus albicaulis. Next base: position 241,985,866 of record CM076573.1, on the reverse strand, counting down.
AAACCTATCTCTATCCCAGGATGAATTATCTTTCTTTTAAATGCGATTTAAAAAGGTAATATTTAAGTGAATGTGAATTAAATTTTTTCAAACACTTAGATAAATATAGAACAATTTAGGATAATAGATTTTATTAAATAGTTAATCAAATCAATTGATTAAGAATATATCACATCTATTATTGTATGTATTGTATATGTATAAAAAAATGGAAATCAAAACATGTTCAGAAGTGAATTAATGCCGGATTGTGTTAAAAATATACATATAAAAAAACATCACAAGGAAATTTAACTATTTCTCATTTGAAACAGAACATAAACATAAAGGTAAAAGTACCATATATATGTTAAGTTGGCTCATTTGAAAAAACAGTCTCTGGTCCAACCTTTTCTATTAAGAGAAACTTTAAGAGTACAAAAGTGAAACTTCTGTAAAGTCTTATTTTCAAAAATTTAGGACCCTTTCTTTAAAGACATGAAAGGGTTTATATAGTAAAATAAAAAGTACAAAATAGAAAATAAATAAAGAGCTAAGGAGGTTTAAACAACTCTCCTTAACTTGAGTGAAATAAAAATAGAAATAGATTTTGGTGGGATGACTCACTTCAAGATTATGTTGTTGTATCTTTTTCCATTCATTCCTCGAGCTAAAGGATGTCCATCATAGACTAAAATTTAGGAGGTTGGCCTGGCCCGACATGCATCTATCCTGCATATACCACATCTAATAGTGGAGGCATCATGTAAGAGGAAGTGTCGGTTAGACAACACAACATTATCCATTGGCTATGTGGCTTGACTAAGTGCTTCCAGTACTTGTCCCAATCAAGCTTCTCCAATTTTTTGATGCTTTCTTCCTTCGTATTAGACATTTCATGCCACTGTCTTATCAAATATTTCATAACAAGTAGAGAACTAGGTGGGAATTTATCAATCAGATTAGCAACAATGAGTTTTTGGCTATCTGTTTCAACAATGTTGTTGGAAATATCCCTAGCCTTGCAAATTTCCCTTTTCGCCTGCTTTAATTGTATGTTCCAATCGGTGAACAAGTTTTACTTTTTAGAATCTTCAATCCTGGGAAGATTGGCCTTTCGACATTCAGGAGTATCTTTCCAAGTGACATATCAGGAGACTTTATCAACAATTTCATCAAAGTTGATCCTTTGGTCAGCTACTTGATTCATTAGTGAATTTTTTTTCATACAACTCAATTATGCTAGACAGTTTTTGACAGAAAATAAATTGTTGTTGAGCTAACAAAGTGTTTAGTTCTAGTTCTTCCTTTTTACAATCATTCAACTTTGGATTATCCTTTAACTGTTCAACAATGAATTTTAGTTGGTGTATCTGAGCATCCTTAGCACCAACATTAGATTGGTGCTCCAGATTGAGTTGGTCCATGCTCTGTTGGAGCTGTGACACTCGTGCTTGTAATTTCTTATTAATGCTTTGCTTTTATGCCAGCAATTCTTGTTGTAATTGAAGGATTATTTCATCCTTATCTTTGACTAATTTCTAAACTTCAGTGGCTTTGTCAATGGTGGAAGATGCATAAGAACCTGCAAAATGAGTTCACTGTGTTAGATCCTGAGATGGATTTGCTCATCGGTATTTCCAAACTACTTCCATAGACACATCCCCAAGAACCGGAGCCTGTGATTTTTCTACTCTTCTCCTCTTTCTATGTCTTCTTATGACAGCCTTATTCTTTGGGATGTAAAATATATCCAAAGAATGGATTTCCTATATCTTCAACACTATTTTAGATGTTGGGTAGGCTGGATAAATTCAACTTCTTCTATGATAATAGATTTTTCACTAGACCCAACAGTAAATGGGTTCTGACTTTTTCCATGAAGTGTTCCAACTGTTTCTTGATGATCAATGATCACCACTTCTTGATCTCCCTTAAGTTACTATTCAAATTATTTCCAGACTTCATCTAAGTCACTAGAAAATAGTGGATCCTTAGTATGAGTTCTAGTACACTTGTCTCTGTTTGTTCCACTAAGGACTTCAATATCATTAGGGGGATGTTCCTTTCCATATTCTTTCTTCTGTTTCTTATACTCTTCTGTTTGTTTTTCTTTTTGTGATATTCGTTGGGATACCTCTAGAATATATAGAGGAATACCTTCCAACCTTTTATTCCTGTACTTCTTGAACTTTTCTAGTTGTTTAGGATTAAGACATGATGCTGCCAATTTGTAAACTGTTGAATAAGTATAAAATGACTCAAATAAATCATCAAAACCATAATTTTCATAAGAAATTGGCCTGATTTTCACTAGAGTTGTGAAATTGAATGCAACTTTTTCCGGGTCGTATTTCCTATTAGGAATTGTAAATAGTTTCAACATTGGATTTGATTAATTTCTAATACATCATGTTTGAAATTTTATAATTCATAGACACCACAGTAAATAGGAAAGGAAGGCCATGCAACTTTCTTTGCTTATTTCAAAACTTTGGTCAATCCATGACCCATTGTCTAATAAGAAACTTATCTTGCGAGAATTTTGTCAAGAACATATAATGGGAGGACATGGGGGTTGGGCTATTCTTCCAAAACATCTGGCATAAGTAAATAACTCTTCCCTAAAACATTTCCCAATGGATGTGATGTCATCTTGGGCTTCCTTAGAAAATCTTGGGGCCTTTTCATCAAACACAACTTGAAACAATGGGAGCATAACTCCGTGGAAAATATTGTATAAATTGGTTTCATATTTACTGTTTCTTGATGATCATTGATCACCACTTCTTGATCTCTCTTAAGTTGTTGGTCAACGTATTTCTAGACTTCATCTAAGTCACTATAAAATAGTGGATCCTTAGTTTGAGCTCCAATAGACTTATCTCCTTTTCGTCCATTAAGGACTTTAGTATCCTTAGGGGGCAGTTTCATTCCCTATTCTTTCTTTTGTTTCTTTTGCTCTCTTTTTTGTTGTTCTTTTTGTGAGAGAGGTTGGGAAACCTCCAAAATATATAGAGGAATACCTTCCAAGCTTTATTCCTATATTTCTTGAACTTTACTAGTTGTTGAGACTAAGAAATTATGCTGCCAATTTCTCCATTGTTGAATAAGTATCAACTGACTCAAATAAATCATAAAAATCATCATTTTCATGAGCAAATGGCCTGATTTTCACTTGAGTTATGAAATTGAATGCAACTTTGCCTGGGTCATATTTCCTATTAGTAATTATAAATGGTTTCAAACATTGGATTTGATTAATTTCTAATCCAACATGTTTGAAATTTTATAATGCATAGACATCAAAGTAAATAGGAAAGGAAGGCTATGCATATTTCTTTGCTTCTTTCAAAAATTTGGTCAATCCATGACGCATTGTCTGATAAGCAACTTCTCTTGCGATAAGTTTGTCTGGAACATATAATGGGAGGACATGTGGTTGGGATAGGCTTCAAAAAAATTTGACATAAGTAAATCACTCTTCCCCAAACCATTTCCCAATGGATGTGAAGTCAGCTTGGGTTTCCTTAAACAATCTTGGGGACTTTTAATCAAACACATCTTGAAATAATGGGAGCATAAATCCATGGAAAATATTGTAGAAATTGGCTTCATATTTATATTCATATAGAATATCATGATAAATATGAATGGGAGTGGGGACTTGGAAATTCCATTTCCAACCCATGGTTGGAAAATATGACGTGAAACACTATGCATCGATAATGTAGGCACTCATATAGAATGGGGGAAGGATATTAGATGAAAAGGAATAATATTTTCTGTAATCAAGAATATGGGTAGCAATATTGTTTGAAAAAATGGTTCCTTAGTTCATGTTGGCTCGAGGGGTCTTGACCCAGGTTCGGAGTTCAAGGTTTGCCAACAAACCCCTATACTATTGGCCCTTTCGTAAGTGACCTACTTGCGCAGGTCAAAGTCTCACCCGAAGTAGTATGGGTGGGTACTAGAACTAGGTTTCTGCACCCTGAGAAAGGATAGACAAGGCAAGCAGAGCTGCATCCTGCCTCAAGATGTCTAGATCTTCCCGAGCAGGGCTTATAGGTCTCTTTTCGCATCCACGTGCGCAAGGTCAATTATACTATGGTGCTCAATGATCATATACTTCTAAGACAATAGCTCAGTATTGCATAAAACATAACAAAACAGAACTAGATGCAGTAAAAACACTTACACATAACTTTCGCAGCTGAATACAAAATACACATAATATAGAAATTACCAATGATTCGCATAAACAGTACACATAGATTCAATTCTCAAACAACAGGACTTTGGACCCATCCCAGCCTGCGCACATAGCAGCAGGGTCCGCACACAACAGGACTTTGGATCTCCGCACACACAGCCATCAGGAGTCCTTCCCCAAAAACCCAAATAGATTTAATAAACCACAATTCACATCAATATCTCTTCCTTTCTACCTTACAATTCAAAATGTTCCTCTATTTATAACAATCTAGCCTAAACTTTCCTATGGTCTGCAAAACATGGTTTTTGGACCCCAGGTTTACCCTTTGACCCATTACAATGCTTTCGGGGCTTTGACCCACCCCAAAACCCCTGCGCTAAACTAATGATAATAAAAAATATAAAAAATCGGACCAGTTTCGCAGCTCGTAGGAGACCCTATTCCAACAGTTCATTATATAGGATTTTGTGACGACATCCATAAGGGGAACCCATTCAATGGAGAATTTACTGGTATTAGTTTGGCCAAATAGCCTAGACATCATAGTGGAAATATAACAGTAGGAACCATCAAGTGAAGCAATGGAATACATACCCTTTTCATCATGCTTATGCTTTTTAGGGTCACTCCTCCATTGCTTTATGGGATCTTATTGCAATGTTTTTTCCTTTGAGAATTTCCCTAGGAAATATTTATGATACACCTTTGAAGGGTTTGCAATGTGGTACATTTTCTTCAAATATTATGCTCTGAACAACCCTATCATTGTTCCTTTTCTTGTTAGGAAAGTTCTATATCCAATGTTGAGGTTGTCATCCATTTGAATATATCTGAATATGGTAGAATCTTGGGGCATGTAGGAATTCCGTGTAGTAAAGAGTTGGAAAAGTCGGAAGTAGTAGCTTCTGAGGTAGCAGAGGCATCTGCAGTAGCTTTTCTTTCAACCTTGTGGGGTTTTTCATCTTCAAAGAACCTATACATTTCTTCCCATGAACCATAACCACTTTCGATTGTGAATGTAGTATCTGTGAATAGGGGTAGCATTTTTGTTACTTCGTTAGCAGAAGGCGTAGGATTAGGTGGAGCGATGGGTTTCTTGGACTTTTTTGCGACCTTATACATTTCTGAGGAATTATGTTTGTCTGGACTTGCCTGAAAAATAAGAAGAACGAGTAAAAAGGAAATTTTGTCACAATATGAGAGAAATTAACAATAATTGAAATGATGGCGAATAATACTTAGCTTGCGAAGTAATCTGAAACATTAATTATTTTGTGGTAAAATCACATTTGGATGCTTGAGCTGTTATACTGTTAAGGGGTAGCATTAATGGAAAGTGTGGGTTCACGTACCTGAATATACATTTAGACATTTTAATAAAATATCTCGCATTGCGAATTGACTTGTGTGCCAATGTTCTAAAACACCAAGCACATTTGTTTTTCCGATTGCGATTAATTCCTTTTCGCACTATAAACATATTTTTAAGTTAATAGATCAAATATTTTGAAAGATTTGAACATTAGTGGGGATAGGCGAGATGAAAATCTTGCAATGCGATATTGCAATCACAATATCGATGAAACTAGATGGCAGAAGGAAATGGTCACTGGAAAAAGTGAGATGCGATACGATATATTGCATTGAGGAAATGAAAGCGAGGGTGGATTGAATGATGGAAGGATGGAAATGTGATTTACGATTGCGATTGGTGACGTGGCAAAGGCAGGTCCCGTGGTTTGCCTTTTATCAAACATGATTTAATCGGAAGCACTTTTTCCTTTTGTTACATTGAAATTTGTCACCATGACATTTCAGTACTCCCTTGGAAGTCCACAATATCAAAGTTCCCAAAATCAAGCCTTGAAACTAAGAGAAAAGCTCATTAAAGCCTTAAAACTCTGGTACCACACTTTCTCCTACTTGCGCTGGTCAAAGTCTCACCCGAAGTAGTATGGGTGGGTGTTAGAACTAGGTTTCCACACCCTGAGAAAGGATAGACAAGGCAAGCAAAGCTGCATCCTGCCTCAAGATGTCCAGATCTTCCCGAGCAGGGCTTATAGGTCTCTTTTCGCATCCACGTGCGCAAGGTCAATTATACTATGGTGCTCAATGATCATATACTTCTAAGACAATAGCTCAGTATTGCATAAAACATAACAAAACAGAACTAGATGCAGTAAAAACACTTACAAATAACTTTCGCAGCTGAATACAGAATACACATAATATAGAAATTACCAATGATTCGCATAAATAGTACACATAGATTCAGTTCTCAAACAACAGGACTTTGGACCCGTCCCAGCCTGCGCACATAGCAGCAGGGTCCGCACACAACAGGACTTTGGATCTCCGCGCACACAGCCATCAGGAGTCCTTCCCCAAAAACCCAAACAGATTTAATAAACCACAATTCGCATCAATATCTCTTCCTTTCTACCTTACAATTCAAAATGTTCCTCTATTTATAACAATCTAGCCTAAACTTTCCTATAGTCCGCAAAACATGGTTTTTGGACCCCAGGCTTACCCTTTGACCCATTACAATGCTTTCGGGGCTTTGACCCACCCCAAAACCCCTGCGCTAAACTAATGATAATAAAAAATATACAAAATCGGACCAGTTTTGCAGCTCGTAGGAGACCCTATTCCAATAGTTCATTATATAGGATTTTGTGACGACATCCATAAGGGGAACCCATTCAATGGAGAATTTACTGGTATTAGTTTGGCCAAATAGCCTAGACATCATAGTGTAAATATAACAGTAGGGACCATCAACTGAAGCAGTGGAATACATACCCTTTTCATCATGCTTATGCTTTTTAGGGTCACTCCTCCATTGCTTTATGGGATCTTATTGCAATTTTTTTTCCTTTGAGAATTTCCCTAGGAAATATTTATGATACACCTTCGAAGGGTTTGCAATGTGGTACATTTTCTTCAAATCTTATGCTCTGAATGACCCTATCATTGTTCCTTTTCTTGTTAGGAAAGTTCTATATCCAATGTTGAGGTTGTCATCCATTTCAACATATCTGAATATGGTAGAATCTTGGGGCATGTAGGAATTCCGTGTAGAAAAGAATTGGAAAATTCGGAAGTAGTAGCTTCTGAGGTAGCAGAGGCATCTGCAGTAGCTTTTCTTTCAACCTTGTGTGGTTTTTCATCTTCAAACAACCTATACATTTCTTCCCATGAACCATAACCACTTTCAATTGTGAATGTAGTATCTGTGAATAGGGGTAACATTTCTGTTACTTCGTTAGCAGAAGGCTTAGGATTAGGTGGAGTGATCGGTTTCTTGGACTTCTTTGCGGCCTTATACATTTCTGAGGAATTATGTTTGTCTGGACTTGCCTGAAAAATAAGAAGAATAAGGAGTAAAAAGGAAATTTTGTCACAATATGAGAGAAATTAACAATAATTGAAATGATGGCGAATAATACTTGGCTTGCGAATTAATCTAAAAGATTAATTATTTAGTGGTAAAATCACATTTGGATGCTTGAGCTGTTATACTGTTAAGGGGTAGCATTAATGGAAAGTATGGGTTCACGTGCCTGAATAGACATTTAGACATTTTAATAAAATATCTCGCATTGCGAATTGACTTGTGCGCCAATGTTCTAAAACACCAAGCACATTTGTTTTGTTGATTGCGATTAATTCCTTTTCGCACTATAAACATATTTTTAAGTTAATAGATCAAATATTTTGAAAGATTTGAACATTAGCGGGGATAGGCGAGATGAAAATCTTGCAATGCGATATTGCAATCACTATCTCGATGAAACTAGATGGCGGAAGGAAATGGTCACTAGAAAAAGTGAGATGCGATACGATATATTGCATTGAGGAAATGAAAGTGAGGGTGGATTGAATGATGGAAGGATGGAAATGTGATTTACGATTGCGATTGGTGACGTGGCAAAGGCGGGTCCCGCGGTTTGCCTTTTATCAAACATGATTTAATCGGAAGCACTTTTTCCTTTTGTTACATTGAAATTTGTCACCATGACATTTTATTACTCCCTTGGAAGTCCAAAATATCAATGTTCCCAAAATCAAGCCTTGAAACTAAGAGAAAAGCTCATTAAAGCCTTAAAACTCTGGTACCGCACTTTCTCCTAGTTTTTTCAGTGGTCCCGCACTTTTTGGCTATAAATCCTGCGTAGCCAATCGAAATTTATGCTTATTAAAAGTGCAGACCCCTGTAAAATATTAGAAAAGGTGCAAGTAAAATCTAGAAGCTCAGTTAAATTCATTTTTAGAAGCTTCTGGAAACATTCCTGTGGTGGAAAGTACGCTTCTTTTATGTTCATGCAACCCATCCAATAAGGAGCTAACCCCTTGATGTAAGGAACTAATCCCTTTGAAGGAGGATTCTATTCCTTCTTGTATGGAGCTGTAACTTCCTCCTCTCCACTATAAAAAGAGGCATAGGGCAGCCTCAAAGGGTTACAATGGATGAGTTGAAGTTTTAGTATTGTTGGATGCAAAGTGCTGTTGAAACTTAAAACCTTTTAGCTGAGATTTCATGTGGGAAATATTACATACCTGTATGTATCTTCGTTGGAAGGGTGCAAGGCTAATCTGAGTAAAGGAAACGCCTGCTCCGGACCCTAGGAAGACCTGTACAACATCAAGGTGGACACATTTGTAAGGCTCTTCTTATTTAAGTTAATACAAATAAATCCGTTTTTCTCAATAAGCTGTCAATTGATTGTTTATTTTATGGATTCCTTGATCACCATAATGGATATGATTTATGAATATATGCTATGCAAGTGCTATTTGATGTTTGTTTGTTTGTGATTGTAGATCTACAAAGATAACTCTTTGGGAAACTGAAGGACTACTACAACAAACAAGCGTTGGATCAAAATTAAGATCGTTAAAACCTTTATAGCATTTAATTATGAATCGCAATATATCTAGAGAAAGATAGTTTTGTTTGTTTGTTTATTGCTAGCTGTACGTAGGACACTTAGGAGGTCTGTCTTGTCCGCAAGAACGACTTATCCGTCCAACAAAATGGCGACTCCACTGGGGAGGAATTTGAGCTTTGATTTCTTTTAATTTTGATTTATGAACTTATGTTTCCTGATTTTAATTGATTTATATTGGCTTGGGTAGTTAATCCCTGTAGAATCCTTGAAAACTTTTTCAGAATTTTTTGGTTTTTTCTCTTGTTTTCTAGTTTTCGCCCTTTTCCTTTTAAGACAGTGCGGGCAGTTCCGCACTTTTCCTATACCCACAGTGTGGGACCGCACTGGATTGCACTAAAGCCTGCAAACCCTATCAAATTTTTGAAAAATCTCAAAATATTCTTTTCTGGATTAGTTTTCTTAGGTTCTCAGTGATTACCCAGACATGTATCTTCTATCAGAAAGCGTTGGTTAAGAGTTTGTTTCACCACTTTATTTTTTATTGATTTTCGGAAAGATTTGCATGTTATAATGATTTTTGCTTTGTCTTACATCCCACTCAAAGATTAGAAACCTTGGTATGCCTTTAGATCACTGGTATTCTCTTGTTTTCTTGTTGATTCTGACATCATAGCAGAAATTGTTTTATGAGATTTAGATTCTATTTTTCTCATTTGTAAATCATTTAAACTTTTGTTAATAAGTTTGGAATTTCACTTAAAAACGAAAATTGGATGTTTTTTCGAGTTCTTCCTGATTCAAGCAAAGAATTTCTTAGTTAGATCACAAGCTAAGTAAGACATCTTTAAAATATTTGAAATTTTAATTCAAATTTAGTCTTAGAATTTTTAGATCTCAATTTTAATGTTTTTTAGCTTTGAGTTCTTTTCTAGAAATTGTAGTGTCTTTTGAAGAAAAAACTTAGCTTTCAGTTTCGATCTTGAACAAAGGGGATTTTTATTTGAGCATAGATCATTTTGAGTTCTCATTGAAATTAGATTTCTTTTCATTTATTCTTGTTTGAAGGAAATTTTTGTTTTTAAAAGATTGCATTTCTCAACTTTTCCTTTAGCTAGAATTCATTGAAAGAAAACGAATTGTTTCTCATTATAGATGCATTTTTTTTTTAGTATGATTTGAGTCGGGTCGCTTCATATCATCAATTTCACTTTCGCACCTATTGTCTTAAGAAATAGCCTTATAAAATCAATGCTTAAATTAAAATTAATCTAGTAACTTTTATATTTATAGGGCTCATTTCACCAATATAGCTTAGGCTAGTGTCTCGGAGTAGGGAGTAATTAACTCTCCAAGACAGCTAAAACAAACAAGTTGTTAATCTTGTGGTAGGAAAAATTCCAATAGTCGCTTGTATGCTCTGGGAAGCTCCTCTTAAAGGAGTCAAGCACGAGGTCATATCTGAACCAATGGGATAATCAATTCTATCTCATTGAGGACGATAGAATATTTTCGCGTATTAACAACGGTAAACCTCGGATAGACCATTGTCGAGGAGCCTGGGGTCACTTGTCGATATACCTTGGATTATGTCAAGGAGCCTTCAAGGGGATTGAGCTTTGTTACTCTGCACTTGCGCGTATGTCAGACTTTAGATTGTTCCCCCAAGTATATTAGTTCATGTTGGTAACCATAGTGACCATAATCTTACGTTTTTTTCGTAAGGTGACGGTGGTGGAAAGATCCCACTGTACCTGGAGCAGACGTCGACTAGACTCACTTGGACTCTCCGAAGGGTTATCTTCACTCAAGATGGTTTAAGTGGAGAAACTTACACCGGTTTGTTTCATTGAGTAGGTTGTTGGGGTAACTATTCCAATCGCCCTTTATGCATTAAATACTACGACGTTGGATTTCATCACCAACTAGAGTTTTTAGTGTGGGAAGTTACTGTTTGTGTGTGGTTTGATCTCCTAGATTTTTTAAGCGTGTGATTCATTTGTTTGTTTTCTTAGTGACTCTAGGAGTTTTCATTTGATTGCGTGTGATTAATAATTTTTAATCATGGCTGAATTATCGAGACAATTGCACAGACTTCAAGGGAAGCCTCCTAAATATACACCAAGTCAACTTGAAGGGCTGCGAGCTCTAGTATCGCCTACTGACAGTAGAATTAGATCAACAGAAGTAGGAGAGTAATCTATAGTTGTTAATCCTTATTATCAACTACAAACAAGAGAACATATTCAAGAGTCGATTTCAGTTTCTGAACTTACTGGTAGCATTTCTCCTTCCAATGAATTAGCTGAAGAACCTGAAATTTCTGAACCTGACACTGAACCTACTGTTTTGGAACCATCTTTAGGATTTGTTACTCCAACTTCTAGTGATCCTGGTTCACCTAAGGTAAGGCATATTATTATTGAAAATATTCCTTTTGACCTCATTTCCATTGAAGAACTTGTCGGTCCAGACGAAGAAGTAACTCTTCCCGAATCCCAACAGACTTTGAATCTGAGGGAGCGTGAATCTATATTCTACAGTCCTTTTAGAAGTGACGCTTGGTATTTTTCATTGACATATTTTTTAGAGAACCCGGGTCCTAGTTTTTCACCATCCTGAATTCCTTTTCATCCTACACCAAGGGGTTATTATCCTTCATCAATCATGTCAAGTGAGCCATCTATGTTTTCCCAATCACCGGAAACATTTTTATATGGTGGTCCTTCTGTTCCTTCGGGGTACCAGTCACTTTTTGGTACTTTCTCAGGAGAAACTCCTCGACCAACTAAACAAGTGTTATCAACTGGTACTAATGGGATTAAAACTCAAACGTCGAACGAAGAGAAAATTTTTATGATGTCCAGTAATATTTCAAATCCTCAACCTTAAGGTAGTCAATTACCGCCTGCGGGGCAACCTCAAGGTAGTCAGTTACCTCCTGGGGGGCAACCTCAAGGTAGTCAGTTACTGCATGGAGGGAAACCTCAAGGTAGTCATTTACCGCCTGGGGGGAAACCTTAAGGTAATTTTCTACCAAGACAAACTGTAGGCCAGTATTATTTACCTGGAGAACAACCTCAAGGATAGTACATACCTCAAGCTTATCAAACTCAAGGACAGTACATACCCGAAAGTCAACCCCAGACTCAGTATATTCCTTAGGGCCCTTATCAAGCCCAGATTCAGTACGTGCCTCAGGGTTATCCACCTCAAGGTCAGTACCCAACTCAAGGTTTCCAACCACCTTCTGGTCAATCATTTTTACATTGAGCTATAAATTTACCAATTAATTATCAACCCTACGTTCAACCAAGCTATGGTCCTTCATATGTACAACCTTCTGCGGTTCAATACCCCGGAATGAACATGGTGTGGATTCCATCACAAGTTCAACAGACTATGCAACCTAATGTGCAGTTACCTAATCAACCTGGACAACCTTTAGTTTCTGGTCCAACCCAGTAACCTGTTCAGCCTACTATTCAAATCCCTGCACCTAGTTTTTTTTAGCAACCTGGGCCTAGTACACCGTAGACTCCCCCTCAAACTGCTGCAACTACTACAACCTATGTTCAACCTAAAACACCTATTTCTGGAGTATTTGTAGCTCTGGTTTCTTCTATCCCTGCATCAGTGCAAATTCCTCAAGCCTCTATACCACAGTCAGGACCTACAAGTCAGACTACGGCCCAGATGCCTATGGGACAAGCTAGTACAAGTATGATTGTTTCTAGTCAACCTCAGTTTACTTACCAACCGTACCAGGGATGGTATCAAATTGGTCAAGCTACAAAAAAAATACTGCATATCAGTATCAGCCGTAGCCTTGGTATAATTATCAAATACCTCAACAAACCCAGTATGGTCCAGTTAATTCTGGTTACCCGGGAGGTTACACGATTCAAAATGCACATCCGATTCCAGGATATCATGGCTATCCTCCTGCTGACACTGGTTTGATCACTCAAGGTTATCAAGACCCTAGCCATCGGTTACCATGCATAGCAACTTTAGATTTTCCGGTTCTGTCGCGCCTTACGAATGATCCCATTATTTATCTTCCATATTGGTCGCCGATGCCTAACAAGTTTCCCAGTGATATTCCAAAATTCGAAGGTAAGTCAGGAGAGGATCCGTCTAATCATGTTATGACTTATCACCTCTGGTGTGCATCGAATTCGCTAGTCAATGATTCTATTTGATTACGTCTTTTTCAGAGAACTCTCATTGGTCCAGCTGCCAAATGGTACATTGAGTTACCACGCAGCTATTTTAATAATTTTAACACATTAGCTATAGATTTCTTAACTCATTTTTAGTTGCCTGTCAGATACGACAATGGCACAAAATCACTAACTTCATTAAAGTAGTCTATGTCTACGTACATATCTGATCACATTCATGAATGGAGACGTAGAAGGCGTTTGGTGAAAGTCTTTATTCCTGATCAAATTTTTGCTAAATGGTTTATTAAATCATTATTGCCCAAAATTACTGAATATGTAGCCAAAGGAGGCGTTGTTACGGAAGAGCAATTTATTTCTTAGGCTTAGTATCTTGACCTTGTTTATACTCAGTCAGGTACTTTGTATGATAAAATCCCTGATTTACCAAGACCTGGTCAGTTAACTGCAACTCCTTCTGGCTCTCATGCCGCTGATGGTGTAATTGGTTCTGTTAGTACTGGTAAGAGTAAGAAGAAGTATTTCAAGAATACTTCTCCTATTATCACTTTACCCGATTCACCCAAAGGAGATTCTTCGCTAGAAACTTCTGCCGATATCCATGTTGTAGAGACATCTACGACCAAATCTAAAAGTAGTAGTAAGAATAAAGGTAAGAATAAGAAGAAGAAATCTTCAAAAGAGAAAACTGATACAACTGAACCAAATGAAGAAAAACGCAAACCTCGATATCCTTGTCTCATTTGTGACTAGGATCATTTTACGAAAGAGTGCCTGCATAGAGACGAGGTAGCGAAATTCGTTAAGGGTTCTCCTATACCTGCTGTCTTGAAGGATCCTTTTCCCACTCAAGATAGTAACATGGTTGGATCTTCCTCCAATCCTGTTGAGAATATTTTCATGGTTGCGACGCGATCGCAAGATTACGGTAGTATAAATACTGGTAAAGATGTAGAAACATCCAATTCTACATCGACTACATCTCCCTCAGTTTCTGATCCATTATAAATCGAGAAACAAAATCCTGACTTGGTGATTAAACTGCCTACAAAAGGTGTACTTTGTAAATCAACTTTTAATCCACATGCGAGAGCTGCTCAGAATTACAATATTGTTGAAGATTTGGCAATTTCCCCTTCAGCAATGTCGGCTTTGGAAGTATTGCAATCATGCCCTTCCCAAAGAAAATTACTTTTTTCAACCTTAGGAGCTATAGATCTCCAGGATTCGAACCTCATGATCTTCAATTTAGAAAATTTTACACCGCGCCTGCCTCATCAAATGGCTTTTTAGATTCCAGTAATAGTAAAAAACAAGCGTATCTTTTGTACTGTTGTTGATGAAGGGGTTTCTACGTGTATAATCTCGATAAAATGTTGGAAATCACTTGGTTCTCCAACAATCAACAAATCACCAACTATTCTCAAAGCGTTTGATGGAAGAGGTTTTCAGCCATATGGTATTTTACAAGATCTACCAGTAGAGGTCAAAGGCAAAACAGTTAATCTAGATGTGGAGGTGGTTGATGCCCCTCTGGATTACAACCTTCTCCTGGGTCGCAGTTGGTCTTACGCTATGATTGTTGTTGTATCATCGATATTTTGTCTCATCATGTTTCCTCATAAAGGAAAGATGGTTAAGATAGATCATCTCTCTTATTATTCATCCGACCCAGCCGCTACTGATAGTATCCATCATATCGGAAAATCGACTATCCCTTATAAGGATGTCGGAGTAGGTTTGATTAAAGATTCAGCTTTACTGGGAAATTTTTCCCTACCTCCTCCTAACGTACAAACTCCTATTGCTAATATCAATATGATTACATCAATTACTATTTCCTTTGATGATCCTTGGATAGTACCTTCAAAATCAGAATTGGATTTTTTCGAAGGCCCGATGCCTTTGAGTCGTTTTGAGCTAGCATATCAGCAAGTACAGTCATTTTCTCATACCCCTTCAACTGAATCTGATCCAGTGAATGTGATCAATCAGGAATCGTTTTCAATATCAATTTTAGCTTCGACACCAATTTCAGATCCTGCTCAACAATTTTTTCATACTGATGAGAATATTCGTTAATTCTTGTCGGTAAATGAATCACCATGGGAATATCTACACCATAGGTCTTCATTTTTACTTGATCTCGATCATTTTGAAAATGATTTTTCCTCCATTTTTACCACTGATTACGTCAACGAACCTCAGAATCCTATCTCACATGTTGATTCTGAATTGAATTTAAAAAATATTTCTACGATGGTTCCTCTTGACATTTCAGTAAAGCCTGGAGTTGTTGAAAACATTCACATTGGTGCTTCTTGTACACCTGAAGAAATTCAAGCATATAAGGCCCTGTTTTAGGAATTCCGCGACATCTTTTCCTGGTCATATGAAGAAATTCCAGGAATCGATCCGTCAATTGTTGTTCACGAAATTAAGACATACCCAGATGCCAAACCAGTCTAACAAAAATTACGTCAGATTCATCCGAGAAAAGCTGCCGCTATCAAAGCAGAAGTTGAAAAATTACTTCATGCAGGTTTTATTTATCCAATCCCGTTAACGGAGTGGGTATCTAATATTCTTCCGGTCAATAAAAAACAAGGAACAATAAGAGTATGTATCGACTATAGGGATATAAATCGAGCTTGTCCTAAAGACAATTATCCAACCCCTTACATCGATCAAATCATCGACGATTATGCTGGAAGTGAAATTTTCTCGTTCATGCATGGATTTTTTGGCTACAATCAAATAAACATACTCCCCGCAGATCAACCAAAAACAACTTTCATTTGTCCATGGGGAACTTTTTCTTATCTCAAATTACCTTTTGGCCTTAAGAATGTTGGTTCCACTTTTCAAAGGGCCATGTCTTATGCATTTCACGACATTAATCATATTGTGCAACCCTACCTCGATGATTTTCCTACTCATTCCTCATGCAGAGAAGATCATATTACTCATTTATGAGCCATGTTTATGCGATGTAGGCACTATAAGATTCGTGTTGGGTATGTGTTATATTCCTTCCACGACTAGCACTCATATGCGGACCCACCCATGTTTTGTGCATGAGTTTGCACATGGTTTTGGGGTACGATGGTTTTCGGCCCCTGGTATTTTGTAGATCCGGTCAAGGGAACTACGGTTATGTTCTAATCCAGGGTTAATGGATTGGGGTTTATGTATGCTCCGGCATGTATATATATGTGTTGTAACACTAAAAGGATTATAATGAAAAATCAAGCTGGTCGTCCCGATTTGGGATCCAGGGGAAAATCTATGTGTTTATCTGTTTTATGTTTTATGCTCTCGCTATTATTTATTTTATGTTATAAGATTCGTGTGTAGATAATTTCTGTTCAGGGTTAAAACCTACAATTCGTTTGAATCCTCACAAATGTGTTTTCTGCATAGAATCCGGATGATTATTGGGATTTATTGTCTCAAAGTCAAGCATTCGTGTCAACCCATCGAAGGTTGAGGAAATCATCAATTTACCTCCTCCTTCTACTCTTCGCCAACTCCAAAGTTTGCAGGGGAAATCAAACTTTTTACGTCGATTCATTCCTAACTACGCCGAGTTAATTAAAGGTCTCACTAGGTTGTTGAAACAGAACATTCCATTCTTTTGGGACAAGGTCGCTAATCGATATTTTGATGCTTTGAAAAATGTGTTAACCCGTGCACCATTACTGCATCCTCCCAACTACAACCAAGATTAATTTTTGTACCTCGCCGCTTCTGATTCCACGATAGGGATGGTTTTAGTTCAGGAAGATGAATTCCATAGTGAACATGTGATTTTTTATCTTAGTCGAAATTTGCATCCGACTGAGATCAAATACTCACATGTGGAGAAATTGGCCTTGATAGCTGTTCAAGTTGTCCAATGTTTTTGTCAATACATACTTTTACGCAAAATGACAGTGATCTCTGATTCCAACACTATGATGTACATCTTGACCAAAAAGTTTCTAGGGGGGAAATACTCCAAATGGATTATTATCCTGTAGGAGTTTGATTTGGAGTTTGAAAAGTCCAAATCTAAGAAATCATTGATATTTGCTGAACTTATGTGTGATTTCCCACGTACTGATATAAAAACTGTGGCAGAACAACCAATCGTGGATGAATCCTTGTTTCTTATTAGTACTATTGATCCATGGTACGGAGATATCATCATATATATTCAAACCCAATCTTTTCGGCCTGAGCTTTCATGATCACAACGACGGAAAATTCGTTTCCAGTCTCAAAAATATCACATTGTTGGCGACACACTTTACCGTCGTGGAGAGGATTCAGTTTTTCGATGTTGTCTAACTCATGACGAAGCCGAGAAGGTTTTAAATGACTGTCATTCCGGAGCATGTGGCGGTCAAATTTCTGGGTACGACAAAACCCAAAATATATTACGCGCAGGGTATTTCTGGCCGTCTATGTTTAAATATTGTATTTACGCAGTCCAAAAATGTCATAATTGTCAAATCTTCAATAAAAAAATGAGTGCGCCACCTGCTCCTCTTCACCCCATAATTGTTGTCGGTCCTTTTGCAAAACGGGGCATCGATTTCATTACATGTAACCCTCACTCGAACGGGGGGCATGGGTACATTATTCTGGTAGTAGACTATTTTACCAAATGGGCCGAGGTGATGCCTACATTTGCGGTAGATGGAAAAACTATAGCTACTTTCGTATTCAATCATGTGATTGCTCGTTTCGGTGTACCCCAAGTGATAATTACTAATCATGGGAGCCATTTTCAGAATATCATGATGACCGAGTTAACAGACCAGCTTGGCCTATGCCATGATAGTTCTACATTGTATTATCCACGGGCCAATGGTTTAGTTGAAATGATTAATAAATTTTTAGTCACCATGATCAAATGAATCATTGGAATTCATAAGTCGAATTGGCATACCATGCTATTTTCAGCACTTTGGGCATATTGAACTTGAGCAAAAACATCAACAGGTTTTACCCCTTTTCAACTGGTCTACGGTTTAGAAGTGGTATTACCCATTGAATGCGAGATACCGTTACTCCAACTAGTCATAGATTTATTACCAGACACTTCTGAAGAGGAGAAACGTTTTTAATACTTAGCTCAATTAGATGAGAATCAGCGCACTGCTGCATTAGCTACCGAGGCTCATGCGAAAAGAATGAAAGCTCAGTATGATAGAAGTGTTACGCCTCATAATTTTCCAGAAGGAGACCTAGTTTTGATTTATGATCAAGCCAACGATAAACTAGGGGCTGGGAAATTTGAACCCATGTGGCATGGTCCTTACATTGTCAAGCGACATCTTGCCAAAGGGGCCTATGAATTGATTTATTTTGACGGGGTCTCTTTGGGTAAACCCAGAAATGGACTTTATCTGAAGAGATATTACACTTGACTTCGTGTGGAGATCTTCTCTGTATTTTAGTTACTTTTTAGCTAGTGTGTTATAGATTACAAATGCGTGCCTAGCGTAAGTGTGCTCTTACTATTATTCCCGCTTATCTGGATCCTTTTGATATCGCAGATGTCAACGTCCTTTCAAACATATATTGGTTTTTCTGATGGCGCTTGTCGTAGTACACGTAACATCTCTTTCGCGGCTTGGGTTATTTACTCACCCACTGACGAGTTAGTATCGATGCATGGGGTAATTCTTGGTCAAACGACGAACAATATTGCTGAAAATAGTGTAGTTATTGAATTATTATCAGAATCCATTTCATTTGGAATTTGAATTTTGATCGTTAAGTTAGATTCTGAACTCGTTGTATTATAGTTAAATCGAGTATATGCCATTAGAAATCCAGTATTATTAAGATTATTTTTAAGGGTTTGTCTCTTGGAATGAGAGTTTTATTATATTGAATATCAACACATTTCAAGGAATTTAAATACATTAGCAGATGAAATTGCTTCTAATGTTATAAATAGAAATTTGCGATAACAAAGTAACAAATCAACATTTCATAACATGATTGAACAGGTAAGCTGAAATAATAGTATATCATAGTATAAATGTAGTGTTCAAAAAATATACGTCGTCTTCAATCATAGGCTCAAAACGCCTTACGAACAGAAAAAAGTGATATAAAAATGAGTCTACAAGTCAATCAGCCACTATCTATGGTGATGATCATGATAATACACCCCCGCTCGTGCCACCCTAGTCAAAAACCTCTTGAATGGACCCAGAACACCTATGACATATCTCTGTAGACGAAGCGGGATATCATATATAGTAGTCTCAGGAATATCTATAGTAAGCCGCTCCAGATGGTGCTCTAAGTCAGTCAGGATCTCTGCAGTCTGATCCTGTGGGGGTGGTGGTGCTGCTGCTGCATCCCTTTGCCTCCAGTCAAAGGGGCGGAGAATGGATGGTCGAGTTGGACCCACATCTGCATTTGAAATTTTTTGTTATCAGTTTTGGACGATTAAAAAAAAAAAAAAAAATTAGAAATTAGAACATGTCAAAAGCGATTTTTTACCTGACTCATCCAATTGAGCTCCTGGAGGAACGGGTATCTCCCGGTCACCACGAAGGTCCATGCCAGCATAAGGAAAATCCTCTATAACAAAAATTTGGCATTCAACCAATGGAAATATGTAGAGGGAAATCTGACAATCCCCCCACCCTCACTGTGGCGGGCCATCAAATCAACCCAACGAACCATCCTAAGCTCTCGAGGCCGACCAACATCGACAGGAATGTGTTGCGGGGCTAACATGGGGATCCTCTCTAGAGCAAAGGTGACTATAATGGACCCATATCCAAAGTTTTTTAGCTTCCCATTCTTTGCTCTGGTAAGTTGGCCTTTCACATTTGCCAACATTGCCTCACACCAGTTGAAAATGGTGCCTCGAAAGCAATCTACTGCTATGCGCATATGAGAACCAGTGGCTACATGCAAAGTTGCACTTCCGCACAGCTTGACTATGGTAAAAGCGATCAATTTCAGCTCTGGACAGATGATAGTCTTTATGTCAATCCGTTTGTCCTGAGGATTGGCCTCATCATTGCAGAACTCTAATTGGAGGCTGGTGACAGACTGGCCACCTGGCCTAGCCCCAAATAGAGATAATGGTTCGCCTCTCCTAGACAAACCAGTCAAAAAATAGATGTCTTCCAGCTCAATCTCGAGCTGGTGACCTCTAATCACAAAACCTTGGTCCTGGACATCCCATTTACTTACCAGACAAGTAAGAAGATCCACTTAAGCTCTCATGCCACTGATAGCCCAAAATTTGTAAAGCCCGCATTCTCTTAAAGCTTGCAAAGTAGGCAGATGATTTATCGCTGCTTCATCTACCTCTTCATGGTCCCGTTCTCGCCAAATAAGCATTGTAGATGTCCTACAACAAGAAAAATGAAGGATTAGAATCATTTTCAAGCAAAAAATTTGGGTGATTTAGGAAGAAAATATGTTTTTTAATTTGTCACGGTGCCTCCGCACTTTACGCTCAGGGACAGTGTGTAGATACACACGGGACTTGTGTTAAAAGTGCGGGGCCCCACCATTTTTCTTTGTAGAAAAATGTTGGGGTCCGCACGTACCTAATGCATTAGGTGCGGATCCCCGAGTGCGGATTTTTTAACATATTTTCCTCCCAAAAATGAAATTCTAACCCAAAATTAAAAAATTGAATGGATGAAATGAAAGATAAGGAGGTTGTGGATTACCTGAAACATACGGTTTTCGAATCCGGTGGTCGGTTTGCCCAGAATCTTCTCCGAAGCGTTTTTTGCCCAGAGCTCTAAAAACTTCACTCCAATTTCAAACGGTAAAAATGAACTTGAAAAACTCCTTTTTATAAGTTTTTTCGAATATATGAATTCTAAATTTGTTTATTTTTCACTTTAAAAATCAATTTTTCAAAATATTTTTATTATTGAAACAAGTATGTTTAATTTTTCGAGTTTTTGTGCAAAATAATAGATTTTTTAGGCAAAATGGTCATTTTTGATGAAGAGTAACCTTTTATCACTTTTTTGAGCTCTTTAAATTTTACGAAAAATCGAAACCATGGAGTCCTCTTTTAAGCCCTTTTCAGACTCTCTAAAAATGAAAAGATCGTCGAGTACTTGACTATTCGAACTCGTTAAAGTAAATGAACAGTCGTCCCTTCAGTATAAGTTTACCCCTTTTCTGGACTGAATGGACTATTTACGAAAAAGGTATGTGTTGACTAAATCATGGTCAATAGAGTTCTCTCTTGCATTATTTTATCCTTTTTCGGGCTTGAGAGACTAAATTTACGAAAAATAACACCCATGAAGTTTTCTTAAGTTTTTTTCTTCTGACTTCCTAAAAATGAAAAACACCAAGTTTCCCCTATACTGGACTCGCTAAAATTTAACAGTAAAGGACCTGTCGATTACAAATAGGAACGGACCACTCCTTCTTAGGGTTCGATTTTAAACTAAGTTGGACTCATCTAAAGGATGAGATTATAAACAAGCAAATGTTATCCTCCTCAAGCTTATCAAAAATAAAGAGGTACTTGCCAGAAATGGTGGGGGAAAAAAGAGAAAAATAGATTCGTTTGTTACACTTTGATTTCTAAAAGCATTAAACCACTCTTGAACACGACACTTTTTGTCACACTTCCACCTGGGTTGGGAAATCATTTTCCTATCAATTAATCAAACCACATTGAAGGTATTCAGCCAGTTTCTGGGTATTATCTTAGGGAAACTATCACCAAACCATCTGCAGTTTCTGTATAAACCAATCTAGGGTTCTAGATTAGGCTCAATTTATTTTCAACCAAGGTAGGTAATCTTAGAGGCACGTGTCTAATGTTTATATACCTAAAAGGATCTGTTCTATTTGCCTAGGTAAATGTTTATTTTGATAGGCTCTAGCACTCTTTTACAAGAGATTGGAATGTGGTTCCTTTCACACTTTAAACACTTATGTAACTAAATCTGATCTACTATTCTAAAAATAGAGTGCTACTAGTCTGAGTTTTCAATCCTCTTACAAGGTTATAGTTCACAAAAACTCTTTCAAAGTAACACACTAAAGCATACTAAAAATCGAATTCATTAAAACAGAGATCACAGAAATGATTTGAGATTCAATACTCGATTAAACCTCTTACAAGGACTGTTTATTAATTTTGCAATCGAATTCTCAAATTACTATTGTGAATCATGAAATATCAATGATGAATAAAATCACAAGCACTTCTAGTCAAAATCGATGAACTCAAAAGCATGAAAATGAAATAAAATACTAATCAAATATGAATACTAAATCTAATAGAAATGTAAAGAAAGTGTACCAACTTCACATGGGGGCCCTTCCACGCTTTGAAGGCACACTTGGAAAACTTCAATTGATGAGAATGCTAACTCAAAAACACCATAAATGATGAAATTATGTCTCTGATTAAGATCTGGGAATGAGTTACATTAAAAACAGAGTTCTGAAGCACGTATATAGTCTTAAGTCTTCTCTTACATTCAATATTATCACTAGCATCATTAGTCTATTACATGCTTCCATTCTCTTATTTATCAAAATTACAATCAAAAGAGGCTATTTTCGTTCCTCCTAATCCTAAGTGATCTCCAAAACAAATCGAATTAGTTTAGAGTTCCTAATCATAGGACAAATATCAAGCTCATTCATTATGACTTCAGATTTTTCTGCTAGATTGGCTGGGTTTGACCAACATTGACCGGCTATTCAGGAGCTTCAAATCTAATGCTGGATAGATTTTTCATCATGTGTGTACATCCTAGATCACGTCCTTGTCCTTTGTTTTGATCTACCTGTTATGCCATGTGTCAGAACATAAACCATTTACATGAAGTTATCACATCCTATAATTTTCTTGAAAATTTTCAATTTTTAACACAAAAATTCCATAAATTAAATTTAATGTAAAAACAACAATTATAATGCTACATTAATCAATTTCAATAAAATATAAGGGATTTATGGAAGAAAATGGTGGATAAATGATGGAATTTTAGGAGAAAAATATAGCCATAAAATAATACCAACATTTCCCCCAAACTCAATAATTTAGCATGTCCTCATGCTAACCTGATGTGCTCCCTTTATGTTCTGCTTCTGCTTCTACTACTTGTAGCAATACATCTACACTCTTCTGGACTTGAAACTCATGCTTCATGTTCTTATATTTTTCTTTGAGAATCTTTTTATGTGTGTACCATTTTGTTGCCCATTTGCATATTTCAATTTGATCAGTTTTAAGTTCTTTGACTTTCCTCTTCAATTTCTCATTTTTCTATTGAATCTTCTTGCTCTAGGCTCTTAACATTTCATTTTCTTTCTTTATGAATTTTTCCAACATATTTGCTTCCATAAGTTCCTCTTTTAGCTCTTCAATTTGTTTTTCTAGCTTTCTCTGTTTCTTGTTTGTAGGTACTGGCTCTTTTCTTTCTCCCTTGTTATATTCAGTCTCCATTTCTGCTTCTTGTTCTGGCTGTGAATTAGCACTACTTTCAATTTCCATTGGTGTATTTGCATTTTTCTCTAGTTGGTCATCTTGTATTTGATTTCTTTTTATTCTCCTTGATATTCTTGTGTAAGTAGTGAAAATTTTGTCTTTTGCAATTTTCTTGGCATCTTCTTGCCTCATTCTCCTTGTTTTCACACTACTACTAGGTTGAGCAACAGTGCTTGACTTAAATTCAGGGGTTTCCTCATCAACATCAACCATAAAATTTGTGCTTCCTTGTTTCTCCTGTCCATCTTCTTTGGTTTTGATTTGATTGGCAATTAAAAATCCTTACCATGTTATCCCTCTCTTCTGCAATTCAAATTCAATTAGAATTTTGATCAAACCAAAATGATACAAGCTTCTATCTTCATTACCCTTTTCTTTCTGAATGGTCTTTGACATTTTAGTCAAACTCTGTAAAAGAAAGTAGGGCAGACTGATAGTGCATTGACCCTTTAAATGCAGTAAGATTTTTATGTGATATAGGTATACTATGTTGTAACACCCTTCACATGTGACAAATTTTTGAAGAATGTATACCATTTCGTCCCATGGGTGGATTAACCAACTTCTAGGAACACCCTTTTTCCAATTAACAGAAGAAACCCTTGACCTAGACATAAACTGAGTCCATGATTTTTCTCTAAATTGCATGGTTTTGAAATACTTTTCCCCTTCTGGACTGATGTCTAATGAGTGAGCTATTTTATCCTCTGAGATTCTGAAAGAGAAATTTCCTATCAAAGCTTTTTCTCCATTAAATGAAAATGCAAACTGTTTTGTAACTTCTTCATTGTTTCCATTGAATTTCTCTAGAAAAGACAACTAGTGTTTTTCCCTCAAAATATTAACACAGTCTTCATGGTATTTTGAACTATCAAATTTCTCGGGCTCTGCTCTATTTGTCATTTTAAAAGTCTCTGTTCTAACCCCTTTTTTTATGCTCTGTAAAACAAAAATTTAACCATGGTTTTTCAAATTGTTACCTCTCTTCTCACGTTCCACTGAGTTGACCTGGCTAACTTCCTCAATTTTCTGAACTTACTTCTTCAAATGTCTGAGTTGCTCTTCAAATTCTGGGCAGAAGTCCAGATTCTAGATAACCCTGACTACTATATCTTCTCCCTTTTCAACACCTATTATCTCGGCCTTCTTATTTTTAAAAACTCAGGATCCGAACATTAACTTGCTTTATGAACTCAGAGTTTTATAAAATGAAAACTCAACGACCGACCTTGATTTTTCTTGATGTCATAAGATGAAATTGCTATGATGATGGCGCAGAGAATAGATTTTTACTGTCAGATGCCATGAGCTTGTTTGCAGAGTCAGAAGGCGTGTCCCAAAGATTTCAAATCATAGATACAGAGGAACAATAAGGATTTGCAGAAGCATAATCATGGTAGCATAGTATTCAAATCGTGTTGGTAATGAAATCATGGCAGATACATTCATAAGAAGATTTAGGTCAAAAGATTGTTTTTGTACTTCTGGAAGTCAGAATGAACGAAATCAATTGAGGACAGGCGTTTTAACAGATGTCTTCCCATTGGGCGGGTCTTTACATTGGGCGTCTAATAAGGCCGCTACTTGTTGGTACTTTGTTGGCAGAGGTCAATTTGAAAGAATGATGAGTTTATGAAAAGGTTTTAAGAGCATAGGTAGGAATAGGATAAGGTTTATAATGATGTTATGTGTGATATGGAAATAGAAATGAACGTATAGAAATAGGAAGAGTGGTAATGAAGTGAGCATATAAGAATATTATGAAGAATATGGGTATAAGGGTTATAAAAATGCTTTTTGAAATTGATAATAAGCAATCATAATTATTATTTTTAACACTAAAATAATCTAGGAATTTTAAATGCTAAAAACAAAAAATTTAAATACATTACACTTGTTGGCTGATAAAATTTTGATTTTTCTTGTACAGGTGTGACTGATCTGCTTGTATGATCCTTTTCTTCTAAAACAGGTCCCTTTGAAATTGAATATAACAAGTCCCTTAAAATCTGAAGAGCCATGTTTGTGAAGCTTCTTTTATCTTTGGTGTTGATGTAGCCTTGCTTAGAATTCTGATAGGCAACCTGATAGGAAACTTTTGAAAAATTGTTGAAGTAGCCTTGTGTACCTTTGATGCAGTATTTGAACGGGCCCTTTGGTGTTTTGTAGTATTGATATAGCCTTTGAACAGGTCCCTCTGTATAATCATGTTGCTTGAACAGGTCCCTTTACTGATTAGAATAAAACAGCTCTTTTATTGAAATAATGAATTACTGAAACAAATTCCTTAAAAAATTGAAAATGAGGAGATGAGATAGGGAAAAACCATTGTTTCTTCTCCCCCACTAAGTCTTTGACTTGTCCTCAAGTCATTACTGAATTTGTGAAAAACAGGAAACAAATAGAACAATGAATTCTTACCAGCCAAATGATTGGTTTTCCAGTAAGAATTCGGGTTTAGAGTGTGCGAGAGTCTGGTTTTCACATCTAAACCATTATTTTTTATTTATTTTTTATATTTTTTTTATGTTTTATTATTTTTTTTATATTTTTATTTTTTATTTTTAGGAAATTGAAATGACTAAGGTAGAGATATCATGGCTGAAGGCTGTGATATCTCAACCTCCTTTTGCTGAGATACAGTTTGAATAAAATCTTCTTTGCTGATGGGCTTATGATAGAGTTTCAACCTATGTCCATTGACAATAAAGGTGTTGCCTTCTCCATCAATTTTAGTAAGTTTGGCTGATCCATTTTCATATGCTTGAACTATTTCATATGGGCCCATCCAATGTGTTGTGAACTTGGCTTTATGATCTCTGAATTTGGAGTCAAAGAGTAAAACCCAGTCTCCTTCTTTAAACTCTTTCTTCTTTATGTGTGAATCATGCCACTGCTTCCTTTGTTTCTGCATCAGGATTTTTCTCTCCTCTACTTGCTGCCTCATTTCATCTAACTGGTTCAATTGCATAATTCTCTCCTTTTGTGCTTCATTGAGATCAATGCCTAAATCTGCAAGCATTTTATAAGTATGTATCTGAAATTCAATAGGAAGCATTACCTCTTTTCCATACACCAGCTGATATGGTGTAAATCCTGTAGTGTCTTTCCACGTGATTCTGTAAGCCTAGAGTGCATCCTTGAGCTTGTCCTCCCAATTTTTTTTCTGTTCATTACTATTGTTTTAGTGATAATTCCTTCCAAAGTTTTATTTGTAGATTCCACCTGGTCATTGGCCTGTGGATGGTAAGGTGTACTTTTCTTGTGCTTGATTTTATATTTTTCTGTGATATCTTGAACCAGCCTTGAAGTAAACTGAGTACCTTGATCTGTTACTATCTCTCTAGGTACTCCATACCTTACAAAAATTTCTTCAAAAAGGAAGTTTACCACTATTTGTTCAGTTGCCCGAACAAGTGATTTTGCTTCAGCCCATTTTGTCATGTATTCAGTACATACTAAGATGTAATTTTTGCCCTTTGAAGGTGGATTGATGGGTCCTACAAAATCTAGAGCCCATTTTTCAAATGGCTCTAAATGTACTTTGGGTTGAAGTGGCATTTCATTTGAAGCTGTTGATATACCCATTCTTTGACAACTGTCTCAACTTTTAACATACTTCTTGGAATCCTTAAAAATTGATGGCCAATAGTAGCCAAGACCGAGGATCTTGAATGTTGTCCTTTTTGCTGCAAAATTCCCACCACAAGGTTCATCATGACAATATTTTAAAATATCAATTATTTCATCATTTCTTACACATCTTCTAATAATAATATCATAACCAGTGTAAAAAAAATCTCCATTAACCCATGAATATCTAGCGCTTTGTTTGATGAGTCTCTTCTTCTCCTTTGTAGTAAAATATGGAGGTGTCTTTCCTGTGAACAAATAATTAGCTAATTCAGCATTCCATGGATCCACTACTGAAATTGCAAATAAAATTTCATCTGGAAAAGAATCTTCAACTGGAACAACTTCACCTGAATTCTGGAGCCTAGAAAGAAAATCTGCCACCTGGTTCTCTTTACCTGGTCTATCTAACACTGTAATATTAAATTCCTGTAGTAATAATATCCATCTGGTAACTCTGCCATTAGTTATTGGTTTTTTCATTAGATACTTAATGGCAGAGTGGTCAGTATGTACAAAAACCTCATAACCAGTTTTATAATGTCGGAATTTATTCACAACATGTATGATTGCAAGCATTTCTTTTTCAGTGACTTTAATTTTGCGGGTGTTAGATTTTTACTAATAAAATAGATGGCATAATTCAAAGACTCTTCTTTTTGGCCTAATGAGTCACCTATTGCAGTATCAGATGCATCTGTAAAGATGTGAAAGGGTAGGGTCCAATTAGGTCCTTTTAAGACTGGTGTGGTTGATAACTTTTCTTTGAGTGTTTCAAAAGCTTTCTGACAATTTTCATTCAGTTGAAAGGTGTATCTTTTGCTAGAAGCTTAAACAGAGGTAAAGATATTTTACTAAAATGTTAAATAAACCTTCTATAATAGCTTGCATACCCAAGAAAGCTTCTTACCTTTTTTTGAGTCTTCGGAATTGGAAAATTGACAATGATTTGGATTTTTGATGGATCTACTTTAATGCCTTCAGAAGAAATATAATGACCCAATACTACCCCTTCATTTAGCATCATAAAACACTTTTCATTGCTCAGGGATAGATTAGCTTCAATACATCTCTTCAAAACTTTCTCAATATTTTCTAATGAATGCTCAAATGAATTACCATACACTGAAAAATCATCCATATAAAATTCAACACACTCATGAACTAAATCAGCAAAAATAGCTAATACAACTCTCTGAAATGTAGTTGGAGCATTACAAAGTCCAAATGGTAAAACATTATAGGCATAAGTGCCCCAAGGACAAGTAAAAGTGGTTTTTTCCTGGTCCTCTAAGGCTATCTTGATCTGGTTATAGCCACTGAAACCATCAAGAAAAGAAAATGATGATTTCCCAGCTAATCTGTCCAAAACTTGGTCAATAAATGGTAATGGGAAATAATCTTTGAGGGTTGCTTTGTTCAATTGTCTGTAGTCAACACAAATCCTCCACTTACCATTTTTCTTGGGCACTACTACCACTGGAGATACCCACTGACTGTCAGATATTGGATAAATAAAATTGACTTTCAATAGTTTTTGTAATTCATCTCTAACAATATCCTGAAGGATGGGATTCATTCTTCTCTGTGGTTGCCTCACTGGTTCTATATTACTATCTTTGTGAATATGGTGAGTGCATGTTTCAGGATGGATTCCCTGCATATCGGTGTAGTCCCAAGCAAATGCTTTCTGATATTTTCTCAATAATTGAATCAATTTTTCTTCCTGAGATAAGTCTAGGTGAGTGCTAATATTCAATGTTTTTCCTGGACTAATCTCTATGGTCTTACTCTGTGTGTTTGTGATAGATTGAATGGGAAAAATGTTTTCAAATAATGTTTGTGGAGAATGAATGGTACATGTTTCTTGAAAAATTTGTGCTAAAAGTTGATCTGCAACATTGTATTGCTCATTTCTTAATTCTTCAGAAATATCAAGTTGAGAAAGGAATAATTCTACCAAATCATCATTATTATGTTCTTGAAAATCATAGATTTGATTGATGCTGAAAACAGATTGAACTTCTTCTTTATCATTGTATTTGTCATCGAGCCATAAGTTGTTTGCTACTGTCGGTGATTGTGCTGATGGGTATAGAGTGATTTGTTTCCTTTCAGTTCCTCGTGAAATAATCATATCACCTGATCTACACCCTATGAATGCATCAACAGTTGCCAACCATGGTCTACCAAGGATAATAGGGTGTCCTCCTAAATTAGATTTTGGCTGAAGAACTAAAAATTCAACTGGATACTCCCAAGAGTCCAGTGAAACAATTATGTCCTCCAAAATCCCTTCAGGAATCACTTTAGACCTATCAGCTAGTTCTAAGACAATTGGTGTGTATTGCAAGTTTGTGAGTTACAGTGTTTTCATTGTTTCAAGGGTCATCACATTTATTGCAACCCCAAGGTCAATTAAAGTGTTTGGAATAGGTATGTTGTTAATGATTGTAGTGACTCTGGGAATACCAGGATCAACATACTTTTCCATTGAAATGGTGTTTGTCATAAGGCCAGCTAGATGTCCAATAACATGAATAGTTTGTGGGTCAAGTCTTTTCTTTGTAGACTTCTTGAGGCATAGTTCTTTGATTGATTTAGTATATATCATAATGTCTTTTATGGCTTGAAGTAGTGGAATTTTTATATATACATTCTTTAGCTCATCTAAAACATCAAATTGCAGTAAAGACATGGGGAGTTTTTCTTGGATCAATCTATCTGGAAAAGGTGGTGGATGCATTGGTTGCATTTGTTTATTTTGGATGTCATTATTTTGTTTCTCTTGAGTTGGAGTTTCAACTTCATTCTCTTTGTTTTCTTTTTTTTTTCAGCTACTGGAGGTTCTTTTTGAAGTATCCTACCAGACCTAAGCTCAATATTTTGTGAAGGTAGAGTGGGATAAGATGGTCCCTCATCTACACTGTAAGCTGGTTTATCTGCTCTATTATTTGGATTGGGTACATGTTGATCAGGAATCTAAGTAGGTCTAGGATGCTGGTTAGATGGAAGTTGTAATTGAGGTGGATTTATTGGTGGAGGAGCAGGCAATGTTTGTTGAGTGTTTTGAGGTTGATGGACAACTTGCTGCTGAGGATATTGTTGATATGTTTGAGGATACTGCTGATATGGCTGAGGATACTATTGATATGGCTAAGGATATTGTTGGTATGGTTGAGGATATGGTTGGTATGGTTGAGAGTATTGCTAAAATGGTTTCCATTGTTGCTGTGGGTAAGTTTGGTGTTGCCATGGCATGGGAACATTCCAAGAATTCTGAACATACATCTGATCTTGTGCAGGAAATTGCAAATTTTGGTTTGGAAACATACCTGGAGGTGGAGGTCTTGGTTGCCATGGTCTCTTAGCGCCCATCAAATATACATTCTCCATATCTGCGTTGGCTTCCAAATTACAATTCTGCAAAATATTGATTTTAGAGCAATGAAATATATCATGATTTTCAGTGCAAAAGGAATAGACTTGAACATTTTGAACATTTTCTAAAGGGCAGTCTTTCAAAGCATGTTTCTTCCGGCACTTTGGGAAAAAGACAACCATTAATTGATCTTCCTCTTCCTGTCTTTTATTTGCTTTCAAAGTGTCAATTTGATTTCCTAAGGTACTTAATAGGTCTGTTTTGAATTCTTCTAATAAATTTCCTATTTCAGCCCTTGTGACACTAGCTGAAGCAGATTTTGTGGCTTTGGATGATATGGTTCTTTTTTCGTTTCTAACTTTTCTCCTAGAATACTTTTCACATAAATCAACAATCTCATCAAAAGGTAAGGTGGAAATATCACCTTTTCCCATCAAATTAATATCATCTAAGTATTCCTCTCAAATTCCCTTCAAAAATATTGTTCGGATCAGATCAGGAGACATGGTTCTGTGTTTTGATTTTTGTAGATTGTAAACAAGTCGTTCCAAATATTCCTCTAAGCTCTCATCCTCTTGTTGATTCATTCTAAAGATATCATCTTTAGAATATCTTGATCTACAATAAGGTTGGTATTTCTTTAAGAATATTTTTCTCATGCCATCCCAATCAGTTATTGCATGTTCACCAAGTCCCATAAACCACCTTAATATCAATGCTTTTAGTGTTGCTGGGAAAAGTCTAAGCCTATGGGCATCATCTGTGTAACCATATGTTCGGCATACTATGTCAAATTCAAACAAGAATGAATCTAGATCTTCTGAAGCCATGCCATAGAAGTTTGGTAGCACAGATGGAGGTATGTTTTTCATTTTTATTTCCTCATCATTTTTTTCTCCTGGTTCTTGAATAGGAAATTTAAAGGTTGACTCTTCCTCTTCTCTTCAATCTTGATCTTGCCTTTGTTTCAGTTCAGCCTCTCTTTGTCTTCTTCTTTCCTCTTGTTGTCTCTCATATTATCTAAGTTGTTCAGGAGTGGGTCCTCTTGCTAATCCTCCTGCTTCCTCAGTCATTTTGATAGGTTCTTCTGTTGATTTAATTTCTTGTTCAGTGTCACTTGTTTCAAAGAAAGGTTGTTCTGGTGATTTTTCTCCTTCTTGAGATTTTTCAAAATCAGTAGGTTCGAGGAGAGATTGTTGGGTTGTTTTTCTACTTTCTCTTGTTATAGAGGATTCAGGGAGATGTTTCTTCTTTGCTTCGTATGCCAATAAAATTTGTCTCTCTATGAGTGTGAGTCTCTGCAATGATTTTTGTTTGTCCTCTAATTCTTGTACAGTGACTTTCCCGGCTGGAGTTGTGTGTTCAATCCTCTCTAAAGGGTCTGCTCCTAGTGGTGTATTAGTTCTTGGATGGGGGGATTTTATGAATCTACCTTTATCATATCTAGGTCTAGACATAAGTAACCATGACTTCTAAAATGCTGAATTAAAATTAAATCCGTTTTTTTTTTTTTTTTTTGCTAGAAATCCTCTAGTTGCGCCTCCCCGACAACGGCGCCAAAATGTGTAAACCAATCTAGGGTTCTATGTTAGGATCAATTTATTTTCAATCAAGGTAGGTAATCTTAGAGGCATGTGTCTAATGTTTATAGACCTAAAAGGATCTGTTCTATTTGCCTAGGTAAATGTTTATTGTGATAGGCTCCGGCACTCTTTTACAAGAGATTGGAATGTGGTTCCTTTCACACTTTAAACACTTATGTAACTAAATATGATCTATTATTCTAAAAACAGAGTGATACTAGTCTGAGTTTTCAATCCTCTTACAAAGTTATAGTTCACAAAAACTCTTTCAAAGTAACACACTAAAGCATACTAAAAATTGAATTCATTAAAACAGAGATCACAGAAATGATTTGAGATTCAATACTCAATTAAACCTCTTACAAGGACTGTTCATTAATTTTGCAATCGAATTCTCAAATTATATTGTGAATCATGAAATATCAATTATGAATAAAATCACAAGCACTTCTAGTCAAAATGGATGAACTCAAAAGCATGAAAATGAAATAAAATACTAATCAGATCTGAATACTAAATCTAATAGAAATGTAAAGAAAGTGTACCAACTTCACATGGGGGCGCTTCCACACTTTGAAGGCACACTTGGAAAACTTCCATTGATGAGAATGCTAACTCAAAAACACCATAAATTATGAAATTTTGTCTCTAATTAAGATTTGGGAATGAGTTACATTAAAAATAGAGTTCTGAAGCACGTATACAGTCTTATGTCTTCTCTTACATTCAATATTATCACTAGCATCATTAGTCTATTACATGCTTCCATTCTCTTATTTATCAAAATTACAATCAAAAGAGGCTATTTTCGTTCCTCCTAATCCTAACTGATCTCCAAAACAGATCGAATTAGTTTAGAGTTCCTAATCATAGGAAAAATATCAAGCTCATTCATTATGACTTGAGATTTTTCTGCTAGATTGGCTGGGTTTGACCAGCGTTGACCAGCTATTCAGGAGCTTCAGATCTGATGTTGGATAGATTTTTCATCATGTGTGTACATCCTAGATCACGTCCTTGCCCTTCGTTTTGATCTACCTGCTATGCCACGTGTCGGAACATAAGTCATTTACAAGAAGTTATCACATCCTATAATTTTCTTGAAAATTTTCAATTTTTAACACAAAAATTCCATAAATTAAATTTAATGTAAAATAAAAATTATAATGCTACATTAATCAATTTCAATAAACTATAAGGGATTTTATGGAAGAAAATGTTGGATAAATGATGGAATTTTAGGAGAAAAATATAGCCATAAAATAATACCAACAGTGTCATTATGTGTCCAAGAGGACAGTCAAACAAACCATTCATCTACAACACTTGTCTCCATTCGCGTTGACCATCCCTGAGTCAGTCCTTGCAAAAAAATTCTTTAAAACTTGATCTATGGTTTCACATCGTGAGCTTTCTTATGACAGATCACTTTCTATCGATGAAATCTCATCATCTAGGAAGTTGATCTAGAATCCATCAATACCTTGGAATCTGCATGCCTTAATGGCAGGTTTCTCACCTTCAACAATAGGTTACATCATTGATCTTTGATTGAACAATTCCGTGAAATGTTCGACTTTAGATCACATATTCACATTTCATGGATTGTACTGATTACTTTGAGAGCCATTGTCATTATTGGTTGTTTCTATCACACTTGTTAATAGTTCACATCATTCACTGGTAATCAAGTGGTTTCTACAATGTTCGACTTCAACACATTTAATCGCATGGATAGAATCATACTAGTTTGGGAAGCATAAATCAAGACCCTAGATCTAGTTTCCACCATCCAGGCTGCGAGGAGTTTTACTATTCATTATGCGGTAGACGATTCATTACATATGGTTGCGTCCATGCTGTGTCTACATTATTGATGTGATATTAAAATCATTTTTGTATCAGAACAAATTTAGCTAGTTTTTTATCTAAGTATGGGAATGCCTACCTCCAATTCAATATATATATATATATATATATATATATATATATATATATATATATATATATGTTGCATTGAATATTTTTATAGGGTTCTGACTAGGGTGTCCACAGGCTATTCCTTGAAATGATAAAGCACATCACTCTTCGAATATTCTCAGAATTCACACTTTAGGAGGCAATTTGTTACACTAAAATTTGTCACCATGACATTTTAGTACTCCCTTGGAAGTCCACAATATCAAATTTCCCAAAATCAAGCCTTGAAACTAAGAGAAAATCTCATTAAAGCCTTAAAACTCTAATACCACACTTTCTCCTAGTTTTGCCTACGGTCCCGCACTTTTTGGCTATAAATCCTGCGTAGCCAATCGAAATTTCTGCTTATTAAAAGTGTGGACCCCTGTAAAATATTAGAAAATATGCAAGTAAAATCTAGAAGCTCTGTTAAATTCATTTTTATAAGCTTCTGGCAACATTCCTACGTGGAAAGTACGCTTCTTTTATGTTCATGCATCCCATCCAATAAGGAGCTAACCCCTTGATGTAAGGAACTAATCCCTTTGAAGGAGGATTCTATCCCTTCTTGTATGGAGCTATAACCTCCTCTTCTCCACTATAAAAAGATGCATAGGGCAGCCTCAAAGGGTTAGAATGGATGAGTTGAAGTTTTAGTACTTTTGGATGCAAAGTGCTGTTGAAACTTAAAACCTTCTAGCTGAGATTTCATGTGGGAAAGATTACATACCTACAAGTATCTCGGTTGGAAGGGTGCAAGGCTGATCTGAGTAAAGGAAACGCCTGCTCCGGACCCCAGGAAGACCTGTACAACATCAAGGTGGACACGGTTGTAAGGCTCTTCTTATTTAAGTTAATACAAATAAATCTGTTTTTCTCAATAAGCTGTCAATTGATTGTTTATTTTATGGATTCCTTGATCACCGTAGTGGATATGATTTATGAATATATGCTATGCAGGTGCTATTTGATGTTTGTTTGTTTGTGATTGCAGATCTACAAAGATAACTCTTTTGGGAAACTGAAGGACTACTACAACAAGCAAGCGTTGGATCAAAAGTAAGATCATTAAAACCTTTATAGAATTTAATTATGAATCGCAATATATATAGAGAAAGACAGTTTTGTTTTTCCATTTGTTGTTAGCTGTCCATAGGACACTTGGGAGGTATGTCTTGTCCGCAAGAACAACTTATCCATCCAACACCTTTGTTAGAGACTTTTCGGGTTTTATTACCTTTTGTTGATATCGCATCACAATATTCATATGGAGTGGCCTAGCATGTCATGTTTTGTATTCGCGATTGCGATCTAAAATTGCATTTCTCTTGAATTTTTCATCTAAGTGTTTTTAAGCCAATAGAAAATAATGTCTTTTAGCTTTTCAAACTCCTATTTCTATTTTAATCAATCACTTAAGGGTATTATTTTTCTTAGTCTAAAAAATTTCAAAGGGTCCCCATTATTTTTCTAAGGAAACTATTTTAAAATAATGGGGGTTGTTTAATAACACAACAATTGGCGATTTACTAGAAGAACCAGTTATCTCTGAAAAATGAAATTTATGATATTTCAAAGAAATAAAAATAATTAAGGATTTGAAAATTACCTTTGAAATATTTGGATAAAT
Organism: Pinus albicaulis; assembly: GCA_034641835.2. Taxonomy (NCBI): domain Eukaryota; kingdom Viridiplantae; phylum Streptophyta; class Pinopsida; order Pinales; family Pinaceae; genus Pinus; species Pinus albicaulis. The sequence goes on along the minus strand of CM076573.1, from coordinate 241,949,901 downwards.
AAAATTACTCTGAATTATAAAAAAACTCATCTTATTGTGGCTCTTTGAAAACCTTTCATAGATAAAAATCTTTATTTCTCAATATCATTCATTAAATAGCTAAAAAGATAAAGTAGGTGGTTTTCTGCAACTTAGCCTTTTGATATAGTCATTTTGTCACAAGTAGAGCCACTGGTGTTAGCAGGTTTTCATAGCCTCGACAAGGTTACCTTTTAACCATCAATGATCTAGTATCCATCCATCTATCATTACAATCTTTAGAGATAATTTCAAAAATATACAATTTGTTTCTTTTTTATTTTCTTATTCTTAAAAATTCATTGTCTTAGTTTGGTGATCATATAGTGACAATATCATTCACTGGTTCTAATTGGACTAAAAAAATCGGCTTGTGATGAGACCCCTTGTCTTATGGTTATTTAATAATCATATGCCATTTCCCTAGTTTGATATGCGGTAGTGGTAATGACGATCTATTATTTTCTTATGATCATGGTAAACTAGCTTGTGATGAGACCTTTTATATTATTAAGTTTTATATATTTTTGAATTACACTCTAAAAAGGCATAATTAATGGATGGGGAGAATTATTGACTCCTTAAGGTTTTGGATAACAATTTAGAGTTAAATATGCTTAGTAGAAAATAGTATTTAATTTATTAAAGTGAACCTTTCCTAACTGATAATAGGGTAAAAATACATTTTAAGTTTTGAGGTTTACAAGAATTTACAATTTTAATGGAAAAAGATTTCAGATTTGTATGGTAATTATCCATTTTTTCCAGTTTCTAATCATTTCTTTAAGAATTTTTGTTCTTCAAAATGAAAAGTCATAAAATTATTCAAAGGTTTTGGCAAAAAGCCAAAAGTATGTAATCAAACATTATTCTTTCATTAACCTAAAAATGTAAATATAAATATGATACATTAGAAGAAATGTTCTTCTAAGAAAAGTTTTTTTTCAAAATTATCCCATTGACTAGAAGATAATATTTCTTCCCTTGAAGATCTTGTAATATGAAGGTTGATGGGCCGATTTGTTCTACAATTTGAAATGTTCTGAGCCACATTATTTGGAATTTGGTATGCTTACCTTTTTCCTCATGTGCCTTGTCCCATTTAAGAATGAGGTTTCCAACTTGGAAATATTTTTGGGTAACAGAATTTGCATCAAAAGAAGTTGTAATGATCCATTGATGGTGAGCATGCGTTAATTTGGCCTTTTCTCTTTATTCTTCTAATTTAAGGATTTGGGAAATTCTTAGTTGTAAGGAGGAGGAAGGTACTTCATCAATAAATTGAACTAGAGCTAGTGAGGAAAGGGATAACTTTGATGTAATTACAACTTCTTTCCCATAAAACAGATGGAATGGAGAAGTTCCTATAGAGGCCTTATGAGTTATTTGATCTACCCATAGAGAAATTGTTAAATATTTATGCCAATTATTTTGACTTTGATCAATGGTTATTTTTATGATTCTTATGAGATATTTATTGGTTGAATCTGCTAAACCATTCCCTTGGGGATAGTAATTAGCAGAATATTTGAGCTTAAAACCTCTATTGAGAGAAAATTCAGTCATACTATTACCTGAAAAGTAAGATGCATTGTCGAACATAAGTGTGTTAGGTAAGCCAAACCTGGTAATGATGAATTGATCAATGAATTCAATAATGGCTTCAGAATTAGCTACCTTTAATGGAACAACTTCCACCCACTTAGTAAAGTAGTCTGTTGTGGTGAGAATATATTTATGTTGTTTGCAAGAGTTAGGAACAATCTCACCTATGATGTCTAGTCCCTACTGCTCAAAGGGTTATTCAATGTTGACCGACTACAGAGGTAAGGATGGCTTTCTTTGTCTTCCAGCAATAGTTTTGCATGTCTTTCATTTTCTCACATATGCATGAGCATCTTTGAACAATGTTTGTCAATAATATCCTGCACGAAGGATTTTGTGTGCGGTGGTATCTCCTCTGAAATGTCCATCTGCAGGTTCATCGTGGAGTTCCTGCAAAACCCTTTGTGCTTCAGACTTTTCAAGGCATCTTAATAATACAGAATCATAGTTTTTTCTGAATAATATATCATCAATGATATGATATTTATTATATTTTAATATTAGAGGTCTTTTTATTTTATGATTGATTTTTGTAGGAGAATATCCATTCGTCAGATAAAATATAAGATCAACATGTTTGGATTCAGAGTCAATCAGGATTACCTTAGAAATGTATACCTGAATCCTCATCATCTAGTATGTTGGATGCTCCAGACATGAATCTGCAAAGACCTTGTCCTTTGACAATTTTGGCTGGTTTTATGTCAATATCATATTCCTGCAGCGTTGTATCCCAATTTTCCCTTTTTTCTCTTAGTTCCTTTTGCATAAGCAGTTTCCTTACTACTAGGAATGGAACTATTACCTTGTTATGTGTCTTTAGGAGAAAAGGCCTGAAATTCTTCAAAGATTTATAAATAGAAAATGCTTGTTTCTCGACTTTTGAATAATTTAGTTCAGAACCTTGAATATTTTAACTAAATAAAGAGATTGGTGCTTCAATTTTTTTTTATCATTATCTTGCGTTAGCATAGCAACATAGGATGTTTCAGAAGCAAAGGTGTAAAAAATAAAATGATTAGAAAAAATTAGGGTAGTTAGAGAAGGGGCATTTATGATGGGTTGCTTGATTAAATCAAAATATTCTCTTTCGTTGTGTCCCCACTTAAAGAGTGAATTTTTCTTGATCATGGCTTGCAATGGTAAAAAAATTGGGAAAAATTAGGAACAAATATATTAACAAAATTTATCTATCCTAAAAAGGACTGCATGGATTTCTTGTTATGGGGTAAAGATATTTCAGAAATTTCCTTTATTCTTTCTAGATCAATACAAATTCCTTATTTTAATACAATAAATCCTAAATTTTTGCCTTCAATTAGAGCAAATTAAGACTTTTTTGGATTTAATGAAATCCCATACTTTTGGCAGTGTTCAAGGATTTTCTTGAGATCAAGATAGTGGTCACTTATTTTCTTGGAGTAAATGGTTATATCATATAAGTAAACCACCATAGTTTTGTTTATTAGTCCTCTAAAATCATTTTCCATTGCTCTCTGAAAAGTTTCCCTGCATTAATTAAACGAAAAGGAATTTTTTGATAAGAATAAGTGCCCCATTTGGTTCTAAATGTAGTCTTAAACCTATCTCTTGGGTGAACTAGTATCTGATTGTAGCCTGAAAAACCATCAAGGAAAGAAACTAATTCAGATCCAACAACTGAGTGCATGATTTGTTCCATAGGTGGTAATGATAAATTGTCTTTTAGGCAATATTTATTGAGATTCCTAAAATCTATACAAGTGTGGATGTCACAAATTTTCTTCCTGACAAGGAATAAGTTTGAATCCCACTTTGAATGCCTAATAGGAAAAATGATCTTGGCTTTAAGGAGTTTATTCAGTTAATATTTGATTTTATTTTCAAGATTGGGGTGAATCTTCCTTAACATCTGTTGTATAGGTTTCTCATTGGATGTCATTGGGATAGTATGCTGGATAATGGAGGTATCATATGTCTTGAGATATTCATATTTCCATGCGAAAACATTATTATATCTCTTTAGTAAACGAATGAAGGCTAATATTTCATCAAATGAAAGACCAAGTCCTAAATTTACATTCTAAGGTTTGAGATCAGTGCCAAGGTTTACTAGTTCAAATCTCAAAGTTGAAATTTGTAGCTTAGAATTAGTAACCTTCTTAAATTTGTATTTTAGTTCATAAAGATCTTCAAGATTTACCACAGATTTAGGTATGCCATTTTCATCATATTTTTGTTTTAACTATATTTCATGTTCATCCTCATTGATTAGTTTATCATCATATGATCCTTCGAATGTCAGAAAGGTTAGAATATCTTCATCATCATTAAATACTCTCCAGTTGGTAAAATTATCAGGAATATATGGGAAAAAATTAATTCTATGGAAAATCTATATGGACTATAATCCTTAGATGGAATAAGCCTAGATGCTAAATTGGATAGGAGATTAACACTTGTGTTTTGGAGCCTTGGGATGGGTGATATATTTAATGCTAAAAAATGTGAGGTAAGAGCTTTCACTAAGGAATGGTAATGTTTGAGATGAACAAAAATGCAGTGAATAGTATTTCCTACTTGTTTAATAACTATTTCAGAATCACCATATACTTGAAGGTATTTGACATCAATATCTGTTGCTTTATACAAGTCTTGTACCAGTGCCTCATACTTTGCAGTATTGTTTTTGAATTCAAGTTCTAACCTACATGCCAACATTTTCTTTTCTCCTTCTGGATTAATTAGTATGCAACCTGCTCCTGCACCATCACTTTATTTTCATCCATCATTGTACAATGTTAAAAATTAATTTTTAATAAAACATTTTTCTACAATATTTATACATTTGGAAGAATTTGACTAAGAATTATTTTCACTTTGAGAATTAACCAAATTGATAAGAAATGGAGATCGTGGTGCATTGAAATTTCCCAAGAATTATTCAGCAGAGTAATTTCCAAGGATGTTATTGCTAAAGGCCATTGGTTCATTTTCATCCCCAAAATCACTTACTGAGAATTCATGTGTTTTTCATGGTCAACTCAAATTTGATTTGGCTTACCATTTTAGGGAAGCCACATATTAGATCATTCTGTGACAAAATAATCGTGAAGCTTTTCTAACCAATCTCTACTCAAAATAAAACTATAAAATTCATGAATATCAACAACTAGAATGTCAATTACTTGATGAACTTTTGAATTATAAGTGAGTCTAATAAGGAAAGAATTCATTTCTCATAAAACCTTGACTTTGGTTCTATATAATTTAACAATGTGTACAACAGACTTTTGGGGTGAGATGTTTAACTTCAAAAAATCAGAATATGGAATTATATTTGAAGAAGCCCCAAACTCTATGAGGAAATTGTTCACATTTTTATTAAAAACTTCAAAATTTGGAAGGAAAGGAGGAGTGTGAGAATTGGATCGGTCTCCAATTAGGATAGCATCAGTGGCATCAATTTTTTCAGATGAATATGAGGGAGTTTTTTCTACTCCTTTTGAGGCTTTAGAGGTAAAAAGAGCAGGTAAAGGAGAGGCGGGAACTGGATTCAATTATTTGAGTAGGATTTTATGTTGTTGCTTTAGTTTACTCACCTCATACATATAGATATTTTCTTTGACTTTCTTCATATCTTCCACTATATTATACACAATGGTATTTGAAACCACTAAGGTCTTTGATGTAGATGGAGAATTAGAAGGTGTTGGGCTTCTTTGAGGAGACATAGAAGGAGTAGTTTTATTAACAATTTTTTTTCTTTAGCAACATGGGTTGAAGATTTCTGTTTTTGAGAAGACTGTGGAAAATTAGCAGGGTTTTTACTTCTAGTGCTAACTGGAAGTGCCTCATGTTCATGTTCATTATTTGATGTAGGGATAATGAAATCCCATAATGTATGTACTTCAACAAGCTCTTCATCTTGTGATTCATCTATAGACAATACTGTTTCATACTCATCTACATCTTGATCTGATTCCACATTATAAATTATATTTGGAGATTGAGGATTTGAAGTCTGATTTTTCTTAAAAGATATAAAAGACTTCTTAGAAGAAGACTATGCTACTTATTTTTTTATTTCTACCATGTCATTTGACATGGTTTTGAGAAATTTTTTTAATCCTTCAAGATCGTAAGGATCCTTAGGTGATTTATTTTTGGGCTCATCCTTAAAAGTTTCATTTTTATATTTTATATCTTCCTAGGCAGTCTTTTTTTCTAAAGCAAGAATTATCTTTTCTACAGATAGGGCTTCTTTCATATTTTCTGCCAAAGTAGCCGTATTGGCTCTATCTACAAAAAATTCTACATTAGAAGGAAGAGAGGATATATACCATTCAATATGTACATCCAAACAAGGTTTAGATGTAGTTGGGATTTTATTTAACAATTTGTTAACTCTAGAATTGAAATATTTGATCTTTTCTCATGAATTTTCTTTAAGATTTGAAAGATCATTTATGAAAATAGTGGTAGTATGATCACCACCAACTTTTGTCAAAATATTTTCTTTGAATATGTCCCAGGTATTAATAGTTCCCGATGGTAATGAAAAGTACCATGATCCAGCTGATCCTTGAAAATTATAGGGAAACAACCTTACTACACAATTTTCTTCAGAGACATCATTTAGATTCATGGAAAGAACGAAATTATGGAGATTTTCTTCAACGGGGAGACCATCGTCAGGACTATACTTAGGTATCCATCTCTCTAGATTCTTGGGTAAATTATGAAGGGGACCTCGTAATTGAAAAGCTCCAGGATTATTCCATGGATGATTTTCCATTGTGTGACTTGGAGGATTGATTTGTCCTAATGCAATATTTGAAGAAGAAGAGGTAGTTCCAGAGGTGGGTGTAATTAAATAAGAAACGACCACATAAATGGTATTGCTTGAAGAAACACTATTTGATTCAGATGAAGAGATAAGAGTAGATGAGGAAATTGGTTGAGAGGATGTGAATGAAGCGGGAACGAATGATGGAGTTTGAGGAGGAGAATATGGGAGAATCTCACTAGTAGATGCTTTAGTTTCAGATGTTGGAGTTTTCCTACGATGGGAATATAGATGAAACTCAAATGACACTAATCCAATTTTTTCACTCCGAGAATGAGTCAATACACCAATACCTTGAAAACGTGAAGTAACACTTCCTTCATAGGCTTCAAAATGCACATCACTTTATGTCGAAATAGAAATTTCATCCAAATTCTTCATCAAAATCTGTACTTCAGGTGATTCTAGAATATAGTCTGGGGAGAGCTCTTTGGGAATTGAACTAGGATACTTGGGAGGAGATTGAATAACTTCTAATCTAAAGGTAGGAGGTTTTTAGCGTCGGCTTGAAGTTGTTGGAGATTTTGAGGGGGATCGACTCTTTCGATGGTATTTGGTTTTAGGATTAATCTTTGCTTCCATTCATAGTGTTGTGGTCTATTTTAAATTTTTCATATGTTGTATATATGGTAATATATCTTCTAAAAAATATAAAAAAATACATATGTACAAAATAAAAATTTTGAATAATGATTTGCTAAAGGTTTTCGAAGTACTTTGTGATAGACAAGTGGGACCCCAACCGACACATAGAATTAAAGAATGAGTGAGTTACACCATGGGGACCATGGATTCTATTGCATTTTCATGATGGCGCAAACTTGAAATCACAAAGCGCTTGAGGGTTATCAAAGAGAGTACCTCCACAGAATTTTTGAACTCTGACGGTTGAATCAAATGAGCGGCCCAAATTAGTTGCAAGGGCACTACTCTAGGATTTATCTCGTACTGCAGAGTCCCCCTGCAGTGACGACAGTAGGCGATCCCGTGAGATCATCAAGCAAGCCAGCCATATCACCATCCACGTCGCCCTTTCATGTCACCTCACCTATCTTATCATTCACCTGCATTCATTTCACCTTCGTATTACGTCTTTTCCCACCAAGTCTTATTTTTGCTATAAAAGGGGGTTATGTCCTCATTATTGGTCCATGTACATTCTCGAAAACACAAAATTTTAAACTTCTGTACCAGCATCCAAGTCATCAACTACCTCGTCAAAACCAAGTATTCCATATGACCGCATTTGAATTTTTAAAATATGTCAAAGAAAGGTGTTTTTTATGGGTCCTCCACCCACATTCCCTTAATGGATATAGAAACAAACATTGTATACACTATCTACAATGTTGATCACCCACTATTTTACTAGCATGTCACTCTCAACCAGTCTAAATTCCTAGTTTACTCTGCTTTAATCAAGTCTGGAGTCTTTTCAGTTTTTTTCCCCACAAACATACATGTTCCCAGAGTTCATTCATTGGTTGCTCTCTTCTATTTACCCTCAAAAGAGTTTTGTGATGAACCAGTTAGGGGAAAATGTTTTCCAAGTATTTGGTCAGCTAATTAGGCAATATCTCAGTTTCCCCTCTGCATAATCATATTTAGGTTTCTCTGATGAATCTCGTTCTGCATATTTTCAAGAGTTTCCCACACCTATGTTTACTCAGATTCTATTTTACTTAATTCCTGAAAAGGCACAGTTTTCCCTAGATTCAGATATATTCCCCTTAAGCCTCTTTACTGAAGACATGAGACCAATTCTCCAAATTTTGGCTAAAATTATGGGTAAAGAAGATGTTTTAATGATATATAGGGAGATTTTGGGGATGTTTTCCTTAATGATGAAGCTCGGGGTGGTTTTAGATATTCCCACTTACTTGGAGAATTCTATAAACAATCAATTCATGAGTTTTTCAGTTACTGGGAGTTTTAGGTTTCCATTCTTGGTTACCTATTTATTTCTTTACAATCATGTGGACAATTTTACTCAATTGGGATTAAATATTGTGGATGTGAATAAAAATAAGAATTCAGTGGTCTTCTAGACATATTTAGTAAGGAAAGAGGTGTGAAATGAGGGTTTGTTTAATTTTAATTCTTCTTTCCTTCCTATTGTGTACTCAATTTTGAATGGATCACCTACACAACGGTCGTTGCCCAACGCTCAGTCATTTTTGCAATTAAGAAAGGATGTAAAGTTTGGGGATTGGTTTGCCTATGTGGATCACACCGAGATCATATTGTATGGAGCTGATATAGAACCTTTCATACTTCCTATTTTTGTTCCTATGAGAATGTTTGCCTTGGAGTTCATTTGGAAAAGTATTAATGTGGATCAAATTCATTTTGTGCCTATGAATAAGGGTCATTTGTTCAAATTACCAAAGACTGTGGGGACATTCACTGTAAATACCAGAAAATCCATTGAGGAAGCTCAGAAAATGTTGAATAATATTCACTTGTTGTTAGAAGAAAAATGGGCCTATGACCCATATCATGTAATTTCCAATCGCAGGTTGGAGAATGGGTATTCTCATTTTGTTCATGAACCCAGACCAGAGGTAGAAAAGTTGGAAAATGGTGGACAAGATTTTGCATTTGTGCAGATGGAGGTGGAAACCCCACATCCTACTGAAAAGGGGCTCAAAAGAGGAAGGGATGAATTAATTGAATTGGAGAGTGATGTGGAAAATGAAGCCAAGAAAGAAAAGATAGTGGAGGAGAGTAGTTCTTCAGTTATGCCTGGATATTCTTTGCAGTTGGGTGAAATTTCTTGTACTCCCTCATCTCTTGTTCCTGAGGGAACAAGCCATGATTATTCTTCTAATATCAAGCAGGTATTTTCAAAAATTGAGGAAATAAACAAGAGGATAATAGAGAATATTGAATCTCAGTCAGAGGTTCAAATATATCTTGATCAAAATAGATTGTTGACAATAATGGAACTAGAAAAGGATTAGTTGAGGATATAATTTTCCCACCCTTCAACTATGATTGCGACATCTTCTAATTCTTTCAAAACTATTAATTTAATAGTGGATGCAAAAATATTCCTCTCCCAAATAAGATCAACCTTCATATGCAAACTGGACAATTGTTTTTTAATGATTTGAACAAGACCACTTCAGCTTCTACTAAATATGAAAATATGTTCGGTAAGGTAACTAAGAAATTAAAATTGGATAAAGAAAACTCTATAGATTAATCCACACAAAATGAAGATTTGAAGAAGATCATTGTCAAGATTGGTGTTGATCCTGAAGACAAGTCAACAATTCAAAAATTGTTGCAGAATGCTGAATCTGAAATTCAAACCTTGCAAAAGAATCTCAAGCTTCCCACTAGTGAACATCCAATGGCTACTGAAGTAGCTCAAGTTGAGACAGAAAAAGAGAAACTATTGCAAGCTCTGTTGGATAAATATGGGGAGATATCTAAGCTGAAAGAGGTAAATGACATGTTGTAGAAGAATTTTGATTCTCATGTTTATACTGTTTTTATTTCATCAGATTTTGAAGACCCTGCTTCCAAATTAACTCAATTCATGACTGGGTTAAAGATGGTATATATTAAAAAAAAAAAATCTCAAAGAGAATTGGAAACTGCATGCAAGGTGATAAGAGCTACAGAGCAAGAGGTGCAAATGACAAAGGACAATGTTTAGAAGTATAGATAGGATTACCATATTGCGTGTCAATAAATCAAAGAACTCAAGGAGAAGGTGAAAGGGAATATGTCCCTTATTCAGGATCAAGAAATCACTGATATTATTGATTTTTTAAAGAATATGTGGGATCTACTTGTTATTACTAGAGAAGAAAAGAGAATTGTGAGAGACTTGGAGGGAGTGATTGTGAAAAATAAACAAAAGTCACAAAATAGAGCTTCATATGCTAAAATATTAATTGATTTTATAAACTCTAAGTCTGCACGAGAATTAAAATATTTTGGAATTGAAGATATAACTCTGTGTGTGTTGGAGTTGAATAAGATGATTATGAAGAATTCATACAGGAAAGATGCAGAAAAATAATTGCATGAAATTAAAAAAGTAGTGGTGAGATTTTATATTTTATTTTATAACAGGACTAGGGTTGGTTTACCATCCTGTTGGGATCAGCAGGGAAACCTACTCCCTCGGGAAACATATGAGACACTTCTTGTGGAAGCAAAGAGTTAAATTGGAAATTCCCATGAGAAGACTACTATCTTAAAAGGAGCCACCATTATAAACTACTTGCATAAATATTTCCAGCTACTATGGATGATGAAGACTTTGTTTTCAGAAATACCTACATATTCCACGATCACTAATTTCAAGATGGCATATGTCAAAATTGTCAATTTTCCTAGCTCGAATGTGGACCTATGGAGAAAATGCGAAGAGTGGATGTCTCCATAAGAAAATGATGTAGAAGTAGGAACCTCCTCTTTCCCAGGATCTTAAGCCACTACCACTCAATAATCAAATGTTTTATTTAATCTTTTACTTTGATTTTATGAAGAAACTTTTAATTTTTAATTTCCATGTAATGACTGAAAGGAAGCAGTTTGAGAAGTTGAAATTTTTATAAATGTTCATTTTTTAATATTGTATTTAAGAATTTTTCAAAAGAGAAGAGGGGTTTCGGACTTTGGACCTCAAAATTTTTGCATAATTTTGTACTTTGCCTTTATGAGATCAATAAAGTTTTTTGAAAATTTTCCAACATTTGATGAATGTGATGGGTTTTTCATGTTCCATGTTATGCATGTTTCTTCTCTTGGAATAAAGTAATGTAGTTGCTAGTATCTAATTTACATCTACAAGTTAGAGTAAATTTCCTTAAATGCGCTCCTTTATTCTGATTTCATTTCTTGCAATCATTTTCTACTAAAACTAGAGATAATAGTTTATGTGATCACTACATATTGTTAATGGTTTTCCACCAGCATTTCATATTCTCTTTTTCATTCATATTTATCATTTAAAGGCACTTTTAAAGGTTTTTTTTATGTTGTAAAGATTAAATGGTTTAAGATATAAAATTATGGGGTTATAATATGAAGTGAAAACAAATAATTTCAAATAAATGTTTTGGGCACTGATCTCCTTACAACTAGAGATTATATCCCAAGGAACAACACATAGTCTAGTGGCCCTCCTTCTAGTGCCAAAAATGTTGATGCCTCAAAAATCGTTGCAACAACATCGGGGAAAGCCACCCGGTTGGGAACTTAAAAACCATCCTTTATTCGTTTGAGATAGTGGCTCCGACTGAGGATTATGGGACTAGTTTCCCAATGAAATATAATTGAGTGGATGTGTGGTATTTTATAATTGTGACTTGATGAATGAAAGTAAACAACAAGCATAAAAGGTATATAAACCTATCTCTATCCCGGGATGAATTATATCTATTTTATATGCGATTTAAAAAGGTAATCTTTAAGTGAATGCAAATGAAAATTTATCAAACACTTAGATAAATGTAAAACAATTTAAGATAATTGATTTGATTAAATATTTAATCAAATCAATTGATTAAGCACATATCGCATCTATTATTGTGTGTATTTTATAAGTATAAGAAATGGCAATCAAAACATGTTCAAAAGTGAATTAATGTTGGATTGTGTTAAAAATATACATATAAAAAAACATCATAAGGAAATTTAACTATTGTTCATTTAAAACAAAAAATCAACATAAAGATAAAAGTATCATATATATGCTAACTCTGCTCATTTGAAAAAACAGTCTCTGGTCTAGCCTTTTCTATTAAGAGAAACTTTAAGAGTACAAAAGTGAAACTTCTGTAAAGTATTCTTTGAAAAAATTTTAGGACCCTTTCTTTAGACATAAAAGGGTTTATATAGTAAAATAAAAAGTAAAAAAATAGAAAATACATAAAGAGCTGAGGAGTTTTAAACAATTGTCCTTAAATTAAGTGAAATAAAAATAGAAATAGATTTTGGTAGGATGACTCATTTCAATATTATGTTGATGTCTCTTTTTCCATTAGTTCTTTGTGCTGAAGGATGCCCATCATAGGTTGAAATTTAGGAGGTTGGCCTAACTTGACGCGTAATTGTCCTGTATAGAACGCATCTGATAGTGGAGGCATCATGTAAGAGGAAGTGTCAGTTAGACAATGCAACATTAGCCATTAGCTATGTGGCTTGACTAAGTGCTTCCAGTACTTTTCCCAATCAAGCTTCTCCAATTTTTTGATGTTTTATTCCTTCATCTTAGAAATTTCCTACCACTATCTTATCAAATCTTTCACAACAGGTAGAGAACCAGGTGGGAATTTATCAATCAGATTGGCAGCAATGAGGTTTTGGATGAATGTTTCAACAAGGTTGTTGGCAACATCCCTAGACCTACAAATGTCCCTTTCTTCGTGCTTTAATTTTATGTCCTATTCGGCGAACAAGATTTTCTTTCTAGAATATTCAATCCTGGTAAGATTGGCCTTTCAACCTTTAACAGTATCTTGCCAGGTGACATATTGGGAGACTTTATCATCAATTTCATCAAATTTGATCCTTAGGTCAGCTACTTGATTCATTACTGAATCACTTTTTTCACACAACTCAATTATGCTAGACAGTTTTTGACAGAAAACAACTTGTTGTTGAGCTAACAAAGTGTTTATTTCTAGTGCTTCCTTTTTAAAATCATCCAAATTTGGATTATCCTTTAAATTTTAAACAGTGAATTGTAGTTGGTGTATCTAAGCATCCTTAGCACCAACATCATATTGGTGTTGTAGCTTTAGTTTGTCCATGCTTTGTTGGAGTTGCGACACTTGTGCTTGTAATTGCTGATTAATGCTTTGATTTTCTTCCATCAATTATTGTTTTAATTGAAGGATTCTTTCATCCTTCTCTTTGACTAATTGTAGAACTTCAGGGGCTTTATCAATGGTGGCAGATGCATAAGCACCTACAAACTGAGTTAACTGTGTTATATCCTGATATGGATCTGCTTGTGGGCTTTCTAAACTACTTCAATAGGCACATCCCCAAGAACCAAAGCATGTGATTGTTCTACTCTTCTCCTTTTTCTTTGTCTTCTCATGACAACCTTATGCTTTGAGATGTAAAATATATCCAAAGGAAGTATTTTCTCTACCTTCAACACTATTTCAGATGTTGGGTAGGCTGGGATAAATTCAACTTCTTCTATGCTAAGATATTTTTCAATAGACTGAGCAGTAAATGGGTTTTGACTTTTTCCATGAGGTGTTCCAACTATTTCTTGATGATCAATGATCACCACTTCTTGATCTCCCATAAGTTGTTGGTAAAAAATTTTCCAGACTTCATCTAAGTCACTGCAAAACAATGGAACCTTAGTCAAAGTTCCAGTACACTTATCTCCTTTTGTTCCACTAAGGACTTCAGTATCATTAGGTGGTTTTTCCTCTTCCTATTCTTTCTTTTGCTACTTATGCTCTTCTATTTGTTGTTCTTTTTGTGAGATAGGTTGGGATACATCCAAAATATCTATAGGAATACCTTCCAACCTTTTATTCGTGTATTTCTTGAACTTTGCTAGTTGTTGAGGATTAAGGCATGATGCTTCCAATTTCTCCACTGTTGACTAAGTATCAAGTGACTCAAATAAATCATCAAAATCATCATTTTCATGAGAAAATGACTTGATTTTCACTTGTGTTGTGAATTTGAATGAAAATTTTTATGGTTCATATTTCCTATTAGGAATTTTTTGTAGCCGCTACAACACCACCCAAGATTTTGGGTATATTCAAAATTTCGGGTCCCCCTCTTCTCGCTTAGTCGTTAAAGTCTTTCACCCGACCTGCAGTCAGTGACATCCTAGCGACCTATCCCAAACCACTCATGAACTTTCTCACCATCATGATCAGATGTTGTTGCTGCAATCACGCCATGTGTGGGAGGTATCATCCAGCATACGCTCGAATAAATTCTTTTCTATGCATTGAGGATGTACAGTAGCAGCCCTCTTACCATGGGTCATTAAGCATGTTGTTTGAATACTTCTCCTAAGCTCGTTAGTCTCATATGTTTTATCTAGGGACACCATTATCAAAGAGTAATTGTGATGTTGTAATTTTCCACACAGGTCGACCCCATGGGTGACAAACTCCTCAATCTTGTCACGACATCAAGGGAAATAAAATTGAGCTCAACAACAAGGCCAAAGTTACGATACATGTTGAGCAGAGAAAGAACCTTTATGTCACTGATACAAAAGGATTTCTTCACTAGTGTGCACCAGATACCTAAAAGCGCTCCGTTTGGAAATGTCCGTACCAGATTCCATCTCACATAAATTAGAAGCGATTTCTATAATCTAAGCTTACGTAGAGACTAGATATCTCACCTTAAAGGAAGTTTTGAAGATCCTGCACAATACCAGCTCAATGTCGACTTGTGCACACAAAGGAACATATTTCATCACTTCGAAGAGTCTAGCCTGAAGCATAGCCCGGTGAAACAAGTGGACTTAGAAGATTTCCCTAGAGAATGAAAATCTCATTCAAGGCGTTTTCGTGCTGAGCAGCAATGCGAAAGCACACATGTTGGTGTTGGAAAGCCAACGACAGAATTTCAAATGACAACCACACCTTTGGGAAAAAATAGTTGTTAACCTCGAGCTACATGGTGGGCGCAAATATGAAGACCAAGGTTGCGGCTTTAAGCATTATATAATTAAACCAAGGCGCGAAAAATGATAAAAAACAATATGGCTTCAAAACCATATGAGATGGTGGATCAGAAATCATACAAAAACATTACATATGAGCACAAATGTTTCAATGGCAAGTTTTCAACCTATGCTAAAAGTTTTGGAGCAGATATATATATATAGTCGTCAAAAGCTGTGTTTAAATATGCAGCAAAATATTATAACAAACCCACAGCGCTAGCGTTGTAATAACTATGGTGCGTTGATAGTCAAAAAACAGACCAGAGTTGTGAAAGGTATGACGGTCAATCACCTACGTTGTTAATGGCACAAATTTATGGCTTTGATGGAGGAGGTGAGTCAGTTTTCCACCGGTTCGGTAGTAGGTTTAAAATTATAATCCGTCAACAAATATTGACATGGCTAGTTTTACGGAAACTGGTAAAATTGCTATCAATATACACTGACAACGCATCTGTTTCATTAAGGAAATCTCACCACGTTGCCACTGAAATTCTCTGCAAGGATGAGTCTTCAAATTTTTTGTCTCGAAATCTGCATGGTAACCATCGCAAAAGACCGCGCGCTTCAAATGATTCCGTAAGGATGGAAACAATGAAAAAGAATTCGGATGGTTTGTGTATTACATACTGGAAGCCAACTCCATGAAAGGCATAAAATCCGATTTCCTTATATAACTAAGTATTCTCGAGGGCGATACTCCGGAAAGAACTATATGACTGGCGGAAAACATAATTAAGGGAGTGAGTGGTTCAACAGGTTCTGAGATTTGAAAATACGCCCGAGCTCTGCACCTCAGCCCAAATCATATCGTGAAAATACAACGCCGACCACTGCAAGCTCGCACTTCTCGAGTTTAGAAGTATCGACAAGTTTCTGTGAGTATTTTTTGTTTGATCTCCCTCACCGTGAGGTCGCAATTCAATCCAAGTCGTTGAGTTGCATACCTGTGAGGCAAGTGCAAAATGCGACTTGACGGTATCAGCGACCCTGCGACCCCTTTGAAGTCTCAGCCCAAGTGGATTTAAGTCACGTGACCCCCTTTGAGTTGTTGAGTCGCAAATCTATGGAGAAAATAAAAGATGCGACTTGGTGATAGTGGTGACCCTGCGACCTATAAATCTCATGCTTTGTGCGTGCACATCGAGGGAGCCTCCCAATGGTGTTTGGGGGAGGAGCATGACGGGTGGCATAAATAGGCTTCCAAGAACATCAAAAGGGTCAACTAGCTAGCTCGTGGGAAGATTTCACGAGCGTCTTACTTCTTTTGCCGAAGGTCCCTGATGCGAGATCAAGAAGCCAAGGTGTTGCTGCCCAGTTTCAATACAGGGTCACGAGAATGGGCTGCACGAAAACCTTTTCTCCCTAATCCCCAAGGAAGATTTAGAGAACAGTTTTATTTCTGATAATAAGAACAAGGGCACCAGTAGCTTCAAATCTGGTGAGTCGAGAACTCCAGGTGGCACCTGCGTTGGCCAAATAAACCCCAGTTTGAAGTACGTTGCATTATAATGGGAGCTGAGTGCAATGTTAACCCTAAACCACTATGGCCATGGAAGAAGCGGTGTTCCATAAAATGGTAACAGCTACCAAAACAAGTTAAACTATAGATCTGCATTTGGCACTCAGTCGATAGCCATACCAACGGAAATTATAGTGATTAAAGAGGCGCAAAGACGGCCTACACATGCTATTCTCTCTGATGACAAAGTCTTTACCACGCAGGGTTCTAAATTCATTGTTTTCACTCTTGTAAATTAATTAAAATGCCCTTAGCAGTATTATTATTCAATCATGAAGACATGTGACCTATGTTATTTTATTGCAGGAAGAACCTTTCGATTGCACAAAGAGCCAAGGTTTTCCCCAGCAAACAAGGGGAACTTTTCAAAACAAGTAGATTCTCACGAATCTCAAAAGAACCTGGCCACGTCCACCAAAAGAAGGCCACAAGTCACTGATCTTCCCAAAGTCGCAGGTCACAAATCTAAGGAGGTCGCAAGGTCGCAAATCTAAGGAGGTCGCAAGGTCGCAAATCCAATAAGGTCGCGAGGTCGCAAATCCAAGGAGGTTGTGAGGTCGCAAATCCAAAGAGGTCGCGAGGTCGCAAATCTAAGGAGGTCGCAAGGTCGCAAATCCAAGAAGGTCGCGAGGTCGCAAATCGCAAATCCAAAGAGGTTGCGAGATCGCAAATCTAAGAAGGTCGTGAGGTCGCAAATCTAAGAAGGTCGCAGGTCACGGATGGTCCGAGGTCGCAGGTCGTAAGGCAACCCAACCGTCGAGAAGGTGAAAAGTCAGGGAGCCCAAAGGGCAAGCTTTTCTCTATAAATACTTCCTTCGGGAACCTGTAAAAGACCTTTTTTTTGGGGACTCGAGCTGAGTGCATTGTATTACCAAAGGATTATACATTTGAGCATGAATACAAGCATTTTGAAAAATCATTTTGTGGATCTGGTGTTGTCATATGTATGAGCGCTATTGAGTATTATATTTTCAATTTCTAAACATATTTAGATTAAAGGAACTGTATCTTTAATTCATATCACAATTGCATAACAGTTTGCTGAGTATGTTAATGGTGGTTGAGTTCATTTCACTTTCTTAACGAAAGTTGATGACTTTGTTTATTAGCATTTGTGTTACCATTTAAAACTTTTAGGAAGTGAAGGGTGTTCTTGCCATGAGGAACTGTTTCCTTTGTGGCCAGAACAGTTTACAAGCATGACCCTAACGAAGTGTTGTTAACAACATTTCCTTCGGTCTTCATGCTTTATTATTTCCTCTTTCTACTCATAGAGTTGTGTGTACATTTAATGCATCAATCATATATCTTGCATCATTTGATTAGGTGTGTATCCACTGTTTTATAGAGTTTAAGCGAGACCCAAAGAAAGGAGAAATCAGTGGTAGCCGGACCCACACCCCGGACGGGATCCCTATTCCAAACGGTTCAAGGTCTAATTGGGACTTTTTACCGGGGAGATCCCCTGCTGTTGGCCAGACAGAT
This sequence comes from Pinus albicaulis, assembly GCA_034641835.2. Classification (NCBI taxonomy): domain Eukaryota; kingdom Viridiplantae; phylum Streptophyta; class Pinopsida; order Pinales; family Pinaceae; genus Pinus; species Pinus albicaulis. Next base: position 241,931,757 of record CM076573.1, on the reverse strand, counting down.
TTTCCCGTCAACAAAATTGTAAATAGTTTCAAACATTACATTTGATTAATTTCTAATTCAGCATGTTTGAAATTTTCTAATGCATAGACACCACGGTAAATAGGAAAGGAAGGCCATGCAACTTTATTTTCTTCTTTCAAAACTTTGGTGAGTCCACGACCCATTGTTTGATAAGAAACTTCCCTTGCGAGAAATTTGTCTAGAACATATAGTGGGAGGACATGTGGTTGGGATATGCTACAAAAAACTCTTACATAAGTAAAATATATATTCCCCAAAACATTTCCCAATAGATGTGAAGTCATCTTGGGATTCCTTAGACAATCTTGGGGCCTTTTCATCAAACACATATTGAAATATTAGTAGCATAACTCCGTGGTAAATCTTGTAGAAATTGGTTTCATATTTAGATTCCCATAGAATATCATGATAAATATGAATGGGAGTGGGGTCTTGGATAGTCCATCTCCAACCCATGGTTGGAAAATATGATGTGAAACACACTGCATCCATAATGTAAGAACTCATATAGAATGGGGGAAGAATATTAGATGAAAAGGAATGATATTTTCTATACTCGAGAATTTGGGTAGCAATATTGTTTGAAAAAATGGTTCCCCAGTCCATGTATAGGAGTCTGTGACGACATTCATAAGGGGAACCCATTCAATGGAGAATTTATTGGTATTGGGTTGGCCAAATAGTCTAGACATCATAACGGAAATATAACCGTAGGGACCAACAAGTGAATTAGTGGAACACATACCCTTTTCATCATGTTTTTTCTTGTTAGGGTTAATTTTCCATTGCTTTATGGGATTCGACTGCAACTTATTTTCCTTTGCGAATTTCACTAGGAAATATTTATCATACACCTTCTAGGGGTCTAGAATGTGGTACATTTTCCTCAAATATTCTACTCTGAATGACACTATCATTGTGCTTATGCTTGTTAGGAAGGTTCTATCTCCAATGTTGAGTTTTTCAATCATCCATTTCACCATATCTTAATATGGTAGAATCTTGGGGTGCATAGAAATTCAGTGCAGAAAAGAGTTGGCGACATTGGCAATAGTAAATAATGAGGTATCAGAGGCATCTACAGTAGCTTTTGTTTCAACCATGAGGGGATTTTCATCTTCAAACAACCTATACATTGCTTCCCTTGAAGAAAAACCACTTTCTATTGCACATGTAGTATCTATGAATAGGGGCGACATTTATGTTACTTCGTTAGCAGGAGGTGCAAGATTAGGAGAAGCCATGGGTTTCTTGGACTTCTTTGTGGCCTTATACATTATTGAGGAATAATTTTTTTGTGGAATTTCTTGTGAAATAATAAGAACAAAGAGTAAAAGGGAAAATTTTCCACAATACGAGAGCAATGTAATAATAATTGAAATGATGGCAAATAAAAATTGGCATATGAAGTAATCTAAGACATTAATTATTTTGCAGTAAAATCACATTTGGAGGCTCGAGTTATTATACTGTTAAGTCGTAGAATTAATGGAAAGCATGGGTTCATGTGACTGAATAGACATTTAGACATTTTAATAAAATATCTCGCATCACGGATTCATTTGTGTGCCAATGTTCTAAAACACCAAGCACATTTGTTTTTCCAATTGAAATTAATTCCTTTTCGCGCTATAAACATATTTTTAAGTTAATAGATCAAATTTTTTGAAATCTTTGAACATTAGCAGGGAAAGGCAAGATGAAAATCTTGCGATGCGATATCGCAATCTTAATCTCAATGAAACTGGATGGCAGAAGGAAATGGTCGTTGGAAGAAGTACAACATGATGTGATATATCGCATCAGGGAAATGAAATCAGGGGTGGATTGAATGATGGTGTGACGGAAATTTTATTTGTGATTATGATTGGTGACGTGGAAAAGGTGAGTCTTGTGGTTTTCCTTTTATGAAACGTGATTTAATCGGAAACAATTTTTCCTTTATTAGAGCCTTTTCAGTTTTTATTACCTTTTATTGATATCACATCACAATATTCATATGGAGTGGCCTAGCATGTCATGTTCTATATTCGCGATTTGCGATTGCGATCTGCAATTGCGTTTCTTTTGAATTTCCCGCCTAAGTGTTTTTAAGCAAATATAAAATAATGCCTTCTAGCTTTTAAAACTCCTATTTCTATTTTAATAAATAACTTAAGGGTCTTATATGTCCTAGTCTGAAAATTTTAATAGGGTCCCCATTATTTTTCTAAGGCAACTATTTTAAAATAATGGGGGTTGTTGAATAGCACAAAATCAGGATAGGAATAAAATCTACGCAAACATAAATAGGACAAATAGGTAATTTAAAGTCCGGGAATATGTACATTTGAAAGTTACAGAAAAGAGTGGTTCATTAAAATTTGGAAATTGTTCTAAGTTTGTAGTTGTATATTATGGGCTATTTGAGATCTTGAAGAGGATCGACCTCGTTGTATATAGGTTTGCATTGCTTGCATCTCTGCATATTCATGATGTTTTTCATGATTCGTTGCTTAATAAATATTTCCATGGCACTAATCATGTTATTTATTAGAAAATGATTTAGGTGGAACGTGATAGAGACTTCCAGGTTCAGCCAATGTAGATCTCAAACAATAAGGTCAAGGTGCTCCAGAATCGATTCATAGGCATGGTAAAGGTGTAATGGAATGAACTTTATCCTAAGGATGTGACCTCGGAGTAAGAAGAAGTCATGAAGGAAGAATACCCTCACCTTTTATAATGAAATTTTGTATATGTTTGTATATTTGTATATATAATGCATTGAGGATGGTGCATAAAATATGGGGGGAGGAATGTAATACCCCCACCTATTTTAACGATGTAACTATATGTACCTTTTAAATTAAGTTTTTGAGCCAGATATTTTATTATGTGGCATGCGTGCCCATGTAGTTATTTATTTTCATATTTTTGGGGTCACCGTGCCCAACATTGTAAATTTTTACATATTATGATATTGATAAAATAAGGGTGATTGTGGATCCCACCCCAAAAAAAGAGTATGGGGGACACAACTCCATGGAAAAAGGAATTGGTTAGGTATTTTTGGTTAAAAGTGCACTGTGGGGCTCACGTGGCTTAGGAGGGTTCCACATGGTAAGCTAAGGCCATGCATACATAAAGAACTGTATATTTTTTTATGGGAATTATTTTTCAATAAGTTAATCATTCAATGGGTTACTAATTAGTCAGTGAGTCATGGGGTGGAATTTGAGACTGGTTGAGGTACGGTTATTCTATTAACCATACCATCAAAATGCATCTTGTTTATGAGTTGAGCCCCTATGTTGGCTCCGGGGAGCTTAGTGCTCCGATGGTTTTTTATCCTTATTTATGACTGGTCAACCGTGGAGTTTTGGTTGGGGAACTTGGTTTAGAGATAGCCAATGAGCCTTGGTGGGGATCTAGCACCAGTTGTGTAGTTATTTCAGTTTGGTTGTTGGTACCTGGACACCCAAACAATAGTAGAGCTTTTGGAGTTGTGGGTTGAGACCATCCTACCCTACTGTAAGTCGCTTTCAATGTGTGCATCACCAAGAGATTCAAACTACGCCACTTGGTTGTCGGTCAAGCGGATATGAGCATATGGTTTGATACTAATGTTGCTAGGGCTGGTGTGTTGGCCGAGGTTTCATTTTGGTTTTATGATTATTTCCTATGGAGTTTTTGTCCCAGATCAAGGGTGATCCATGGTTGATCTTATGAGACAATAGGTCTATGGCTGGGAGGAACGTGGAGAGACCACAACTAGCCATATTTTCATTATCAGATAAGTTACTAAATTATTATGTGCAACTGTATATTTATATGACATTTTTAATTACTATTTTCTTAAATTAAAACCCTATTTTTCTAGGTTCTAATTATTTGTATTACTCTGTATTTATTTTTCCTTCAAATTTATGTCTTATGGTTTATTTGTGAAAAGAAACGCATTTAAGACATGTGGTACTGCATTAATTTTTATTTATAATTTCTAGGCATGTGGTACTGCATTAATTTTTATTTATAATTTCTAGGCATGGGAAAATTATGATAATTTTGAGTCATGTGATTCTAGAATTAATTCTTAATTTATGAGTAAGAAATTTCAGTTGAGTGGTGTTGCCTCACTGGGTGTCGAGGACACTACACACTTCGTACAAAGACACTGAAATTTGATGGTATAAAGGAAGATAAGGCTTAGTATTTGTAACACAACTACATGGTTATTTGGTTTAAAGACTCCCAAAGCAACATTAGTACAATTAGGTTAAGAAAAACCTCTTTATTATTACACATAATTAGTTCTTATACGTAGATATGACAAAATTAAAATATGATAATTTAAAAACTGAAAGAGGTAAAATGGCAGAACCTAGGAAAAAAGGAAAATGGGTTGTGATATGTAATGGAAAAACATTGAATTAGAGAGAATGGGCACCTTCTTGGTGGTGGAAACCATGGCCTACCTCAACAACATGACACCAAAGGTTAGATATTTATCCATAATTTTCCATCTCAATTCCCCTATTGAATGTTAAATATTTCTCTTCTTCTACCTAGGATTCATAAGGGATATTATTGGAAATAAATAAATTATTATCTTTATAAAGACTCGTGAGATGTGATATAAATCCTTACATATTTTTAGTGCGTTTACATTATTCTCTATTTATAGGATAGAGCTTCTTGGTTGTAAAGGAATAGGAAGTGTTGCATGCATTGTGAAAGGCGATCTAGTGACTAGGTTATAGATGGAATTTTTAGATTTGCATGCTAGGTTCCTTTAGCTAACAATAAATAGATGGCACCCATATGCCAAATTGTTTATTATAATTTTTTATTTTATCCCATATTATTCAACCCATATTCCATAACAAGCGAGGTTGAATTCCCACTTATATACTTGTCACTCAAGGTCTCTAGTTTTTCAGATATGATGATGTTATTCTATTAATTGAATTTAATGCTCATATCAAAAATATGTAGTGCCATATATGTGATATATTATTAGGCCCACTTAGGGTACATGAGTCGGGAACAGAGAAATTAGGAATTTATATATTTTTCATACATTTTGTGATCACACCCTATTATAGGTGACTTATCGGGCTTGGTGAATCCCCTAACATGATAGTGCTAAATGGTATTACATGTCTCCTAGGGTTTGGTGCCTTTACTTGTTATCCTCATGGTGGTGGAAAGAATGTTGTGGACTATGTTATGATTAGTTTTTTTTATTATGAACAAACTATATGTAGAACATCTTCCTCCCCTTGTAGTTCATTAAGCTTGTTACATTCAAAATCTAATCATACACTTATAGATTCCTATCAATCCTAACCTAATTCAACATTTCCAATCTACAATCATCCTTTTTTATCAAAATTTTGATGGACAATACATGAACCTCCTCAAAACAAGGTCCTCTTAGTATATGATATCCATTACCTAATCAATTTCACCCTATGCTTGTCAACCCTTCACACTAAATACTTTCCCCCATTCCATCCATTTCTTTCCCTTGTAGGATTGGCCACTATCTCACTAATGCTTGATGTGATATTATATTTCAAATTAATCCATATTTTAACCAAAAATATTAAGAGGCATAGATCATCCCCCTATTCATAGAAAATTCAAATAAATTATAGGAGTATTCTTAAGAGAAAAGGAAAGGAACTACCTCTTGAACATACATGAGAATATACTCAACCAACTTGGGTTCACTCTCAAACTCTTTCAAAGATTTTTCCTTCCAAATAAATTAGTGTGTGCAATATCTGATATCTCTACTTGGCTTGACTATGCTTCCAACCTTTATAATGCTCCAAACAAACCAAGTATTCAAGTTAATTTAGAGCCTAGATATTTCCATTTCTTCTTTGAGTACCTAATATTTTGTGCCATCCATAAACTTCAAACTAAAAAATCCCAAGATATGGAGAATCTAAAAGCTATTTTTTAAAACATAGTCTAGAATTCATAGTGGTCCATAAAGAAAATATGTTTAACTATATTGTAAGCCATGACTTTCCACCATCCCATACCTTCCATATCCTTCACTCCATTTATACATTTGGAGATTAGAATGGCCATAGTGACTACCGCATTATCATGGTTTTTCATTCCTTGGCTAAAATATTTACCAAAACTTTATACATCCATAAGTATAGATGGGTTGAGACCAAGTGGTTAAGGGATGAAGCACAAGTAACACTCAAGAGAAATAATTGTACTAATGATCATATCTTCACTTTGATATCCATCATTGAGAAGGCCAAGGAAAACAAGTGTAAAGTACATTTTTCCTCAACATCTGATATTTGAAAGGCTTAAAGCCTTAGGTATTTCACCCTTGGAGGTTTCACTAGTGATGACTCCTTACGAGAACTTTATTAGCAAGTTTGAAATGAATGCTAGTATGATATATTATGTTCGACGATAGGAGTTAAACAAGGAAAACATATCGGGTGAAATAGATGGATGGTTACTTTTTGGGACCTGCATTGATTAACTATAGGAAACCATAGCAAACATATTGGGTGAAATAGATGGATGCTTACTTTTTGGAGTCTCTATTTTCATTCTTCCACTTATAGAAGAAAATATCCTAAAGTATCACTCAATGAATGGTATCCAAAGACAATCAAACATATTAGGATCCTTTTGTGATACACATACTTCAAGTTTATCTGGGGAAAACAAACATTATGGATTTTAACATCCCTAAAAATAAGGTTAGTGAGGTTTTTTGAACTTACAAAGGTGAGAGGGTGATCCAAGTGGATATCAGTGGCCACCCACCTATTCCACTAAGCCCCCACAATTTTTTCTTTCAACTTTTTAGTTTCCTTGATTGTAGCACAGTTTACTATTTTTAGCATTTTTCGAGTCGTGAACTTCTGATGCCATTTTGAGGCCCTAAACAACAATTTTTTGGAAAATTGGGAGAAACATGGGTCTATGACCATGTTTCTCATACAAAAGTTTTAGTCCTTGAATATATCTTTCTAATGAGGTATTGTGTGTGTGAAACGGAGATAGTATGCCAAATTTACGTCCCCAGGAAGTTGATGTACCAATTTTCCCAAACGGGGCCCATAATTTTGGTGCTTCATCTTCTACGGTTAGGTTTCTGGATGTTTAGGGTTTACCATTGTTACTCAATCATTAATAGGCCTTAAAGCCTCATTGTAACACAGTTCAGAGGCCTGTATCTGCCAAATCTCTTCTCAGAGATAAGATACCAGCGCCCTAGCTAGTCTATTTCCATTTTTTCTGTAAAAATATTTCAGTTATTTGATATTAATGAAATGAAGTGTTATTTCGGTTGCATATTTGTATTTATGGTTATATATATATTTTTTTTGTTCATGCATAAATTCGGATCAGTCGTATCAGACTGGTCTGCTCTTTCTCTATTTTTCTTTGCATATCCCCAACGAGGTCAGGGTATAAGGAGTTAGGGCTCGATCTGGTTGAACCCTTGCATGATCAACCTTGCAAGCCTTGACGACCTCCCATGGCAAAAGAAAAGAAATAAGAGAGAGCAGGATATCCTATCAAAATATTGCTCGAGGAGGCCCTCAAGAAACAAAGGAACGCGATGATGGCTAACTTTTCCCAAATCCTTCAACGACTACCCAACGATGGAGCATCTACATCCAACAACCACTCTGGAGGTGCGACTCCTTTCAAGGTACATGTCAACTTTGACATTCTTGTATTTGAAGGCTAGATAGATGTAGACGTCATAGATATATGGTTGAATTTGCTGGAAGGGTATTTCTCGGTCCATGATTTATCCAACCAAGAAAAGATTACTTTTGCACTCCTCAAAGCCGCCCCCCATGTCAAGGACTAGTGGGAAACCTACTGTGGGTAAAAGAACGGGAGGGAACTATCTCTGTTCTCAGCCACACCCACTTGGAATTCGTTCCAATATGGCATCAAGGAATAATATTACCCCGTGGGGAAATATGAGGAAAAGTACATCCAATGGACCACGCTGCAGCAACAAAGGGATCAATATGTGCACAAGCTAACAAATTTGTTCCATACCCTACGCACAAAGTTGTGTATTAAATATTCGTAGAAACATTTGGTGCTCAAATACCATAGTTGTTTGCACATGCATCTTCAGGAGGAAATGGAGTTCCTTGACATTACCTCGCTTGGCACAACAGATCGATATGCCTCTAAGATAGAGAATAAATTTAAGCAGAAGAAGCGAGACTTTGGATCTACGAATCTGAAGCCAGGGAAAGGCAACCCCAAAATGCAGAACAAGGGGCAAAGCCAAAGCAGGGAAACTCAGAACAAAACTACAAAGCCAAAGAAGGACACGGGGAAGTGGTGTGAATTTTATAACATCCCCATTCACAACACAAGCGAGTGTCGGGCCAAACAATCATTGGTGGTTGAACTGAAGGCATTTGAATCAGATGCATGTTCTGATTTTGAGCTAGAATTGAGCAAGGGAAATGACAAAGGGAATCAAATTATTGATGGGGAACCTAGTTCCACTATTGCCACCACCAAGCTCCAGAGGGAGGATCCCGAGGATCCAGAGGAGGGGGAGTGCCTCTTCCATTCCCATATGTGGGTGAAGGGTTGTCCACTGCAGTTCCTTGTCGATAGCAGAAGCCAAAAGAACCTCATTTTAGCAGAGGTCATGAAGTGGCTCAACCTACCAACAATAGTACACCCACACTCGTATACCATTGGGTGGATTCACCAAGGAAGATATCTCCACGTACGCCAGCAGTGCCACCTTCGATACAACATCAAGCCATTCACGGATGAGGTATTGTGTGATGTTTCTCCTTTTGACGTGTTTGATGTATTATTAGGCCAACCATATGTGTGGAAGCGACATGTTGTGTATGATTCCAAAATTCGTTTTTTTTATTACTTTGGGAAATAAGTTGTACATGATACCAGAGGTAGTACCGCCTTCCACCATATCTTTGAGTACTATAAATCAATGCAATAAAATTATTTCCCGAACCAGGAAAAAAATTTTCATTACGATTTTCCCACAAAGCAAGAAGAAGATTGTGGCCGCAGCCTCCAAACAGGGCTCCATTGCACAACAACAGTAGATGGAAAAAGATGTGGAGGTATACAAGGAAATTTTCTCCTCGGCCACATAGGTTCCTCTACACTGTCTAGTCAAGCACTCCATTGATCTGCCCCAGGTGCGTCACTGCCTGATGTTTCCATACCTCATATGATCACACAGAAAAAATAAATAAAAAAATAAAATAAAATAAAAAAATCCACACATGTATTGTATGAGGTTGATAAAGCAACCAGATTTATTGAATGCATGCAGCACATCTCCCAACAAGTCCATGACATCTCAGAGAAATCCAATGCCAAGTACAAGTAGTGACATGATCAACATCAGGTGCCACACAAGTTCCAAGTGAGCGACAAAGTTTGGTTGCATTTGCAGAAAGAACACCTTACCAGAGTCCATCGGAAGCTCAGGCTACTTCGATATGGGCATTACACAATCACCAAGGATGTGGGAGATAATTATTTCAAGCTCATCATTCCCCCATTCCTTTTACTGCATCCAGTGTTCAATGTGGACCGCCTTCATCCATACTTTCCACCACTACTAGACACATCGGACATGGAAGAACAAATCACACCAATAAATTTAAAACCAGACTGCATGGAACAAGCCACAACTGATCGGATCATGGATACACAGATCATGAACACCCTCCAACAGAGGATCCAACTATATCAAGTAGTCAAAGAAGGCCATCTCCTTCACCAGGGAAAGTGGCTCACCTGGGACCAAGTTCAGCAGAAGTTTCCTCATCTCATGGAGGAACTCAACGCAATGGGGACCATTACTTTCTAATAGGGGAGGAATGATCTAGGTGGATATTTGTGGCCACCCACCAATTCCACTGGACCCCCACCATTGTTTCTTTCAGCTTTTCAGTTTCCTTAATTGTAGCAAAATTTACTATTTTTAGCATTTTTTGGGTTTTGGACTTTCGGAGCCGTTTTGAGGCCCTAAACGACGTTTTTTTGGAAATACAGGAGAAAAATGGTTTTTTGTCTAATGCTTCTCACTCAAAATTTGTATTCCTTGGATGGATATTTCTAACGATGTATTGTGCGCATCAAACAAAGATCATATGCCAAATTTATGTCCCTGGGAATTTGAAGTACCAATTTACCCAAACGGGGCAACATGTGTTAAAATAATTGAACCCTAACCATTAACACATACTATTCCCATGCCCTCTTCCTCATGAACAATTATGTCCTTCCAACCATTGCGACAATTATTTGCATATGTTTTGAGATCTCCAACACTCATGTTGTCAATCTCTTCATCCATATAATACACAAAATTAGCATGTGCATTCTCACATGCTCTTTGTCAATTCAGAAAAACATCAACTCCACCCAATCCATTGTGAACATTGTCAATGATGGCATCCCTTACTTCTCGACGAATTTGAGAAGTGGCTTCCATCTCTGAGTGCAAAGTTTCAACACGAAAAGGTCGACTAACCAATGGTGGCTCAGGGCAAGGCAACTCAACATCACGCCTAGCGCCCCTACGGTCACACAATCGACCTTTCCAAGGACCAAAAAATTCAGAGGGAAGGTCATTGTAATTGGGTTTCATTTACAAAAAGAATTCTTCATAAAATAATTTTTCAAAATAAAGCAGAACCTCGTCGTTCCATGGGAGTCTTCCATAGGCCGCAAGGTGTCTATCATACAAGTAGTGAGCTATATTAGGGTGCTTGAAATATTTCACCTTCAACATCTTTCTTTTTGGCCCTTCTTTGAAATTAAACATAGACTTGACCATTTCTGTTGTAAATATTTGTTTAACAACCTCCCATTTATTGGGACCCATCACTGTTTGCTTTCTTTTTCTCATGACTTCTACAAAAGTATCAGTGGTTGGCCTAAGATTTCGGTACACGTCTACTAGTTTTCCTAAAGAGTGTGTAACTATTTCCAAGCTTTGTTGACTCTCAGCAGGTAGAGTCAAAGCCACAAGATCTCTCTTCAATTTTGCATGAAGATGTTGACACATTTCTAAGGTGCAATGATGCATGTTTGTTTCCCAAGGTATATCGGAAATTTCCATCGGATAAGTCATGGTTGGTGGACAACCTTCTTCTTGAATGAAGCATTCTGCCCTACGTATTTTTTGAGCAACATTTGGAGCAACGTTTTCAGCCTCTACATCAATATATAAAATTTTATATATTAAAAAAACACATGTAAACAAATTTGTACAAATTGAATGAAAAAAATATTCAAATTGATGGCCACCTCGATGTGGTTGGCTAGCATCTTGTCCACCCTAAGACTGTTGAGAACCAGAATGACCCTACTGAGAACCAACACGACCACTGATTGTTTGAGAACCAACATGACCATCTGTTGATTTGCCTCTAGGGGAATACATATCACCACCTTCATGTAAACCGCCAGCACTTATTGATGCCCCTCTAAGGGAATCTGAACCACCACCAACCTCACGAGACAAGAGAGAAGCTTCATAAACAAATATGAATTTATAATCAATTCAAAAATACATTCATACATATAAATACATGTACATATCCATCGATTAAATCGCGTCAACCATACCACGATTGCATGAACCATGGGCATGCTCCATTGATGGAGTAGACACCCTTCTCCTCTTGGTGCCTAAAAAATAAAAAATGAAACTTATTAACAACTAATTTAACTCACAAAATTGATAAAAAATCAATTCCATATGTACACACATGTATGTATATGTATGGAGATTTAAGATTATATTTAAATACCATGAACATCCCTCGATCCCTGGCTCCCCTATCTTGTAGAGATATGGGATTATGTTGATCTTCATCGTTCATCCTCCATGATATATATATCTACAGTGGACATTTACAATTATTTTTTTAAATTACTATTTAAAATAAATTCAAAATAAATTTCAGAAAATTAATGTAATTTAGTGTACAAAAATTATGTAAAACACAACTTTTAAAGCACTAATTGATGTGTGAAACTCAATTTAAGAAAAAAAATTGTGCTTTACATGGTGGGAGCACACTTGGTATAAAATTAAAAAAAAACACATGGTCATTAAAATAGAAGCATGAAACTCCATTTAAACAAAAAATTGTTGAAGTCCGCACATTTTAATTTTATAAAAATGTGAAGTTCACGAAGTTTCGCTTTACATGGTGTGGTGGGAACACAATTGGTATATAATTGAAAAAAACACATGGTCATTAAAAAATATGCATTTTGTAAGTAAAAACCACACACATATCCAAGATATGTTACAATGTCCATCAATAAATTTTGAAGGAGAGCGTCTCAACACTAATTCATCTTTGAGAGATGAATCTTGAATTTTTGAAGAAGAGCGTCTCAAAACTAATTCATCTTTGAGAGATGAATCTTGCATTGGAATTTCCCTGTATATTTATAATTCATCTTTGATAGATGAATCCTGAATTGGCATTGCCCCACGCAATAGATCAGCAGACATCTTATTCACATTTGTACAATGTCTTATACTAAAAAATTGAAATTTGGCTAACAATATTGTTTGCTATTCCATGCAGTTCTTTTAGCCTCTCCTTCTTAACTTGGTACACACCATTCATCTAGTTGCACACAAGTTCGGAATTGGTGAAAACTACAATTCCATTTGATCCATACTCCATAGCTATTCCCAAGCCTTCTATCAATGCAATATAATATGCCTCGTTGTTTGTTGTTCTTCCCGATATATTCATTTTCCTTTGGATGAATTTTCTAGTCATAATATTGGAAAGTAGATATGTAATCACTGCTTTTCCTGGATTGGAATAGCAAGAAACATCTATGCATAATTTCCATTTTTCAACCATATTTAGTGGGGTTTTTTTCCCCTGAAAAAAAAAAAAACAAATTCAATAAAAATATATTAAATTGACATTTATTGCAAATGCATGGGAGAAATGACACATGTGCATGAGATAAATGACATGTGCATGGTTTATCTTAATGTTTGACTTAAATTTTATGGTATAATTCACATCTAGAAATGAGATGCGTTAAAGATTGCATTGCCTAGAGTTTAAGGGAGATTCATGACACATATACATGGTTCATGCATGGTTTGCATGAAGGTTTGCCTTAAAATTTATGGCATAAATCACATTTAGAAATAACATGCCTTAATAAAGGATGAGATCCAGAGGTTACCTATCCCTTTATAGACTGCTTTAGAACTTGTAGAAGTTAAGACTCAACCAACAAACTAAAATCCTATGGAAGTTCAGCCACTTTGGGTTCACTTTTTAGGCCTTAAAGTTTTCCTTGAATTAATGGGGAAAAGCCTAGAGTTTTGGGGATACTATCCTATGAGAGTTCAACCACTTTAGGTTCAGTTTTTAGGCCTTAAAGTTTGCCTTGAATTAATGGGAGGAAGCCTTTAGTTTGTGGGGGAAATGACATTTACATGGTTTGCAAAATTATTTTATGCACTTACTAAAACAACTAGTTATGTAAAAATTCACACCTTTATGAGTTTGTGGGAGAAATGAAATAGAAATGACACATGCCTTAAATTTTGCCTAAAATTTTATGGGAGAAGGGAGAAATGACACATGTACAAAGTTTTCCTTAGAGTGGTAGTGGTTTATGGATATTAAAATGAAGAACTTCTATTTCTGTTCCAGAGATTGACTATAGGGATTTACTGGATATGTCCCCTTTGAGAAAAGATGAGATCCAGAGGCTACCTGGCCCTTTACAGACTCTACCTTTAGAACTTGTAGAAGTTAAAACTCAACAGACAAACTAAAATCCTATGGAAGTTCAAAATCCTATGAGAGTTCAGCCACTTTAGGTTCAATTTTTAGGCCTTAAAGTTTGCCTTGAATTAATGAGAGAAAGTCTTTAGTTTGTGGGAGAAATAACATTTACATGGTTTGCAAAATTATTTTATGCACTTACTAAAAACATGATTTAAAGTTAATGGGAGAAAGACGACATGACACATGCTTTAAAAAAAATTCCTAAGAATTTATTTGATAAATGATACATGTACACGATTTGCCTTAAAGTGGTTGTGGTTTATGGATATTAAAATGAAGAAATTATATTTAGATCTATTCCAGAGATTGAATGTAGGGGCATTTACTGGATATGTCACCTTTCATAAAAGATGAGATCCAAAGGCTACTTGGCCCTTTACAAACTCTACCTATAGAACTTGTAGAAGTTAACACTACCTATCCCAATTGTACCCTATGAAGTGTGTAGAGGACACGTGGAATCACTCGCACTATTTTACGTAGACATAAGGGTGTATAAGAGTCTACTAAGTTCAAAAATATGGTCATATTATTGGATATCTTTCCCAAGAGCCCAAATGTACTCCTTAAGTATATGTGGGATCTATATAACCATCTACAAAAACAAGTGATTCTTTCCAAGCTAAGGATAATGTATGTGCCATGTGTATACACACATTATCTAGAAACCATCTAGGCCAAAATAAAGGGTACTTAAGTGGTTTGAAGAAAAAATAGCACCAAAAATCTTTGAAGGAGGGGAATAAGAACTGGAAATAGGAGGATAAGAATAAAAGAGCCACTACACATCCATGCAAGGGTAGTAGAAATAATTCTAACCATTGCAACATTGATGGTCACATTAAGGAGAATTGTTGGATGTTTGGTATGTGTTATATTATTTATGTGAATACCCCAATGCACTATATATTTTTCTAAGCATAGTGGTGGGAATAAAATGGGAGGAAATGACCCCCACTTTAGGGTTTCATATAGACGAAAAATTCCACACACACAGGTGTTCAAGGGTAGTGCACCAAAAAAACGTTTTTGGGAAAAAAAAATTCTCCCTTTGTGATGGTTTTCATCACATGGTTTTTTCTTTTAGTATTTTTCTAGTGCATGGTAGTTTACCCCATGGTTCTACAGTTTCAGTTAAAGAACTAAAGTTTTGTCTGATCCAAGGTAATGGATTAGTAGTTTATAATTGTTGTGGGATATGTACATATATACATACATACATGTGTGTGTGTGTGTGTGTGTGTGTCTGATGGTCTAAAAAATAATATACTAATAAATAAATTATCTTCTCATTTTGGGTTTCTCGAGTAAATTATATGTTAATGCATGTGTTTTAAATTGAATACTTTTCATTTTATTAAGAATCTATTTCAAACAATTAACTATATAAGGTTAAAACCTATGTTTTGTATCAAATTACTTTTGGTTTCAATGGGAAACTTTTATGGCTAACGTGTTTTTCTCGAAATGTGATAGACCCCATTAAAATGGGAGATACAATGAAATGATTCCTATGGTGCAATAAAATAGTTGAGTACTTTAAAGATATAGATGCATAAATTCAATGAGCATAGTTTTGAGATATATAAGTCCAAAATGGAATAGTTGTTGGTGAACAAATATCAGTGGATCACTATGGATATATCTTCTTCATTAAAAGGGATTTTTCTAGAAGGATGGACTAAGTTGGAAAGAATGGAAAATGTCACAATTATATGTTAATGCATGTGTTTTACATTGAATATTTTTCATTTTATTAAGAATCTATTTGAAACAATTAACTATATAAGGTTAAAACCTATGTTTTGTATCAAATTACTTTTGGTTTCAATGGGAAACTTTTATGGCTAATCTGTTTTTCTCGAAATGTGATAGCCCCCATTAAAATGGGAGATATATCAAATTTATTCCTATGGTGAAATAAAATAGTTGAGTAGTTTAAAGATATAGATGCATAAATTAAATGAGCATAGTTATGAGATATATAAGTCCAAAATGGAATAGTTGTTGGTGAAAAAATATCAGTGGATCACTATGCATATATCTGCTTCATTAAATGGGATTTTTCTAGAAGGATGGACTAAGTTGGAAAGAAGGGAAAATATCACAATTATATGTTAATGCATGTGTTTTACATTGAATATTTTTCATTTTATTAAGAATCTATTTGAAACAATTAACTATATAAGGTTAAAACCTATGGTTTGTATCAAATTACTTTTGGTTTCAATCGGAAGCTTTTCTGGCTAATGTGTTTTTCTTGAAATGTGATAGACCCCATTAAAATGGGAGATATATCGAATTGATTCCTATGGTGAAATAAAATAGTTGAGAGGTTTAAATATATAGATGCATAAATTTAATGCGCATAGTTTTGAGATATATAAGTCCAAAATGGAATAGTTGTTGGTGAAAAAACATCAGTGGATCACTATGGATATATCTTCTTCATTAAAAGGGATTTCTCTAGAAGGATGTCCACTAAGTTTAAAAAAAGGGAAGATATCACAATTATATGTTAATGCATGTGTTTTACATTGAATATTTTTCATTTTATTAAGAATCTATTTGAAACAATTAACTATATAAGGTTAAAACCTCAATGGAAAACTTTTATGGCTAATGTGTTTTTCGCGAAATGTGATAGACCCCATTAAAATGGGAGATATATCGAAATGATTCCTATGGTGTAATGAAATAGTTGAGTAGTTTAAAGATATATATGCATAAATTCAATGAGCATAGTTTTGAGATATATAAGACCAAAATGGAATAGTTGTTGGTGAACAAATATCAGTGGGTCACTATGGATATATCTGCTTCATTAAAAGGGATTTTTCTAGAAGGATGGACTAAGTTGGAAAGAAGGCAAAATATCACAATTATATGTTAATGTATGTGTTTTACATTGAATATTTTTCATTTTATTAAGAATATATTTGAAACAATTTACTATATAAGGTTAAAACATATGTTTTGTATCAAATTACTTTTGGTTTCAATGGGAAACTTTTATGGCTAATGTGTTTTTCTCGAAATGTGATAGACCCCACTAAAATGGGAGATATATCGAATTGATTCCTATGGTGAAATAAAATAGTTGAGTAGTTTAAAGATATAGATGCATAAATTCAATGAGCATAGTTTGAGATATATAAGTCCAAAATGGAATAGTTGTTGGTGAACAAATATCAGTGGATCACTATGCGTATATCTGCTTCATTAAATGGGATTTTTCTAGAAGGATGTCCACTAAGTTTGAAAGAAGGGAAAATATCACAATTATATGTTAATGCATGTGTTTTACATTGAATATTTTTCATTTTATTAAGAATCTATTTGAAATAATTAACTATATAAGGTTAAAACCTATGTTTTGTATCAAATTACTTTTGGTTTCAATGGGAAACTTTTATGGCTAATGTGTTTTTCTAGAGATGTGATAGACCCCATTATAATGGGAGATATATCGAAATGATTCCTATGGTGTAACAAAATAGTTGAATAGTTTAAAGATATAGATGCATAAATTCAATGAGCATAGTTTTGAGATATTTAAGTCCAAAATGGAATAGTTGTTGGTGAAAAAATATCAGTGGGTCACTATGGATATATCTGCTTCATTAAAAGGGATTTTTCTAGAAGGATGGACTAAGTTGGAAAGGAGGGAAAATATCACAATTATATGTTAATGCATGTGTTTTACATTGAATATTTTTCATTTTATTAAGAATCTATTTGAAACAATTAACTACATAAAGTTAAAAACTATGTTTTGTATCAAATTACTTTTGGTTTCAATGGGAAACTTTTATGGCTAATGTGTTTTTCTCGAAATGTGATAGACCCCATTAAAATGGGAGATATATCGAATTGATTCCTATGGTGAAATAAAATAGTTGACTAGTTTAAAGATATAGATGCATACATTCAATGAGCATAGTTTTGAGATATATAAGTCCAAAATCGAATAGTTGTTGGTGAACAAATATTAGTGGATCACTATGGATATATCTTCTTCATTAAAAGGGATTTTTCGAGAAGGATGTCCACTAAGTTGGAAAGAAGGGAAAATATCACAGTTATATGTTAATGCATGTGTTTTACATTGAATATTTTTCATTTTATTAAGAATCTATTTGAAACAATTAACTATATAAGATTAAAACCTATGTTTTGTATCAAATCACTTTTGGTTTCAATGGGAAACTTTTATGGATAATGTGTTTTTCTCGAAATGTGATAGACCCCATTAAAATGGGAGATATTGAAATGATTCCTATGGTGTAATAAAAGAGTTGAGTAGTTT
Source organism: Pinus albicaulis (assembly GCA_034641835.2). NCBI lineage: Eukaryota > Viridiplantae > Streptophyta > Pinopsida > Pinales > Pinaceae > Pinus > Pinus albicaulis. Next base: position 241,913,574 of record CM076573.1, on the reverse strand, counting down.
AAGGATATAGATGCATAAATTCAATGAGCATAGTTTTGAGATATATAAGTCCAAAATGGAGTAGTTGTTGGTGAAAAAATATCAGTGGATAACTATGGATATATCTTCTTCATTAAAAGAGATTTTTCTAGAAGGATGGACTATGTTGGAAAGAAGGCAAAATATCACAGTTATATGTTAATGCATGTGTTTTACATTGAATATTTTTCATTTTATTAAGAATCTATTTGAAACAATTTACTATATAAGGTTAAAACATATGTTTTGTATCAAATTACTTTTGGTTTCAATGGGAAACTTTTATGGCTAATGTGTTTTTCTCGAAATGTGATAGACCCCACTAAAATGGGAGATATATCGAATTGATTCCTATGGTGAAATAAAATAGTTGAGTAGTTTAAAGATATAGATGCATAAATTCAATGAGCATAGTTTTGAGATATATAAGTCCAAAATGGAATAGTTGTTGGTGAACAAATATCAGTGGATCACTATGCATATATCTGCTTCATTAAATGGGATTTTTCTAGAAGGATGTCCACTAAGTTTGAAAGAAGGGAAAATATCACAATACAATTGTGTCCCTTAGATGTTGAAGAATGTAGCTAGGTTCAGCCTTCATTATTAGTATATTTTTCAAAAAGAATTTATAATTATTGTTTCCTAACAAAAATATATAACTATTATCAAAACAAAAATTTATGTTAAGAAACAATAAAAGGCTAGACAAGCGACAAATGATTATACTAATGATGAAAGCGTGAGACCTTCAATTTGGGAAGGTTGTATAGTATGTCTCTTCCGATGCACTACAAATTTTAATTGGACTAATATTAAATTAAAAGAATAATAATAATAATAATAACAAAATTTCTAAATTAAAAAAATAATAATAAAAGAAAGGCCAATGAACAGGTGTTTCGGGATATAATACCCTAAAGGTTTTTGGGTCGGAAACCTTCACAGATCAGGGGCATACCATTCAAGAAGGACTCAATTAACCTATCTTTTATACTGAAAACTAGATATATAAAGTTGTGGAACTTACCCGAAAGTCCAACGTTTGATGTGGATCTCGCGGGGTGCAAACCCCCAGTAACCCTTCATGCTTCGTAACCTGAAAATGAAGAAAGATCGAACATGAAACTCTAGTTGTACAGCATATATAGTTCCTAGATGTTAGTGTAACTCATGCATAATATCATAAGAACAATATTAAACATTAAATTAATGATTATTACACATATATAAAGAGATATAAACACGTGAATATTGGGAACAAGATGGTTCTTCTTATTATCAATGGCACGTACAGTAATAGAAATGTGGAGAAATCACCTGAATCCTTCCATGGCCTTTGAGCATACCATCCTCTGGATCCATCCAGCCCTCGCCTCACAAGAATTCTTCCAAGATGTGTGCACACTAGATGTCATATAGGATGATGAGCATCTCAAGGAAACACGGTTTTCCTGAATATACCTAGGAAGTGCAGGAGGCACGACAATATCATACTTGAAATAGGGCTCCAACAGAGTATAATATCTATAATTTTCTCTCTCCCTTAGGCCATGCACATGAGGGTCTTTTATACTCCCCCAAATTATTTTCAGTAGTTGGAAATAGTTAGGCCATGGGCTAGGGTGGTTGAATTACGGGAATAGCCATCAACCCTGCCTCGAAAATAGGGAATATTATATATTTTTTAATGATTAAAAAGGTATACGTGGATATCTATGAATGGACTCACGTGTATATGCGGAAAAGTCTGGGAAAAGTCGCGTATGGGTTTTAAGATACTGTTTTTTGTGAAGATGTTCAAGTCTGAGGGGAAAGGGTGCCCAAGGCCAAAGTATCAATCATCAAGCATATGAAGGTGGAAAATGATGCTATAACAATAGGTTGTTGGTATTTTGTAATTGAAATAATTTAACTCAAGAAAAATCTACTCAGATGGAGGCAGACAGATGGTATGTGGAGGAGAGAACAAGTACATATTATAAGGCAAAGTATTCAATAGGTAATGAAAAGGAACCATATGGAGGTGCAACTGGCCATGGAAAATTTCAGTGGAAGAAATGAAAATAGATATCTAAATGGTGATTTCTCAATTTGTATTTGACAGGAAGATATTTTTTCTCTGCTTGCAAAAGTCTGTTTTTCAGTGGAATAAATGACAACACTAGTTAGCCATTTCTGAGGGAAATGGATGTAGCTCACTTAATTCTAATGTATGAACAAAAATTATAATCCAAAACAAGTTCAAATGCAGAACCAATTCTTAGGGCCCACAATAGCCATGTTATACAAATCATAAGGGCTCACAACATCCATGCTATACAAACCTGCAACCTCCAAAGGGTCCACAAGGTGTAAACCCTCCAAGAAAAATTGACACATCACACAGTTCAACAAAGAATGAAACATAAAACTTATATACGTCAAGAATTATAATGTGAAATTTTTTGACATAGATTCAATTCTAGCATGCATGTGATAGTTCAAACTGCACAGTGCATGAGACCCTCGCTAATATCTATTTTAGTCACTAGGTTTTGTGTATATTATAAGGATTAGAGTAGGCCATAGATCCTGTAATCACCTAGGGAAGGTTCCAAACCAAATTGGAATATTAACATAGTGACAGTGACATAGTGACAGCGTTAACATAGTGACAATGACAACCTAGTATCAGTCATTTGGAGAGAATTAACATAGTGATAGTGACAACCTAATATCAGGTGTTTGGAGACCATTAACATAGTGACAGTGACAACCTAATATCAAGAATTTGGAGAGTGGATTTGGCATAACAACATTCTCATTTGGCAAGTTTGGAGTGAAACATTTTTAGAAATCTTCCTTTTAAACCAGAAAATACTACTCTCTACGATTATGAATACAGCTCACAAATTTATGATGTAAAATTTTGGTCCTTATTCTGACATATCTGAAATGAAAATTTGAAATTAGAGTTTACTATGTACAATAAATCTAATTTTTTGTTAAATTTTTAACCTTCATAAAGTTGTAAATTCAATGACAGAGGATAGCATACCTGGAAATTCGCAGATGACAAGGGGACGAAGCCACAACGAGAAGACGAGCCAGGAGATTGCTAAAGACGTCGTGGAGGACGCAGACGAAACTCCCCGCGAACAAAAAAAATTAAAATTAAAATCAACAAAAAAAAATTACAAAAAAATAGAGCAACACCTCACCTCATCGTCACGGCACAACAGAGCAACACCTCACCTCATCGTCGCGGCACAACATAGCAACACCTCACCTCGTCGCCCCTACAAACACACAAATGAGAGACAAAAAAACATGAGATGGACTTACATGAGACAAACAGACAATGGTAATACGCCCGAAACCTGTTAAGGTTTGCGGGCCGATATATTTATAAGAACAAGTTTGGCCGAACAATTTTAAAAGTTCGGGTGGACTATTAGTTCGACGGAACTTTTGTTGCCAGTTTTCCCATCTCCGGACAAAGATCTGTTTTCCCACACCGTCAGTATGTCGTCAATGTAAACGACAGAATGAGTTCAGCCGAACTAATTTCGAAAGTTCGACCAAACTCTCGAAAAGTTCAGCCAATTTGTTGAGAAAAAAAGTTTTCCGCCCTTGATTCTCACAAAAGTGTAACCCAAATTTTCATTTTTACTCTTATTTGATTTTAATGAAATGAAGTGTTGCGGCTTCGTCCCCTATTCATATTCTATTGTGTTCCTGCATAAATCCAGGTCAAAGGGCTAAGGTTATATCTTCATGTGTATAACTAGGAGTCCTAGTCTATAAACCACACTTGTGTTTGAGTATACTAGTAGAGATTAGACTAAGGGGTATGCAACTCTTACTACTCTTGAAAAACAATATTTTTAGCTTTAGTTCTATGACATCTAGAATATTATCATACCTTTAGATAGTGGATCATATTTCTATCCAAACATCCTCATACTAATAGGTTATCTCACTTGCCATCATCCTTACTTAAATTTTCTTTGGATTCCCTTGTCTATTTAAGGGGGAGAGAAATAAAGGAATTCACTTTGAGATATGCAAATCCTATCTCTAGTCCACATGGTTTGAGCTGAGAAAGACATTGTCTTCAAAGATTCAACAATATGCAAACATGTATTCCCATAATAATGATGGCTTTATCCAAAAACTAGGATACACTAGATTCTAGTGGTTGTGTAGATTGAGCATTCTCCTTGCTTGGCTTAGAGCTTGTTCCCACCATCTTTCCATTGAAATAGACCATTGTATTCCTTGGAAGAACTATTTTTTCTAGAATTTCTCCTTAGAGCCTAAGATTAAGGACCACTTTATTTTTATATGTTTTCGACAAAATATGGTATTTCACAAAGATGAACACCTTAAATAACCACTCACACAACCAAATCAAAGATCACAACCCAACATGGCTACATGAGGAAATATATTAATACACAAGAAAAAATTGTACATAAAAGAGTTTTTTCACAATTGATCGCCAACAAATAATTCTTCGTGCTCTTTAAATAGAGATCATGTATCAATTGGGTGTTAATCCATAAATCAAGAGTCATTATTATGGAGGGGAATATGATTTGTCAATTCACTCTATTTCCAGAACATATTGAGTCTATTAGATTACATAATACAACAAATGCATTTTTTACCTAAAGGCATATTAGACTAGATTGAGTTTAACTAAATTGTAAGTGTGTAGCTATCCTAACAAGATGTTATTCCTTCTATAAAATTGGAGAACAATTTTATTGTTTTCCCAAGCTTTTATGGTTTATGAGGACTAAAAATCCCTAATTTTTTTTAATGTATTTGATGTTTATCATTATATTTCTAAAGACAAGTACCCTAATAAAAAAAACAAAATATTACTCACTTTGTTTCTTAAAGTAATCAGATTAATTGGAAAATATCCTATAAATGACTTCCAAACTTACCTCGCAAAACCTTCCAAATGAGACAAGTACAATAAATCTCTTAAACACATAAACATCACATTTATTTTCCAGTTTAACTATTTGAAATACCTCTATAAGACAATATGTTGCATCTAAATAGCGGCTAAGACACCATGAGTCTCTTGATTCCATGACTATGGCACATTTATTTTCATAACTCTCTCCGACAATCTCATGCATAAATTTAAACTATATATAATCCTAAAGGAATTTTGTACAATTTATTTCTATTCGGAATGAAACTTTATCCGCCAAATCATTTGAATGTACCATTAACACGCTGCTTTACAAATATTAAACATTTTTTTTAATGTCTAATCCAATGCCGTTCTTGTATAACGCATGAGTACTGTGTTCTTGTATACAGCACCTGGAGGTTCTGCTCTAACACACTGAGTGACGGCGAAGCTTGGCTGACAACATTACAGACATGATTATTTGTTCTTTCATAAATGTTAGTATATAAGTAATGAATAATTATCACGCTTTTTTCATGTGCATAGATATCACCACCTTCAACACCAATATATTATTCATGTGCATAGATTATCACGCTCCATTGTTCGTCACCAATGTCGCTCCACTGTTCGTCACACATAACACAGATGTCCCCTGTTAAAAAAACAATGACCATGCAATGAATAAAATTTAATTTTCTGATTCAACATTATCATCGTCATTTTGTTTACTTTTTCTTTTAGCTTCCCTCGATGTTTTGCATGAATTCCCATTGGGGAGAACGAACATGTACTCCGTGTTTTTGGAATTTTATTGGAGAGTCCCTGTTTCACTACATTGTCACGTGAGGCCATGTACAAGCCTTAAGCCATGCTAGAGTTATATTGCTAAAGCATTTCAAATTCATATTATAATCAACATCTCAAAATCATAAACTTTAATTGTACAAAAATATTTAAATTTATTAATGAAAACAACTTTATTCAATATCTTTGTCCCCAAAACAAAAGACGCTTATTCCAAAATCATAAACTTTAATTGTACAAAAATATTTAAATTTATTAATGAAAACAACTTTCTTCAATATCTTTGTCCCCAAAACAAATGGGACGCTTATTCCAATACCTTGGTCTTGGGCTAACTCATTTTCATTAATTTAGAGATCTCGTATTTAGCTTTTCTAATCCTTTGTTTCTCATTACAATGGAAGCCATGGTTCCCTAAATATATGAAGGTAATCTTTACTAAGAGTTATCAACAACAAATTGTGTATATGACATGGAGCGTTAAGCATATTATTTTTTTAAATTACATGTGATTTTATATGTATACTAAGTTGTTTTATAATTTTGATATAAGACTTTTGGATCCATTATATTATGTTAATGTTTTTGAGTGGATATTTCAGGGCAATACGTATGATTTATCATCACGACTTGTTTGCTCTAAATTTCGACTCAAAAACATAATGTGATAGATTCTAAAGTTGCATATCAAAATTATTCATCTCATTTTGTAATTCTTAAATATAGTTATAAAATTAGATTGATACTATTATAGTGCAGTAGTTATGGAAATAGTGTATCTATGTAGTGATAATATGTAGATGCTACAACAATAAATATGAATAGAATGGAACGGGATAAAACTGAATTCGTTATTGAATAGTACATTAATTTTTGTCTCTAAATTATAGTCATTAGTCTCTATACTATGCATACTATTTTTTATTATCATGATTAGACTACTAGATGGTTAGAGCTAAATCCATTTTCTATCTAATTCAATAGATTTATAATGTTCCCTCAACCGATTTAGTTCATATGGAAGTCAAACAATCTATGTAGTGATTTGCCTCCACTTATGTTGTCTCTATGAATTAGTAGGCGTAATATGTTGTCAATCTCTATTTGTGTATCTCAATTTCCTTTATGTGTGTGTCTCCTAATGTTTGTAACAATGTGTGCATCTATAGCAAAGGACAAGGAACTTCGTGAACTTTACTTCATAGCAATACCTCATAACAATTAAGCTTCATATCACAACCTTTCTATAACAATGGAAACTCCTTATTCCTCCTACTAATTTCATTAACCAAACAACAATAAATATTTTGTTAGCAATAATGCAGGCCCATGGATTCTCTTAAATCAAACACCCTTGATAAGAAAACATAAGCGTCCAACTCATGTGGAGTAAACCATGGAAATTTTGAGTAATGTAGTACAATGAAGGTGACCCAATTATCCTCTATTAGCTATGATGCATCCTCTAAATTTTTCTTCTTCCACTTGACTAAATATTCAAATTAAGCCCTACCTTAGTTCTTCTTGCTACCTCTCTTTTCCAATATTTATTTGATTTCTTTTGTGGCCTTGCATAGCAAATATCCTTCCAATTCTTGCATGATTCCTAATTCACCATCCCCTTCTTCTTCATAAAACTCATATTGGCTAGAAACTTCAACTATTGGAGAATTGTCAAAGGTCTCTAGCAAAAGTAGTTTGTAGGTGTTATCTTAATTTTTTTCTCATAAAATTACATGTACCAATTTTATTATACTTGAGCTTGTTGTAAATTCCTCTAGGAAATCCATCCTTCTTCAAATGCACCACCACTTCTTCAAAAACCTCTTCTTTTTATGGCTAGCATCACTATATTTTAACTTCTTCCTAACTTTCTTATGAGTGGCATGTATGCTTTCTGTGAAATTGTTTGCATTAATACTCCTATCTTCAAATTTTGGAAACTTAACCAATTCTAAAAACCCCTTTGGATACCTACCATACTTGCAATGGAATTTTCCAATTGATATATTCATTGATATTTTGTAAACAAATTCAAATTGAGCTATATCCAAATTGTTAAATCGGTTTATTCCCAATCAAACTTCTCAAAATGTTTCTCAGACTCTGGTTAACTACCTTTGTTTGACCATTTAACCTAAAAACCTAATAATATAACCTAAAAATCTAATAATTTAACCTAAAAACCTAATTATATAACCTTTGTTTGACCATTTAACCTAAAAACCTAATAATATAACCTAAAACCCATATTCTTCCAAAGGTCCTTTAGAAATTTATAAGAAATCAAGTATCTATGATGTAAATGATAGTCCTAGGAAACACGATCTTACAATTTCTTAGGAATATAACATAATCACATGTATAGCAACATTGGTCTTCTTACAAGGAATGAAATATTTCATCATATAAAACATGTCCACCACCATTAACACTCAATCATAATCTCTCTATGTTTTAGGTAGTCACAAAATGGAATTCATTCTTATGTATTCTCATAGCTTGCTGGGAATTAGTAAGGGGGTATATAACCTAGTGTTTTGACTTCTTCCTTTGGCCAATTGAAATATTCTACAACATCAATAAACTTCTTGACATCTTTGTTGATGTTGGGCCAAAAATACCTTTAATCCACCAATGCCTTGGTCAAATACACTCCAATATCCACAACTAAACCTTCATTATTCAACTCTTGAAAATTTAGTCTCAAAAACTTTGTGGAATACATAGTTTTCAATTCTTCACACTTAGACATGGAAATCCAAATATGGTGTTCTATACATATCCCATGGTTTTTAGCATACTTTCCATCCCTATGTAAAATATATGTCTTTTTCATCCTACTCTATCATGCTATACAAACTAACAACCTCAATAGACATGGTATTCAACAACATCATTCATTTGCTTAATGCATCAACAACCTTATTAGAGTTTCCATACATATGTTTTGAAACAAATGAGTAACTTAGTAAAATATCCACCCATTTCAAAAAAAAATGATTGAAATTAACTTTCATTATTTATGTATTGTAGCACCTTATGATCCATAAACAACAAAAATTTCTTCAATAGTAAATATTGTCTCTATTTCTTAAAAGTTTTGAACAATGGCATACAATTCTTGATAAAAAACAAAGTACCCTTTCTTAGTATCATTCAAATTCTTGCTAATGAATGTTATCAGCTTCCCATCTTGATGATGGACTCGATAATTACAACAACAATGATATTCTCTTATTGTTCTCAAATTTAAATGTCAAGCTCGGGTTCATAAAAGCTTAAGAGGTGTCTTGCACTATATGTGCAAACCAAACTTTATTGTACTTATAATTTAGCTACCTATCCTAACCAATTTAGGTTATTGTCACCCTACTAGGTCAAGTGAAAGGAAATCAATCCATGGTTGGTAACCTCAATCCATTCAAATCAAAACATATTAAGTCGATTTTCAACAAATTCTTCTTACATGTAAAGAAAGAATCTATCACTAAGTTGAATAAATGGTATTACTACTACTAAATTATAGGAATGTAAATTCTATCACCAATATTACATAAATAAATATACTATTACTAAACTACATAAATAGAATAAGCTAAATGCATAGCTAAAATATGTAGGAAACAAAAGAATCCACAACTAAATTCAAAACAGGGCTATCCAATTCTTGATTTTATTTCCATCAAACCATGTTTCCTAGTGCCAATAATGCAATTATAGACAAAATATGCATTGAAATGAAGAAAAACACTCAAAAGGAAGAATTTTGGGTTGTCAGATAAGAAAATTAGCAAAGAAACATGAACCTTTGCAACACTATAGAAAAGTCCTGCAAAAAATTCCAAATTTCAATTTAAAGAAGCATCTTGTTGTTCTAACATAGAATGTTAATCATATATCCCAGGAATTTCATGTTAAAAACATAAAAATCATTCAGAAAATAAGAAACAATACTAAGCTTGCCATCTACATGAACATGAAAATTACACCATTCACTTCTCTACTACAATAAAGAGACATGCTATGAACAATTTAGCATAAAAACATGTAAATGAAAAGAAAACATATACACCGGGGCCTCTTTAGCTCATATGGATGGGCCCTCCCCAAGGTTCTTAGATACCTTCAAAGATTAAACAATAGATAGCTAGGAATAATGACTACCTCTACATTAAATCGTTGAATGAAATTACATAAGTTATTGAAGCAAAATTTTGAAAGTTTTCAGAGAAAAAGGAAAATGATAGCAAAAATTGATTAACTTGAGGCCTAACCCCTAAAAATCGTAAGATCTTGGGTAGTTTATCTTCTAAGATTAGTTTCACAAGTAAACTCAAGTCGTTTATACTAACATGTCTTGAATCTTAAGCGGTTGTGAACTTCACATTGGCATCCTAGGGAAAAAGGCTCCTATATTCTTGTTAAGATATTGGTAGGATATTCCTTGTACAAAAACCTAGAAAATTAGTGTGCTCTAGGCCAAATACCATAAAAGAAAATGAGTATCACCATATTACCTGAAAAATTTACTTAAATTAATGTGTAACACATAAATTATCAAAAATAAATATCAACAAGATCATAAATGCATCTTTGAGGTTGGAAAGAGGGATGTATATATGCCTTTAAAATACCCATAACCAAGACCCATCACTTGAGACAAGACCACTCCAATTTTTGAATTACTTGTGTCACAATTTACTTGAAATACCTTGCTGAAATTTCTAAGTGCCAAAATTAGTTGTTTATTTAAAATTTTATTTAAGGTTTCAAAAGAGATTTCCACTAGTGATATTCAATGTAAATATCCCTTTTTCATACACTTAGTGGTGCAAAATTCCCATCAAAAATTCTAATTAACTAATGGAAAAATATCGTCAAACCATGGAAACTCCTTACATCAAATATTAATTTAGGCACTAGATAATCCATAATAGATTTCACCCTTTAGGATCCTTCTTTAAACCCTATTTGGAAACTATAAAATCCAAGTAAACCAACTTTTCTTGCAACAAATTTCACCTCATCAAGTTAGTTTGAAGCTTCTCCACTTTCAACCTTTCCAAAAATTACTTCACATGCTCCGAGAGACTTTCCTTAAACTCTCTAAAAATCAAAATTCATCAAGATATGTGATGGAAAGCTTTCCTAGAAATGGATTCAATATCTTGTTTATTAGTCTCATAAAGACACTAGGTGTATGGATCAATCCAAGTCGCATAACAAGCCAATCAATGATTGTCCTTCATATTGAACATTTTCTTCCTATCACCTTCCCTTGTTTGAATGTAACAATCATCGCTCGTAAAATCTATCTTGAAAAGTAATTTTCCCCACTCAAGAAATCCATGAGGTCATCCATTTTTAATAAGGGAAATTGGTACTAGAGACTCAAGAGTAACCTATTAGTATCTCATGAATCAATGAATATTCTCCATTCGCCACCCTTCTTCAATGTAAATGTTGAAGATTGCAACAAGAAATAGTGAAGGAGGCATCCTGAAACATCATTCCTGATCCTAGTTGGAAAATAATCACCTAAACTAGGTGGGGCCCACACAGGTGATTTTTTGCGAAAAGTCTATTTTTAGACTATGTCTATTTTTAGACATGTTGATCATATTCTATGAGTTTCGGGATATTATTTGTGGATGGTTGGTCAAGTTGGAAAAATAGATGGACTTCTATTTTTAGACATATTGGGCAGAGTCTATTTTTAGATTGCTAGTCTAAAAATAGATATGTCGAATATTATTAGCTCTTAATAATATTTGGACTCTAAACATAATCTTATTATCTTGGAGCACTTCAATTAAGTGAACAGATGTGGCACATCAGCTGACAGAAGTAATTACGCTATTCCTAAGGGTTTACTGGAGCTATTGCATGGAGGACTTCAGTTAGAACTCATGTGACAGAGTTTGGTGGAGTTGGAAGAGTAGTTGGTGGAGTTGTATTTAGTTTAACCCAGTTAGACTCAGTTGAGCTAGTTGTATCTAGTCTAACTGATTGATACACTAGTGAGAGTGGTGTGAATTAATTAGTTAATTAATTCACTAAATAATAACTCATTAATCAACTAAAGAATACATCAGTTAACTACAGTGCATGAACAGTTTCAATGGAGACCAGTGGAGAGGTAGGTGAAAAAGCAAGTGTGACTATCAGTTGTGACTATAGTGATGCATTGATTTCATCCAACACTCAGTAGAGATTCATATGAGGATTGCGTGAGAAAGGCTGGAGAAATTCAAGTTCATTCAGAGCCATTCTTCAGCAAGGATTGCATAGTAGAGGCAGGCTAGCAGGTGGCAGAGATCTGTGCATGGATTTGCAAGATCAGGCCTGATTAGTGTGTAGTGATTGGATTGTACTGAGAGCTTGTGATAAGCTTTGTATGAGGATTTTTACATGATATCTATGAAATATATTATACACAGATATTGGGGGTTTTCAGCTTCAGGCTTTCCCGTAAAACAATTGTGTTAATGTGTGTGAATTTTTATGGTTTCATGTGTGCTTTGCAATTGATTTAATTTTCGCATGTGATGATAAATGGTGGAATAGATTATGTATTGTGCATGAAGTTAAAATGATGTGTGATCAGGAGAATCTTGGACATATGCATGCATAGTGCATATAATTTCTACATGGTATCAGAGCTGTGTTATAGATTTTCTACATGGAATGAGAGTAGGATTTTTTGGGTGCGCGAGTTTGCAGAGAATATCTGAAATTTTTGGTGAAATATTTGTTGAGCCTCAAGATTGTGCTTTCTTTCATTCTACTTTACCTCATTTTCCTTTGTCCATTGCTATTCCAGACCCAATTGATCAATGAATTTAGTTAAAATTACTTTTAGAATGATTAACATGACTGACTTGCTAAGTTTTATGATTTTTGTCAATGTAATGCATTGTGACTGGAACTAGCCGCGGAATGCATACATTCCGTAGCTAACCGGTGATTCTGCAGCTGTCTTCACGTTTGGGTATGTTCCAGGTGGCCTCTAAAGAAAAACCGCATATGGGCATATTCCACATCATGTCTACATTGTTCGTTGCTCACCATGAAGGAAGAAACGAATTCTGGGTATGGTTTTGGTACGTGGGAACACATTTAAGAAGGCAGACTTCTAATAGGACTGTCTTAGTCCAGATGTCTTTTTCCTTTTTACGTAGCCACTTCAAGAGTCCTAATGTGATTTCGATAAGGAAAGACAATAATCCTGGAATTGTTGCAAGTCTTGTTATGTACATTTGTTATATAAACACTTGGGAAACCAAGAGCTAGGCTAGATTTTGTTCTAGATTTTGCTTAGATTTTGTGCTACATTTCTGAAGACGCAGAGTGCTCTGTTCAAGTTATTTATCTTTTAATGAAGCAGACAGTGTTGTTTTGAAAGCGTTGATTTGATTTGGAGTTAGATTCCGTCTGGTGGTAGAGGGCCCCTGCCCCCTGTACGGATTTATTTGCGTAATTTAGATAAGTATTCTAGCTACCTTTACGTTTTTGAAGTTGAATTCGTAGTTGTTTTCATTAGCTACTATAGTTATACTCGTTCTAAAAACTCTTCCAAAAGAAGAAGCTCTTCCAAAATATTATAATGATGAATGGGAAATGGCTATAGTATTGTAGGATTTAATTGCAATCTCTTTTGTTCACCATCACAGTTATACTTATGCTAAGTACTCTTCCAAAAGAAGAAACTCTTCCAAAAAATCCTTATAATGTCTTAAGCATGATTGTGATCTTGAACGTTTCAGTTGTGTGTTTGCACTAAGTACCATAGCTATTCTTGCTCTTAAAAAGCTCTTCCAAAATATCATAATGATGGGTGGGAGACAGCTATGATACCTTAGTTTTTCATTGCTTTCAGTCTTTATGTTTGCATTTGCACTGAATTGTACAGTTAGGATTGTTCTAAGAAACTCTTCCAAAATACCAATCATGATGGACAAACAGACTGTATAATTTCATAGGATAATGCATGATAGCCTAGTTATAATGCTCCGGAGTTTAATTGCACTTAACTCATGCTCAGTTATTTTGTTTTAAGTTTGATAATGACTTGTAGTTCAGCGCTGTTTTAGGCTAGTGACATTTTAGGTTCGGTTTCAGTTTAACTCATTGCATTTGCACTCCATATTCAGTTGTCATTCACTGCATATTAGATTACTTCAGTTGTTAAACTTAACAAAACAGCCTTCATTATTCACAAACCTCTTCTTGTTCTAAAATCTATAATTGATTCATAAACATATGAACAAAAGACAATATCAATTTAAGGCCTGAAGTACTTCTGCAACTTCCTTATCATCTCACAAACAAACATTTCCTCAAAAGACTATTTCAAAAATCTATAACCTTTGAGTGAAGTGTAGTGCTATAAAACTGAGTTGCAGAATAGAGTTAGGAACTAGACTTAGAGTAGAAGATCTTATGATGATATCAATGTTTTACTCCAATTATGCTTCAACAAATCTCTAATCAAGGATAAAATGTTGCATCATTATAAGTTAGTTGTTTAATTGTTTAGTTAAGAGGTTTAACTGTTTAGTTAAGAGGATTTGCATACTTAGTTGACCATGTCTCAAGCTCTCTCTCTCAAATACCTTTGATGAAAGAATTTGACAAGTTTAGTTTGTGTTTTGAATCATTTGCTTAAAAGTCATTATCAAGCTTTGTTTTTGCTTAGTCATAGTTTAGATTTGATTCTGTTTTTAGTATTGCATTTGCATTTACCATTTGACATCAACCAATTAGGCTTCAATCTGTTTTTCTTAATCATTAGCTTCCTTCCATTAGCTTTCTAGTCATTTTCCTTGTGAAAATAAAGCCACCAAAAGATCAAAAACATCATAAATCATCACAAAAGACCAAAAACATCACAAAACACTACACACAACGCATTAAGAAACAAACACCTAGGTACATATAGTACACTTCACTTCAGCAATTTACCAACCCTGGTTGACAATTAAATGAGCTCGATTTAGGAGACTAGATTGAGACCAAACAATATTTTCAGGAAAAAATAGCATATTTGGATTCCTTGCGAAAAAATACCCAAATTGAAAAAAAAACCGGTCGAATCGGAGCTTGGATGAGGGAGATATAGTCGATTTAAAATCATCTCTTTTGTTAGAAAAATTTGCGGTGGTGGGACAATTGCAATGTGCGCGAGCCAAGAATCTACATGCACTGAGGTACAAGATGCATGCAAAGCTTTGAGGAGAAAAGCAGAGGTTAGTGACTTGGTGATTGAGAGGGAGCCTCTCAACATGCAGCGTGAGAAGCAGTCTCAGAGGGTTATGGAGCAGCCACAACTGGAGATGCAGAAGAATCTTTACAGACTTGAAGTAGATGGGATTTCTACCGAGCTTCCTATTGTTGGGAAGTGTGAGAAAGACATGAAATTGAAGCTTGAGAGGGAGATGGATTTGCATGCAGGTAAGAGTGAACCTCGGGATGTGGAGCAGCCACAAGATGAGGATCATGGAGTGGGAGCAACAACTCATGCAGAGAAATTTCGTGCCAGATGGGCAGAGGGAGTGCATGCAGCTATACCACCAGGTGAGAGGTGGGGCGACATGCATGAGTAATCCCAAGAGGATATTTCTGGGCAGGATTCATTGAGATAGTGTGGATCTCATGAATTGAACCTGGCTACAAGGTGCCCACAGAGCAGCAGTAGCATGATCAGTTGGATTGATGCAGGCAGATCAAAGTGACAGTGTCAGATACTGGAGCGCGGTTCAGAGTTGATAGCAAGTGCAGAGTGCATGGGTGCAGAGTTCAACAAGGCAATGGTTCTTGAAGACATGTGCAGTTGGTACCAGCAGAAGTCAAAGACTTTGATGATAGATGCATCAGATTGATTGAGTTTTTTGGAGCCTTTTCACTTTCACAGGAGTTGCAAAGCAGATGCATGGAGTTGCATGGTGCTTGCAAATATTGCAGGGTGAATGCATGGAGTTGCATGTCGCATGCAAAGATAGTTTTTTCTTGTTGAGAGGGAGTGTTGAAGATTGCAACAAGAAAAAGTGAAGGAGGCATCCTGAAACATCATTCCTAATCCTAGTTGGAAAATAATCACCTAAACTAGGTGGGGCCCACACAGGTGATTTTTGGCGCAAAGTCTATTTTTAGACATGTTGATCATATTCTATGAGTTGCGGGATGCTATTTGTGGATGGTTGGTCAAGTTGGAAAAATATATGGACTTCTATTTTTAGACATATTAGCTTAATTAGTTTTTTGATCGTTAGTCTAAAATGATATGTCGGTATTATTTAGCTCTAATAATATTTGGACTTCCCAAACATTATCTTATTATCTTGGAGCATCTGTTTAAGTGCACAAGATGTGGCACAGGAATACCGATGTATGAATTACGCTATTCCCCGAGGGTTTCATCGGAGCTATTTAAGGAGGACTTCAATTAGAACTCATGTGATAGAGTTTGAAGGAGTAGGAAGAGTAGTTGGTGGAGTTGTATTTAGTTTAACCTGGCTTAGACTCGCTGAGTTTGGTTGGTATCTAGTCCTGACCGATTGATACACTAGTGAGAGTGAATTAATTAGTTAATTAATTCACTAATTATTAACTCACTAATCAACTGAAGAATACATTAGTTAACTACAGTGCATGGACAGTTTCAGTGGAGACCAGTGGAGAGGTAGGTGAAAGAGCAAGTGTGACTATTAGTTGTGACTATAGTGATGCATTGATTGCATCCAACACTCAATGGAGATGCCAATGAGGATTGCGCAGTGCAAGCTTGGAGGATTTGAGTTCATTCAGAGCCATTTTTCAGCAGGGATTGCGCAGTAGAGGCAGGCTAGCAGGTGGTAGAGATCAGTGCATGGATTTGCAAGATCTAGCCTGATTAGTGTGTAGCAATTGTATTGTACTGAGAGCTTGACATGTTAAACTTTGTATGAGGATTGTTACATGATCTCTATGAAATATATTATATACATATATTTGGGGTTTTTAGCTTCAGGCTTTCTCGTTAAACAACTGTATTAATGTGTGTGAATTTTTATGGTTTTATGTGTGCATTGCAATTGATTTAATTTCCGCATGTGATGATCAATAGTGGAATAGATTCTGTATTGTGCATGAAGTTAAAATAGTGTGTGATCAGGAGAATCTTGGATATATAACACATAAGTTATATAATTTCTACATGGTAATTTAGATGTGTTATAGATTTTCTACATGAAATGAGAGCAAAGGATTTTTTCTGGAAAGGCGAGTTTAAGAGAATATCTGAAATTTTGGGTGAAATATTTTCAGAAAAAAATAGAATATTTGGATTCCTTGCGAAAAAATACCCAAATTGAAAAAAAAAATCGGTCGAATCGGAGCTCGGATGAGGGAGATATCATCGATTTAAAATCAGCTCTTTTGTTAGAAAATTTTGCAATTGCAATGTGCGCGAGCCAAGAATCTACATGCACTGAGGTACAAGATGCATGAAAAGCTTTGAGGAGCAAAGCAGAGGTTAGTGACTTGGTGGTTGAGAGGGAGCCTCTCAACATGCAAATATGGGAGAAGCAATCTCAAAAGGTTATGGAGCAGCCCACAATCGAGATGCAAAAGAATTCTACAGACCTGAAGTAGATGGGATTTCAATGAGGCTTCCATCTGTGAGTGAGAAAGACATGCAAATCGGCTTGAGAGGGAGCCGGATTTGCATGCAGGTAAGAATGAACTCCTGGATGTGGATCAGCCACAATATGAGGATCATGAAGTGGATAACCACTGCGTGCAGGAAATTTCTGTGCCAGAGCACAGAGGAGTGCATGCAACATACCAATTATGAGAGGTGGGGCGACATGCATGAGTAATCCCAAGAGGAGATTTATGAGGAGGATTAATTGAGATGGTGTGGATCTCATGAATTGAACCTAGCTACGAGGTGCCCACAGAGCAGCAGTAGCATGATCAGTTGGATTGATGTAGGCAGATCAAAGTGACAGTATCGGATACTGGAGCACGGTTCAGAGTTGACAGCAGGTGCAGAGTGCATGGGTGCAGAGTTCAAAAGTGCAGTGGTTCCTGAAGACATGTGCAGTAGCTAAGCAGAAGTCGAAGACTTTGATGATAGATGCATTAGACTGATTGAGTTTTTTGGAGCTTACTGGAAGAGTTGTAGAGCATGCATGGAGTTGTACGGCGTTTGCAAAGACTGGCAGGCTTAATACATGGAGTTTCATGTCGATGTAAAGATAGCTCTCCTTGTTGAGAGGAGTGTTGAATATTGCAACAAGAAACAAGAAGGAGGCATCCTGAAACATCATTCCCGATCCTAGTTGGAAAATGATCACCTAAACTAGGTGGGGCCCACACAGGTGATTTTTGTCGCAAAGTTTATTTTTAGACTATGTCTATTTTTAGACATGTCGATCATATTCTATGAGTTGCAGGATGCTATTTGTGGATGGTTGGTCAAGTTGGAAAAATATATGGACTTCTATTTTTAGACATATTGGGCGGAATCTATTTTTAGATTGCAAGTCTAAAAATAGATATGTCGAATATTATTAGCTCTTAATAATATTTGGACTATAAACATTATCTTATTCTCTTAGAGCACTTCAGTTAAGTGAACAGATGTGGCACAACAGCTGATAGAAGGAATTATGCTATTCCTGAGGGTTTACTGGAGCTAATGCATGAGGACTTCAGTTAGAACTCATGTGACAGAGTTTGGTGGAGTTATAGAAGTAGTTGGTGGAGTTGTATTCAGTTTAACTCAGTTAGACTCAGTTGAGCTAATTGTATCTAGTCTAACTGATTGATACACTAGTGAGAGTGGTGTGAATTAATTAGTTAATTAATTCACTAAATAATAACTCATTAATCAACTGAAGAATACATCAGTTAACTACAGTGCATGGACAGTTTCAGTGGATACTAGTGGAGAGGTAGGTGAAAGAGCAAGTGTGACTATCAGTTGTGACTATAGTGATGCATTGATTGCATCCAACACTCAGTAGAGATGCCTATGAGGATTGCGTGAGAAAGGCTGGAGCAATTCGAGTTCATTCAGAGCCATTCTTCAGCAGGGATTGCACAGTAGAGGCAGGCTAGCAGGTGGCAGAGATCTGTGCATGGATTTGAAAGATCAGGCCTGATTAGTGTGTAGCGATTGGATTGTACTGAGAGCTTGTCATAAGATTTGTATGAGGATTGTTACATGATATATATGACATATATTATATACATATAGTTGGGGTTTTCAGCTTCAGGCTTTCCCATAAAACAATTGTGTTAATGTGTGTGAATTTTTATGGTTTCATGTGTGCTTTGCAATTGATTTAATTTTTGCATGTGATGATCAATTGTGGAATAGATTCAGTATTGTGCATGAAGTTAAAATAGTGTGTGATCAGGAGAATCTTGGACATATGCATGCGTAGTACATATAATTTCTACAGTAAATATTGTTTGGATAATGAATGGACTTAAACTTTCATCGGTCAACCCCTTGTCAAGTAATTCCTTCACTTGCTTATTTGCTTCTTCACTTTATAAAGGAGTTATTTGATGAGGGACCTGTTAGAAAATCAGAAAGGCAGAAATTTTTTTTCTTGTTGATAATTAATTTTGATTTCCTTGAGTTATTATTATCTTTCTTATGTTATTATTTTATCTTAGTTCATCAATAAATTACCAAAAACAAAGCGCAAAGATCAAGGACACTCGATGTAGGCGCACAACCCCAGAAAAACACTTATATAGGGGAAAACCCAGTCAAGGACTCTTTCTTCAGAAATTCAAATGAGATAGATCAAAACCATAGGCCAACAGACCTTCCTCCTCCACCAAGTCAGCCTTCCAATGAGCTACAACAACCTTCAATAGTATCTTCTTGTCCAATAGCTACAACCTACCATAAACCCAGAAATTTAAACCCTAGCTTCACCAATAGCTTCAAAATTTTGACCTCCCTAATAGCTGTAGAATTTTGGCTCCTCCAACAACTTCATATCTTCACATGTGTGGAAAAAACAAAGATAATTTCAACTTCTTATGCTTGTGATAAACCTCCTCCTCCTTCAAAATCATTTTCTTCTTCTTCCTTGAAATTCGCACTTTTTCTTTGGCCCCGGAAGTTGCACATCAAACAAGTTGTGAGTGAGTGACAAATGAGGTTGAGTTGTTTCCTTTATATTGTGGTTTTTACCCCCATTTTAGGCTGACTTTTCAAAATTGAGGTTGACTTGGTGTTGCAGGCTTAATTGACTTATTTTACAATAAAATAAATTTCTTGTTTGACAAATAAATCCCACTAAGGGTCTTTTACAATGTGACATGGATAAGGACACTTGACATAAACCCTAGAAGCCTTCAATGGAGGATTTTACCTAAAATAAATTGACCCAAGCATGAAACCCATGCTTTAATAAGTTATGAAGACTGGCACTAGTTACATTCTTCAACACTCCCTCTTAACTAGATAGGTATTCACAATTACCTATATTTACAGAGGTTCATGGAACATCTCCAAAATGAACTACAAATATTTCTAGCACACTCAGTGATGTGGACTAGATAGTTGACAAGGGTAATCTATCTAGGTGGGACTAAGATGAAATAAAGCTTTCATCTAATATAGGTACCATCAAGCTTACTTACTAACCATCAACCTAGGGATCTAGGTGTGTATCCAAGGCCAGAGCTACAAGACCAATGCCACCCTCCCTCTTCAGGATCTAGACATCCACATATAGGCCGACTTGATGTCCTCCCAAGCATATACCATTACGTGCTTCATCTCTCCCTAATAAACTAGATATATCGATTTTTCCAAGAATGCTTTCTAAGTGTTCATCCTTCTTTATGGAGATATTTACATGTTCAAACACAAACCCCAATTAGTAATAAACTTTCAAATATGAATTTTCAATTAAACACAAACCTTCAAGGATCTTAATAATCTTTATGCCACTTAGTTATTTATATTCAAATATTCTGAAGTTTTTCTTCTTTCATTTCTTGAGAAACACCAAGACATCCTCAATATATTGCAGATCTATTAATTCTCTTATTTCTTCTATAATGTATCCATCATGACTATCATAATATACCCTCCCTCTCAATTGGGGAGATGTATTATTTTCT
Source organism: Pinus albicaulis (assembly GCA_034641835.2). Classification (NCBI taxonomy): domain Eukaryota; kingdom Viridiplantae; phylum Streptophyta; class Pinopsida; order Pinales; family Pinaceae; genus Pinus; species Pinus albicaulis. Next base: position 241,892,690 of record CM076573.1, on the reverse strand, counting down.
TCTAACCATGCCCCCTCTTAACTTTGGGAGATCAACCACTTATTTCTTCTACAACATCGAAGAACCCTTCATGGCTCTAGCCCTTCTTACATTATAACTTCCTTCATCATGCAGCTTATACGAACATATTCATCATCTAAAGATTATGTTCTTGCAAAACTTTAAATATCCAGTACAACCAAATGCAGAAATACAAAAGCATGAAGTTAATTATACCCAAAATTATGTCAATATAATGGAAGCATCAAATAATTCAAACTTTTGACATCAAATACCTAGACCTAGTTAGGTTCATGAGACACATTTGCTAGACATCAAATTCTTGCTTGGGTTTTTTCATAAACCCTAGACTTCATCATCAAGACTTCGAGAAACTCAATCAACCTATTAGTCTCATTGTATCTATGGTATCAATACGACTTCCACAAATATATGACAGACTCTTCTATGATATATACAAACCCTAGAATCCATCTTCAAGACAAAAAGCCTTAGATATCAGCAATTCAATCAAAATACAATTCTACAATGCATCGAAGGGTTTAACAATTTTAAGAATTTATATGTTAGACTTTACTAGGGATTGTTTAAAACCCTAGATTTTATCAAAAAAACTAAATCATATCGGAAATAATATCATTATATCCTAGAATATCAATATTCTACTAAATTTTTGTTACAAATCCTATAATTCATAAACAGTGAGCATCAACAATTAGGTTAGCATGCTCACATATACATGTCTAGGATTTCATGCACTAACATTTCTCATTAATGTATACTAGGTAAACCCAAGGCACAAACATCAAAGTTAGAAATACAATGAATTTTCTCTAGATTAGGGTTTCGATCAAACTTGCAAACATACACCTAGGGTTTCATTCCTAGGAGCTTACTATAGATATTATAAGGGTTTTTCTCATAAACCCTAATTCATCAAACCTTAAAGATCTAGGGATTCAATACATAAATTTAGATAGAAAACCATAAAGGAATAGGGTTTTTATCACAACAATACCAAAACCATAAATATAAAATGAATAGGATTTCTAGATTTCATTAACAAGCCTAAGTAGACTAAGGTTTAGTAATCAATATTGACACACCCTTAGGTTAGGGTTTTACAGTGAACCTTTTAGGGTTCAACAAGAATGATAAAATGATAATATAATGAGGGTAGATTCAACATAATTATTAATTACCCTAACAAGAATATTTATGATTCAAAACCCTAGACATAATGATGTCAGTAATGTAAAGAAAATTTTAAAAGAATGAATGATTGTACCTTTTGCATGAAGAGAACTTTATAAAAAATTATAATTTAAGACATACCTTTTGAGTTGTTTCTTAAAAAGCCTTGAGAGACATCAATTATTGAAGGGAATAACTTCTTCCATGCTTCAATTCTATTCTTTGAAGTCTCCTCCATAACCCTTTAGCTTTCACCAGGCTTTCCTAACATGGTAAATAAAAAAGGTTATTAGCACACAATTAAAACAAGTCTTGACATGAGGAGGAAACCAAACATGAAAAGATGAAAAATTAACATAATACTTATATTTTAGTATAATGAGGGAAACCTACAACTAAAAATAAAAGCTGTTATAATAAGACATGTTAGACGTATAATGAGGAAAGCAAACAATTTAAAGGCTTTTAAGTAGAAGACTAAGAGGGATAAGAGAGAGAGAGAGGACTTAGTAGTATAAGTCCTTGACTTTGGATTCTTCAATATTGCTCTTTTTAGGTGGAGCTTCAGCATCTACATTCGCATGTATCCTTTCTCTCTTTTCATTCCTTGTATTCTCCATATATTGATTTTTATAATGACCCATTTTATGACAATTGTAGCATTCAATCTTTGTTAGGTCTATTTTATTCTTTTGTCCTTTGTACTTCATGAAGGTTACCTTCTTCTTGTGATGAGTGGAATAATAATTTGAAATTTTCTCTTCTTCATCCTCCTTCTTGTTTTTTACTAATGATATTCTAGCCTCTTCTTGACTGCATGCATTCTAGATTTGTTCGAATGTTGGAGTATCCTTCCAACTATTGACTCCTGATGTAAAAACACTCCAAGATTTCAGTAACCCTAAACGAGTAGTAATTACGAGCTCCTTTTCTAGCACAAATTCATCTATTTATTGGATTTCATCTCTTATTATATATATCCTTATAAAGAAGGATTCCACACTATCGTATTTCGTCATCTTGATAGTTCTTACTTCATTCTTGAGGCTTACTATTTGACCAATGTCTTTAATGGAGAAAAATTTGGATAGGACCTCATACATTTATTTAATGAAATCTATGTTGGATATGTATGGAATACTTTCATTTACTCCATACACTATTAATTTCATGGCAAATATTTTGGTTTCTCTGAACTTTTCTTTCTTTTCTTCATTTGTAGGCTTTAATTTTTCCTAGAAACAGATCCAAAACTTTGTTCTTTTCGAGCATTTTTTGAGGCCTGTAGTTGGAGGCTCATAATTTGTTTTCTCCCTTCATTGAGTTTGACATATATCCCATAGACAGTTGATTCTTCTTATATATTCCTTTTCCTTAATCTTACTTCAATCTCCTTATATTCAATAGATCTTCAAGTTTCCCTTTTCCTTCTCTTTTCCTCAGCTTTGAAACCATGTTAGAAAATCGGAAAGGTAGAAATATTTTCTCTTGTTGATAATTACTCGTGATTTTCTTGAGTTATTATTATATTTCCTATGTTCTTATTTTATCTTAGTTCATAAAGCAATTACCAAAACCAAAACAAAAAGATCAAGGACACCAGATGTAGGCACACAGCCTGGGAAAAACCCCTATATAGGATAAAATCCAGTCAATAACTCTTCCTTCATTAATTCAAATTAGATAGAACAAGACCCTATACTAACATACCTTCCTCCTCCACCAATTCAACCTTCCAATGAGATGCAACAACCTTCAATAGTAACTTCTTGTCAAAAGGCTACATCCCAGCATCAACCGAGAAATTTCATCCCAAAAAGACTTATAATTTTGGCCTACCCAACAACTACAGAATTTCAGATCCTACAATAGTTTCACACATGTGGGAAAAAGAGAAAATTTTGACTTCTTATGCCGTGAGATACCTTCTCCTCCTTCACTAGCCTTTTCTTCTTCTTCCTTGAAATTCACAGTTTTTCTCTGGCCCTAGAAGTTGCAAATCAAACTTGTTGTGAGTGAGTGACAAATGAGGTTGAGTTGCCTTTATATAGTGGTTCTTCCCCCCAGTTTAGGCCGGCTTTTCTATATTGAGAATGACTTGTTGGAGGAGGCATAATTGACTTATTATAATTTCTTCTTTGAAAAATAAATCCCAAGAAGTGTCTTTTACAATGTGAAATGGACAAGGACACTTGACATAATCCCTAGATCCTTCAATGGAGGCTTTGACCTAAAACAATTGACCCAATCATGAAACTCATGCTTTAATAAGTTAATTTATTTAATAATATAATTTATTTTTCTTTCTTTTGAAAAATACATTTCAAATGTAATTACGAATACCGACACTAGTAACACTCTTCAGCATGACCTTATTAGGTATTCATCATAGGATCAATTTAATATAATGTTAGATACTTCTCATGTGAAGACTTATCATAGGGATATCATCAACAACAACCCCTACAAACTTACCCAATGATTATTGAATATTCGTTGCCGCATGAATTTTTCCTTCATATTCTTATACCTTCTTTGGCATTATCGTCAAATAGAAAATTTTGCTTCTTTTTAACTTCACAAATTCCTTGGATGAGCACAATATCATATGAAAAATTCTGCTACCACTACTTCTAGTATAACTATTATCCATTGGTATTGTATCCTCATTCACCATTAGCTATAGCGCATCACACCTTCCATCGTTATTGAATTCATGTGTATTTTCCATACCATCATGTAGAACCTTCCTCTAAAAAAACCATGACCTTCCTAGTAACACATGACATGTATCATCTCCACCACATCACATATTTCCTAGTCACTAAAGTTGTCAATCTATAAAATTGGTATTTATCTATAATGGTGACTTTTTTATGCGTAGCCACAAAACCCAATATGGATTGGGATGAGGGATACATTTCATTTTTATCTTCACAATCAACTTGAAGTAGTTATGGAATTGTATTTAGTTTAACTCAGTTAGACGTAGTTGAGCTAGTTGTATCTAGTCTAACTGATTGATACACTAGTGAGAGTGGAGTGAATTAATTGTTTAATTAATTCAAAAATAATAACTCATTAATCAACTGAACAATACAACAGTTAACTACAGTGCATGGCAGTTTCAGTGGAGACCAGTGGTCAGATAGGTGAAAGAGCAAGATAGGCTATCTGTTGTGACTATTAGTGATGAATTGATTGCATCCAACACATAGTGGAGATGCCAATGAGGATTGCATATTCAATCCAAGAGTAATTCAAATTCATTCAAAGCTATTCTTCAGCAGATATTGCGCAGTGGAGGCAGGCTAGCAGGTGGCAAAGATCGGTGCATAGATTTGCAAGATTAGGCCTGTATAGTGTATGATGATTGTATTGTACTGGGAGCTTGTGATAAGCTTTGTATGTTTGTATGAGATTGTCATATGATCTCCATGTTACATAATATATAGTTGGGGTTTTCAGCTTCAGGCTTTCCCAGTTAAAAACGGTGTTATGTGCGATTGATAATTTTTGTTTATGCTTCACATGTGTGTGCAATTAATTTTTCCGCAAAAGATTAACAAGTGGAATAGATTCAGTATCTTGTATAAAGTGAAATAGTGTGAGATCGGGTGGATCCTAGACATATGCATGCTTAGTGCATATAATTTCTACATGGTATCAGAGCATTGTTGATTGAATATTGCAATTGTGAAGTGATTTTGTGCTGGTGGACAAATCGAATTTGCTACAGAAGATTCTTAGTGCAGAAATCGAGTATACATTGAAATGTCTTTCAACGGGTTGAGATTGGAGTATGCCCTTGATGGGAGCTCGAATTACATAGCCTGGAAGGATAGGATGGAGTTGGTGCTGGAGGATAATGGGCTGAAGGATTTCATCGATAGCGATGTTCCTAAGCCGAGATCTAGCGATGTTGCATTACTTGATGCATGGAAAAAGAAGACTGCAAAGATGAGGAGGATTCTATTGGAAGGTGTGAAGGAACACATTGTGTCCAACCTTCACGGGAAAGCCACTCCATTCTTAATGTGGAAGGCTTTGACAGACTTGTTCCAAAGTAGAAGTGACCAGAGGAAGTTGGCGCTTAAAGACAAGCTCAAAAAAATAAAAATAAGAGAAAGGCGACAGTATTCCAAAATACCTCATGAAGTTTTTCCATTACAAGGATGAGCTGGGAAGTGTGGGGGTTATTGTTGATGAAGAATATTTTGTGAGCTTGGATCTCCTTGGGCTTTCGAAGAGTTGGCATAGCTACGAAGACTCTGTCAATGGATGGGAGAAACTGCCAGGATGGGAACGACTTTGGTCGGATATTGTGCAGGAGGAGATAAGGCGGGGTACCAAGGATGGATCTTCATCTAAGAATGAAGATGAAGAGAATTGCGCTTTGGCTGCCAAATCAAGGAAAGGGAAGGGGAAGAAAAATCCTTCTAAATCCAGTGCGAAAGGCAAGAAGCAGGACTTGTCCAAAGTGAAGTGTTTTCACTGTCACGAGCATGGAAATTTCGCCACTAACTATCCACAGAAGAAGAAGAATAAGCAGGTTGCTGGATCTTCAGCTAGAGAGGCCTTAGCCGCGCAATTTGAGCTAGATTTTTCCTTAATTGCATGCTTGGTTTCAAGCTGCATGGGATCAGTGTGGTATCTTGACAGTGGTGTGTCTTTCCATATGACGGGAGACAAAGAGTTGTTTAGTGACTTGGAGGAGAAGCACCTCCAGATGCATATAGAGATGGGAGATGATGGTCGGTACAGTGCGACTGGCATTAGGACCATTACCTTTGAGAGGGAGTCCGGTAATCCATTCTTGTTGAAGAATTTCATGCATGTTCCAGGTCTGAAGAAGAACTTGGTCTCAGTTGCAATGCTGGAAGACAGGGGTTATGATGTTGTTTTCAGTGAGGGAAAAGCCTTCCTTCGACATAAAACAACGGGTCAAACCAAGAAGATATGGATTTGAATTAATAATTTCTACAAGCTGGAGGTAGATGGCTGCGCTGCAATGGTGGGCAAAGCAAAAGAAGTGGTAAGCCAAGATGAGGGCGAATTATGGCACAGGAGATTGGACCATCTTCACCATGGCGCTTTGAAGATTTTGCAGAAAATTTCTACTAGACTTCCCAAGGGTACTCTTGCACAGTCAGATCAGTGCGAAGGATGTACAATGGGTAAGTTTTTGAAGACCACCTTTCATGAGAAGGAGAACCGTGCTTCGGTGATCCTGGAGAGAATTCACACAGATGTATGTGGACCATTCTCGGTTTCTTCAATGGAGAAACACAGGTATTATGTGATATTTGTTGATGAATTTTCTCGTAGATGCTGGATCTTCTTCATGCAAAAGAAGAGTGAAACATTCTCAAAGTTCTGTGAGTTCAAGGCATTGGTGGAGAAGGAGTCGGGGAAGCAGGTGAAATCTTTATGGAGCGATAATGGTGGTGAATACATCTCGGGCGAATTCAAAGACTTCTGTAGCAAAGAAGGAATTCGAAGAGAACTCATAGAGCCTCATAACCCACAGAAGAATGGGGTCGTAGAGAGAAATAACAGAACGATCGTGGGTGTTGCACGAGCGATGCTACATGATTAGGGCCTACCGATGCACTTGTGGGCGGAAGCATGCAACACTGCAGTTTATGTGCAAAACTGTTGTCCTCATAGAGTACTCGGCATGAGTACACCCGAGGAAGCTTTTATTGGTAAGAAGCTTGATATTTCTCATTTGAATATTTTTGGCTCACATGTTTACATTAATGTGATGAAGGGTTCCAGGAAGAAGTTGGAGCCAACTGCAAGAATTGGGATATTTGTGGGGTACACAGAAACACCCCATAACTATCATGTGTATTTTCCAAACAGTCGGATGACTGTTATGCGACGGGATATAAAATTCAATGAGGTGAAAGCCATGAAGTTGTCGCTTGAGAGGGAGCTACACTTGCATGCGGAAGAGGAACTTCTTGTTCCCAAATATGAGCCTCTGGATGTGGACCGGCCACAGGAGGAGAGTCATGGACTGGAAGAGTCCACTTATGTAGAACCAAACATCAGACAAGGCAGGAAGCGTACCACAGAAGCTGAGAGACTAAAGGTGGATGCGGCACAGAATGTAGGAGTTCCTACATCACAGTGCAGACAGAGACAGTCACCTGAATGATATACTAGATACATGGCTCTTATGAGCAAGTGTATTGTGACAGAGCCATCTTCTTTTGAAGAAGCAGCGCAAGAGCCCACATGGGTAGATGCCATGGTGGAGGAGTATGACTCCATTGTCAGAAACAGTGCTTGGGAGATTGTTCCAAGGCCAGTGGGAAAATCAGTTGTAGGATCAAGATGGATCTACAAGGTAAAACAAGATGCTAATGGGAGTGTCGAGAAGTATAAGGCAAGACTTGTTTCTCGGGGATTCTCACAGATTGAGGGGATTGACTATGAAGAAACCTTTGCACCTGTCGCACGGTATTCTTTCATACGGACCATCCTTGCTCTCTCAGCGCAGATGGGTTGGCACATTCATCAAATGTATGTGAAGACTACATTCCTTAATGGGATCATTGAGGAAGAGGTGTACATTGAGCAACCTAAAGGATTTGAGATCTTCAGCAGCGAGTCGCATGTGTGCAGGCTCAAAAGAGCATTGTATGGGCTGAAACAAGCACCCCGTGCTTGGTACACTCGGATCGACAGCTATTTCACTGGACTTGGCTTCACCAAGAGTGAGGCAAATGAAAACCTGTACCAGATTGTGGTTGAGGGTAAGCTTTTTATCATTGTACTTTATTTTGATGATTTGATACTAACAGGTGATGAGCAGTTGATACACTCATGCAAGGTTGATCTTGCAAAGGAGTTTGAGACGAAGGATTTAGGCCTCCTTCATTATTTCCTTGGATTGGAAATATGGCAGCGGGAAGGTGAACTGTTTGTGTCTCAAGGCAAGTATGCCTGGGAGATACTGGATAAGTTTCACATGCAAGGCTACAAGCCTATCAACACTCCTCTTCCAGAAAATTGGAAGAAAGAGGATGATACATCGGCAGAGGTAGTGGATGCCACTGTTTATCGACATTTGGTGGGTTCGCTCATGTATTTAGTCAATACAAGACTGGACATATGCTATGCGGTGAACCAGCTTTCACAAGCGATGGTTAAGCCTACCAAGCTCTTTTGGAAGGCAGGCAAGCATGTCCTGAGATATCTCAGGGGCACATCTCAGTATGGTTTATGGTACAGACAAACGGATGAGGTGAATTTGCATGGCTTCACGGATGCAGATTTGGTAGGAAGCTCAACAGACAGAAAGAGCACATCAGGACAGATTTTCAGTATCGGATCTACGGCAGTTTCTTGGTACAGTAGGAAACAAATATCTGTGGCACTCAGTTCAGCAGAAGCAGAATACATGGCAGCAAGTTTAGCTGCATGTGAGGCTATTTGGCTGAGGAAGATTCTGGTTGGTTTGTTTGGTTCACATTTAGAGCCCATGGTGATTCATTGTGATAATCAGAGTTGCATTAAGCTCTCGGTTAATCATGTGTTTCATGATAGATCTAAACATATTGATATCCGGTATCATCATATTAGAGATTGTGTGCAGCGGAAGATCGTGTTGCTTCAGTACATTCCCATGAAGGATCAGGATGCAGATATTCTGACGAAGGCGCTCACCAGGAGAAAATTCGAATACCATAGAGGCAGGATCGAGGTGAAGGATAATCCCTATCTTGTTGAGAGGGAGTGTTGAGATTCAACAAGATGACGAGCTTAGTGAAAAGAGTCGCCTTCACTAAGTGGGCCCGCAGGGTTATTTTTAAGTGCAGTCTATTTTTAGACTATGTCTATTTTTAGACATGATGATCATATTTCGTAAGTTGCAGGATGCTATTTGTGTGGATGGTTTATCAAGTTGGAAAAATATATGAAATTCTATTTTCTGTAATATCGTCAAGTCTATTTATAGATCGTCAATCTAAAAATAGATGCATGTCGATTATTATTAGTCAATAATAATCAGACTCTAAACAACAACTTATTCTTGAGCACTTCTACTAATGCATGATGTGGCACAAAAGAAACGTACGAAGGAATTACGCTATTTCTAAGGGTTTACTGGAGCTATTGCATGGAGGACTGGCTAGCAGAACTCAAGTGGCGTAGGTTGGTGGAGTTACATAGTTGAAGAAGTAGTTATGGAGTCAGACGGTTTAACCCGCTAGACTCGCCTGAGCTTCAGCTATTGTATCTAGTCTAACCATCGATAGCGCAGTGAGAGTGGAGAACTGCAGCAAACCAGTTAATTAATTCAAAAATAATAACTCATTAATCAACCTAACAAATACAACAAGCTAATCACAAATGCATGACGCTCATGGAGACCAGTGGAGAGATAGGTGAAAGGGCAAGATAGACTATCTGTTGTGACTATTAGTGATGCATTGATTGCATCCAACACACAGTGGAGATGCCAATGAGGATTGTGCATTCAATCCAAGAGTAATTCGAATTCATTCAGATCTATTCTTCAGCAGATATTGCGCAGTGGAGGGAGGCTAGCAGGTGGCAAAGATCGGTGCATGGATTTGCAAGATTAGGCCTGTATAGTGTATGACGATTGTACTATACTGAGGGCTTGTGATAAGCTTTGTATGTTTTTATGAGATTGTCATATGATCTCCATGTTACCTAATATATATTTGGGGTTTTCAGCTTCAGGCTTTCCCAGTTAAAAACTGTGTTATGTGCGATTGATAATTTTTGTTTATGCTTCACATGTGTGTGCAATTAATTTTTCCGCAAAAGATTAGCAATTGGAATAGATTCAGTATCTTGCATAAAGTGAAATAGTGTGAGATCAGGTGGATCTTGGACATATGCATGCTTAGTGCATAATTTCTACATGAAATCAGGAAGATGAGATCTACGCAACCATCCTAGTTTCAACCCAATCCTGTAAATTTCAATTTTGAGCAAAATTTATAAACTCCTGATCACCAGGGAAGGAGCATTGGACATTAATAAAGATGGTTTTGTTTTCAAGTATTTGTGTGGCACTACTAGATATGGATTTTTCTACCAAGGAAGATCAAGATTGAACAAAGGTTTGGACATACATGGCTTTGTTGATACAAATTGCGTTGGAGATTTGGATTGAAAAGGTATCCAATTGGGTATGTGTTTAACCTATTTGGAGGATTAATCAATTGATTAGCGAGATATATTAAATAGTGGTACTCTCAACTACAAAATTTGAATACATGGCAACCACTAAAGCAAGAAATGAAGCAATATGGCTATAGAGATCATGTTTAAGTATTGGGTTGGTACAACAAACTGTGAGAAAAGAGTGTGCCAAATCAAAGTGCAATATTCCTAGCAAAGAGCCCAATGTATCATTCTAAGGTAAGGCATATTGATGTTCAATATAACTTTGTGAGATATATTATTAAAGAAAATAAGGCGCTATTGGTGAAGGTGGAAAATTTGAAGAATGTTTCAAATTCATTAACAAAAATTGTGAGCTCTGAAAATTTCTCTTATAGAGAAACAATGGGCATTATTTCCTTGGATTGTTGATCATGTGTTCATGTAACCCCCTATGTACAAAGAAAACAAAAAGTGGGATAATAATGGGTTTGTGTTATATTATATGCAATATCACGTTGAAAATTACACTTAGTACAACAGCCTTGAAAAAATATTTGGGTGGTTTTTTTGCATCCATTTTTTCATAGTTTTCGGCACACTATTTTTTCCTTTAATGATTTTTGTGCATGGTGGTTTTTCCAATGGCTTTTTAGTTTTTGTTAAGGAACTATGGTTGTATTTTAATTAATTGTAAATTCATTGGTGTTTTATGGATGTCACAAGATATACATATTGTATTGTAATAATGCAAAAGGGAAAATATATTGAAAATTATTTCTAGTTTTCTCGATTTTTGGTTTCCAAGGTAAAGTATTTGTGTTATATAGTGTGTCTTCCATTGCATATTTTTTGTTTTATTAAGAATATATGTTGTGGAAATTAATTCTATAAGAATATAACCTACAAATAAATCAACTTTTCTTACTCGTTAATCCAACATTTACAAAAAGCTCCAAAGCTAGGTTTCATAGATCCTTTAGACATTTCAATCACTTTATTCCTAGTTTAGATGAACATATCAAACGAAGAAGGAAATTTATGTTCTACATGAATTATTAAGACTATATAAGTTTTCTTATAGTCCTTTCCACAATTAGTTAAATTTTCATTAAGATTTTTTAGTTCAACAAGAAATAATTTGGCCTAGCAAAATCTATAGGATCTCACTTATGGATTTTCTTTCAAAGTAGCAAGTTGATACATTGTCAAATTTATCAAATGAGGAATCTAAATTGTTCCATACTTGAACCAAGATGTCTTCAGCCTCAATATGAACCTGAAAACTACCTGAAATTGTTTAACCAGTGAGTCCTCTTGCTTGATCATATCATTCTTTCCATGTAGCCAAGTCCTCAACATCAATAGATTTTTTATGTTCACCACTAGCTAATCACCATAGACTCTTACTCCTAGGAATATTTATCATCTTTCCCTTCCATGGAAGATATTTAGAACCAATGAGCTCATGAATAGAAGTGACTTCAAAATTCATTATGATGAATAAAAAGTAGAAACTAAATCTTTGCAAATAAAAGAGCAAAGGCTTATGACTAGAAGAAAAATGAATAAACTAAAAATTATTACTTGTGAGTAACTTTACAATATAATGATTTTCCATAAATATTTCAAGGTGGCTCTTCTTCTCTAGGTAAAAACCCCCAACTTATTTGCAACAAAAGCAAGTATTTACTTGCAACAAACAACATTATTATGAATGACCCTTGGCCAAAACATCGATTATGCCACCAATATTGGCCAAAATGTCAAGGTGGTGCCCTCAACCAATATGCCAAGGTCTAATATTTCATGGCATCTCAACCGTAAATATGTGTGTAAACCACACTTGAGGTAGCTACCAATAAAAAGACACCATGACAACACTTTCATTCTTTAGTAATTATATGTTGTCGTAATACCCCCTGCAACTTACACAAATGAGTAACATGATGTCATATATGGGTTTTTTTTATGCTATGAATGTTGAATATAGGCTCAATCAAGGAAACTTATATTCGAGGGTGAGGCTTCCAAGAGATCTCCTTGCACTAGTTAACACACGGTAAGCCTATCGAAGAAAATTTGTAACCACAGGACCTCTTGACGCTAGTCGACCTTACACCAAGCCTGTTAGAGTCCATTTGTAACTATGGGACCCCAAAAATTGGTCAAATTTATGCCAAGTGCTCCTAAGATGATATGTAAATTTAATATCCACATTTTTACATCTAAAATCAACCATTTTATCTCCTTTCTTTGACTAAATCAATTTTTCTTTATTCTTCATGAAGATGAATCTACCCACCCAATATTTAACGACATCTTTGTGGTGTATGTACACGGGCTTGTGGAGTTAAGTCACCCACACCATAAAAAAAAACACACTAATAAGTAGTTAGAGAGATGGAATTGAGCTTTCCAACACAAACTGTTTAGCAACCAAATAAACTAAATAAAAAAATGATTTTAGGAAAACCTAAGCATTTGTGTGCCAATCTCATTCATTTGTATTCCATCCAGGTCGTATGGTGCACGTATAGGGGGCAGCTAATAAATCACCGAAAATTGAACCCAACAAAAAATAAATCACTAAAAAATTACTCGTACAACCAAATATACTATATATATATATATATATATATATATATATATATATATATATATATATATATAAATATGCCTAGTAAACAACATACCTAAAAATGCACCAAAAAAAATTTAGGTTATAAAAAAATAAATTTACCAAGCAACCAAACAAACATGATTTTAGGTAAACCTAAGCATTTGTGTACCAACCTCATTCATATATATTCCATCCAGGTCGTATGGTGCATGTATAAAGGAGAGATCGTGACAATTAATAAATCACTGAAAATTGAACCTAAAAAAAAAATTCACTAAAAAATGGTCCCTACAACCAAAGACACTGGATTCGAATATGTGTATATGCCCAGTAAACAACATACCTAAAAATTTACCCAAAAAAATTTAGGTTTTAAAAAAATAACTTTTCCAAAGATAGCCAGAGCCAAACTTAACTAGCCAATAGTCAAGCATAGTTGATTACTATCTTTCAGGGCCAACAATAAAGTTATAATTTTTTAAAATACAATCTTATAGTGAAAATGCCCAGATCTAAAGAGAAGCCTTAATGGCTAATACATTTCATGACAAAAATGCCAAATAATAAGTGCTTAAAATAATTGAAGAAAAAATTGTTACCAAAAAAACTATTGAAGGAAGTAGAAAATAGTAACCATCTCTTATGCAATGTTAGAATATTGAGAATATGCATAAACATACAACAATATAAACAAACAAAAAAACATTAATATTATATCATCCTATGTATATAACAACATAAAGAGCACAATAAAAGAGACAACAGACACAATAAAGAGCACATCAAATATATGAGTTAAAACCCCAATTGAAGAAACATCCATAGAAAGGTAATAGTGACTTTATTATCTTCATTTAATTTAATCTCCAATCTTACATAAAGATCACGTCCACAAATGTTTCATCATTACAAAGATAATCATTTGATATTTAATTATGTATATAACAACATAAAGAACACAAGAAAAGAGACAAAAGACACAATAAAGAGCACATCAAATATATGTGGTAAAACCCCAATTGAAGAAACATCGATAGGAAGGTAATAGTGACTTTATTATCTTCATAAATCTCCAATCTTACATAGAGATCACCTCCACAAATGTTTCATCATTACAAGGATAATCATTTGATATTTAATTATGTAGTTATTTTATGGGTCTCTATTACTTATATTATATACTAAGAAATATGGAGGAATTAAATCTCATTAATACATGTGGGATACTGTAATTTCACCTCTCTATCTAATAAATAATTACAATGGTAATTTACTACATGGTGACTGTAGCGTATAACCGTTTTTACATAAGATTACAATTTTTTCCAATATAACCTAAACATTATTATCTTCCAAAGGGACAAATTCCAACAACCCCCTTACCTTCTCCACTCGTAGTATTGTGATCTCTATAGGAGCTTGTACCTTGGCTAACTATGTTAAGTTTACATCAATTAAAATTAGATATATGTCGCTTTTAGTTTAACCATATCAACTTGTCAAAATAATAAAATACTTATGTCGAAAGTAGACAACACTAAAATGATAATTACAATTTAAATCGGGGTATCATAATGGAGATGTTACATTATTTACGATATTGTCTAATAAATTAAAATATGTATTCTATGATATATGCTTGTGGTGTGTTTTAATGAGCTAAAACAGGAACAAAATCATTATGGGTTTTGATTAAGGTTGTTGGTCTTAAAAAAAAAAATTGGAGGCAATACGCCAAACTCTCAAATCGATTTCATCATTGAATATAAAGAAGTTATTTTAGTAATATTTAGATTTCATGGTTAGATGTAGAGATTAATTTAGTTTCATTATGACAAATAATTTTCATCAATAGATTCTTTAGGGACATGAGTGTAGTTTCAAAAATTTGTTTGGTAATCTCTATTTTCATAGATGAAAGTCACGACCCCAATGTTGGACATTGCTAGTCTTGAGCCATCTCAATCGGTCAGAATTTTATTTACTGGTTGTTTCTTTGCTTGAAATTATTTCCTTTTTATCATATAGAAAAAAAGGAATTGATTTATTTGAATCCCTGAGACGGATTCAAAAAATATCTTAAGTTTTCTTAATAGTAAGGTTTAATCATTACAATTGAGTCTAGTGTGTAAATATATGAACATCACTTTTCTATATTTCATTTGTTGGTTTGTGTTGAATGCAAGTATTAGGTTTGAAATTATGATGATTTTTTTATTGATAAGGATATATTGCAAAGATATGCTTATTATTAGGAATTAATTGTAACCAATCTCTGAAATATTACCTACATACATTTTGGTTTGAAGAGTGATTGAGCATGTGTAACTTGTATTTTTAACCTAGTTTGTTGATTGTGTAATTTCGTGGATACATGCATGTTTCTTCTACTTATGCTTTATTCATCAATTCTATATTTCTAATTAATTGATTTTATATATAATATTCCTCTTTAACACTATCAAGTCATATAAAAGTCATATTGAAATTTAGATTTTAAAGCTTCATTGTTATCTAAATTTCAGAGCTTTAATGCCCTAGAATTTTACAACTTTAACTACATTTAACCCTCAAATTCAAATGGTCATATGCAATTTGTATTCATACTTTAATATGTTAGTTGCTTAATTTCATGAATGCAAGTTTGAAAAATTGAACCAAAGTCATGTTGGTCCTAGAATTTTACAAATTTAATACATTTAACCCTCAAGTTGAAATGGTCATATGCAATTTGTATTCATAGTTCAATATGTTAATGGCTTAATTTCATGAATGCACTTGATACGTTCATTGTTCTAGCTAGAGATCACCTTGTTATGATAAGTAGTAGTTATACTTAATTAATTAGGTAGAATACATGATATGACGTATGGATATGTAAAGAGTCACTATGTGTGAAGATTCAAACAAGCGTAATTAGTACAAGCTATAAGGTTCACTAGTATGAGTAAATCAGTTAAATACCCTATCTAAGCTTCATTAATTTGTATTCATAACTCAATATGTTAATGGCTTACCTTCATGAATGCACTTGAAAAAATGATGTTGGTTCTAGTTATTTATCATTCTAATTGTGTTTTGTTGAATGATATTTTGTTTCTAATTGCTTAATTTTATGAAAATAACTCTTTTTAATGTTTTCAAATTATATAAAAATTATATTATACAATAAAATTAGACTCTCAATACCTCTTACATTTCTAGAATTTGACAAAGATTTTTTATTTTTTTTCACCCACATTAACATCTTTACAAAGTCCTAGTAAAAAAACTTTTACGCCCATGTTAACCTCTTTGCATAGTCCTACAAAAAGCTCCATCAAAATTCACCAAGCTTCACAATATTGGCACACTAACTCTTTTTGCCTGCGTTTCTTACTTTCCATTCTTACAACAACACAAAGATATTATTATAACAAGGCTTTTATTCTATGTATCTTTCTTTTCTACACATGTACGTTGTTTTGACCTTTTTATTTTACTTTTAAAACACATTTTCAACACTTCAATCTTTATAACGAGGTTCTATGAAATCAGTGAGTTATTATTTGAATCACGAAATTTGAAACAGTAAATTATATGTCTGTATATTAATTATTTTAGTTTCTATAATAAATTATATATATTTATTTACATCTCATGTTATAAATATAAAAAATTTAAAATATATTATTTTTACGCGCAATCATCTCAGGTTCATATTTTATACCATCTTCATATAAGTTGCCTTTTTTTTAACTATAAGATACCCAAATTCCATTAATATTTTTTTTTGGCTTTATCTAATGTATAAAAGTTGTTAATCTATTGTTTAAAGATTGATCATATCCATTGTTTGTTGTTTTTCTTAAGTTTAAATACAGTTTGAAGGGTCCATCCAGTTTAATCGAACCACCTTATTTTCCATTCTCGACTCCATAGTTGGATATTTCAATCACATTCAAGCATTTAATGATATTTTTAAGGCTGGTAGTGCTATAGTTATTATTATAAAATTTTGAAAGAAAGAGCATACTAAAATTTATGGTTTCAAACTTTGTTTTAATTGTAACTTTTTTAATATTTATTAAAATAACTAATTTAATTGAATAAGTATTTATATTACATTTTGTTTTTTATTAATTAATTTTTATTATTTTAAATATTTTTATTAATTAATAATAATAATTATGTCATAGTATTTATGTTCACTAGTTTTGGATAAATAATGATCGGGTTTTTTGTTAAAACATTTTTTGATGTGAAGTTACTAGTTCAATAGTGATTGGATACTCAGTGAAGACACTTTTTGATGTGATGAATCAAGGTGATATATTAGACATAATGAAGTTATAGTGGTGCCAAGGTTTATATCATAATATTTTTGAAAAAATGTAATCATTTAATTTTTTTAATTTTATATATCAAATTAAATTATAATATTTTTATTTTTATTAAATTGACTATAAAGTTAATTTTATAATAAATTAAAATACAAATAATCAAACAAAACCTAATAATTAATTATTTATGACTATAATTTTATAAATTAATATTAATATTTTAATAATAATAATAAGTCAAGTTCCACTAGCACAACCTGTTGAAGATGGGTCTAGTGAGAAGGGCTACCCAGGATCAAACATCACCGAGGATGTTGTGCATGTGCTAGAGGAAGGAGACAAGTTAAACCATGTTAGCTTAGTACTGGTGTGGCCTAGGCTAGGTGCGATCCCCAGATGATTTTAAAGACTTACGAAGGAGACAAGTTAAACCATGTTAGCTTAGTAATGGTGTGGCCCAGGCTAAGTGCAATCCCTGGATGATTTTTAAGACTTAGATGCCCCTGGGTCGAAGTTTCTCAAGCCACATGTCAAGTGTGATGTAACCTCTGATTAACTCAAACCACTTGATAAACAAATAATAATAATAATAATAATTTAAAATTATGAGTAAATTTAATATCTAATTAATTTATGAGATTTCTTTATTTTTAAAATAAAAATCTTTGAAATATATGTATTTGTTATAAAAATATTTGAAATATAAATATTTGAATATTAATATTAAAAATTTTATATTATTAAATTGATATTTTTTTATTATTAAAAAAAATGATTTTTTTTTCTTTATCTAATTTAACAAAAACATTGTTATGTGATTTTTACATAAAGATATCTCAAACACTATAAAAAATTTCAATATATAAATATATTTATTTTATTAATAAATTTATAAGTCTTATAGTTGTTGTGGCTAATGTGAAAAAACTAAACAATGTATATTTATTGAAATTACATTTATTTTATTAATAGATTTATAAGTCTTATAATTGTTGTGACTAGTGAGAAAAAACTAAACCCCAGACAACCTAACCTCTCTTATAAAATTATAATTACGCCGGAGGCATTCTCTTTATGAGATTGAGTGGGCAAACAATGTTCACCTCACCCAATCAGAAAGCTTTCTCATCGCCCTTCTAGTCGATTACATTTTGACATGTGGAGACAAAATATTGGGTGAGTTTGAGTTTAACCCAGAACCGATGGCCTTCTGCAACGTTCTTCGAAATGCCGTAGTTGTCCTACATGCAATGGTCGAGCTCTCGTAGGGCATGAATGAGGATGAAGATGAGTATGGCAAGGAATGGGCCGTGGTGGGCGGATCAACATCTTCGGTGTCCTGGTGTGAATGGCACCCGTCCATAGTACCGAGGCTACTCGATAATTATGGAGAGAAATGCGCCAGCATCAAGGGATACCTCAAGATCAAGGACTGGGACGACATTTTGCGCACAGTCAATGCCCACTTTGACGCCTCCAACATCGCTCCGAAGACCATGAAGCAATGTCGTGACAAGGTCGAGAATCTTATGCGTCGTTACAAGCTAGAGAAGCGTCGCGCCATGAACAGAGGACTCAGCTCTGTTCACTGGTCCTTTTTCCACAAGCTTGATGAGATCATGGCCATGGCCACAGCCATGACCACGGGATCCGACATTGGGACGAGTCTTCTGGAAGCCTGCTAGTCATCCTTCGACCTCAACCACGATGCCGACTGCAAGCTTCCGGAAGGGTTTGCGGGCGAGAACATGTCGCCCCCACCACCGATTTCCATGTCCATGTCTATGTTGGACATGGTTTTGTCTATCTTCGACGATGACGACAGAGGCAAGGGTTTAGACGACAATACTGTCGGCACCAACTGCTCTCAGGACCACATTCTTAACAATGTCTTCTCTTACAACTCTAAGAATAATTGCAAATTGGACTTCCAGGATTCGTCATCGCCAGAAAAGGAACCTCCTCCTAAGCGGAAGAAGTCTTCTACCTCCAACTCCCCCTCTTTTTTGAAGAAACGCAAAGGCAAGTCCACTAACCCTATACAATCATTGGCAGATGCCCTTGTCAGATTTTCTGAAATGTATGCCAGAATCGAGATCGCCAAAATAGAGATGTTCACCAAGCTTGTTCTAGAGCTAGCTAAACTCCGCACTAAAAGAAAAAAGAGGTCGCATTCACTTATATTCCTCTGAATCCCAAATGAGGCCTTCGATGACACAGGAAATATATTTGTTGTTAGAAAATTAAATATTACAGAGCAATGCAACACATAAAATATGTGGAAAATAAAAACACATAAAACTAGAGAGACACAGATATACGTGGTTCACCCAGTTTGGGCTACGTCCACTCCGAACAGCCAGTCCTTCCTTTCTATTATCCAGCAAAAATGAAGAGACAAAACCTACAGCAGATCCACTGTAATATCCTCTATTCTCTCTCACAATCTTCCCTCTCTATTTCTCGCTCTGAGAATACACATACAATGCACAGCCGCAATACAATGCCCTCATAAAAGCGAGGGGTTGCCTTCTAGGGCAAAAAACCCTAATCTAAACATAACTTCTACCGTCAGATCATTTGTCTAATGAACGGCCCAAATTGACTAGAAATTACTATAATTTTACAAGGCAATTTTACATATGTTTTTAGCTTCGGGGGCGCTGCCCCCAAAAACCCCCGCCAGGGGGGGCTCCGAAAAGCGCTGCCGCCCCCCCTGGACCCCCCATGGCAACGATTAATTACGGGCGGCATTGCCGCCCATTTTAAGGTACAGGGGTCCAATGCTGTGATACAAAGTAAACAAGATAATCAGGCTCCACACCCAACATTTGTTATTATTACCTTTGGGTTATTTAGGGATTATTTGGATTTATTCTCATATTTTTTTAGGATTGATGTGCGCATTAGATGTGCACCTCAGGATCATCATTGTTATGATCTGAAGTTGTATATAAAATCCATATTTGGTGTCTACTTATTCTTTGGTTATTTCTGGTAACCTGATTTATACCATTCAACTCAGATCTTGTACCAATCCACACATTTCGTTTATTTTACTCGTCATTTCTGCCAATGGCTTAAACGTTGAATCTCAGCTTATTAGCCTTCATCACATTGTAACTTAGGCTATTCAGAATTTTTTTCATTCTCTGTTCTGCTATTATTATTGTTGTGTTGGCTGCTGCAATGCCTGCAAAAACTAAAGTTTGTACCCTTTTTGGGGTGGCTTTAAACATTTCTATATCATTATAATGGTATGTATCTTGCGTCGACCACTTTAGAACAGTTGGTAGGTAATGTAAGTGGAGTGTTATGTTCCTATTTTCTTCTTTCATTACTCATGGTTTCAATTTCTGGCTCTGTTAGTAATAACTTGTTCTTTGGGATTTCTATGCAACTCATTTCTGTGTAACTCATCATCATTATGGTACTTTGAAGTTTGGAGTCATGCTCCGTACCCTTTTTTGGTATATTTTGTGTTTCTTAGGCTACTTTAAGTAATCTAGTTCATACCATTCAACTCCAGTATTGTATCCATCCGCATTTCTCACTTATGTTTCATTTCATTTCTACAAGCAGCACAAACATTGAAGCTCATCTTATCTGACTTTATCACACTATACTTCAGGCTATTATGAATTTTATTATTTATGTGTGTTATACTGCTATTATTACTGTGTTGGCCACTACAGTGTCTGTAAAAAATACAGGTCGACCCCTTTTTGTTTTGGGAGAGCTTATTGTATCATAACACTATGTACCTCGTGTTGTCCATTTCACAATAATGGGCAAGTAATGTGAGTGGAATATTATGCTTCTGATTTCATATTTTATTTTTCTTGGTTTCAATTTGGGGTTATGTTAGTAATAAACATTAGAGTTGAGAGATTTTAGAATTGTTCCTTTGGGATCGGTGTGCAACTCATCATCATTATTGTACTCTAGAGTTATCTTTGCCACCTTTATGTGTTGTATTCAGTGTTTCTGTCGCTATTCTGGGTAATCTAGTCCTTATCATTCCACTCTGATCTTATATCAATCCAAATTTTCACTTATTTTACACGACATTTCTGTGGGAAGCATAAACGTGAAAGCTCAGCTTATCAGCTTTTAATTACACAGTAATTTAGGCTTTTCAGACTTTTATTCATTCTATTTGTGCTACTGTTATTATTGTTGTGTTGGCTTCCATGATGTCTGCAAAAACAACAAATTGAACTCTTTTTTTGGGAGGGTTTAAACTTTAGTGTATCACCGTTATAATGGTATATATCTTGTGTTACCCACTTTCCAAAAGTTGGTGGGTAACGTGATTAGAATATTTTCCTCTTGGTTTCCTATTTCATTGTACGTCGTTTCAATTTGTGGTTTTGCTAGCAATAATTTTAGATTTCACAGGTTTCACAACTGCCCTTTTTCTCATGATCTAGCCAACCCTTTATGCCATAGTAGTGCTTCTTCATCCTTTATTTTCCCCTCACACAAGGTTGGTCTCTATTTCTTTGTCTAGGATTTATCTATTTGGGTTTTCCTCTTTATATTGTATTTTGTTTCCTTCTACTAATCTAGATTAGAGATGCCTTAGTCACACTGCCATTATTATTATAGATTGATTTAGTTTTGAATCCCTTTGATCTAATTTGGTCATTTGTGGACCTTAACAAAATTCCTTTCTTCTCTTGAGGCAACTACATCTCCGGTCAAATCTGTTGCAATCTTCATTCAATCAGTAGACTTTGTTTAGCTAAACCTTGACTTAACAGATTAAGTTACACAAAGTTCTTTAGAAATATTCAAAGATGCTGCCCATGGCAAAGAGGACTTGACATGTTGTTCATATTTTCTTAGCAATTGAAATTCACAAATTTGTTAGCCTTTTTTTTTTTTTTGGTTTTTTTTCTCCATGTGAAAACATTGAAAAAAAAGGCTAACAAGATTGCAAATTGCTATTCTATGTTTTCCAGAGCTTACATGCATGTGCAGAGTTGTATGTCATTCCTGGTGCTTTGATATTTCATATTGAGATGTTCATGTGTTCCTTGGGTCTCTGCATCTATTCAGTCTCAGTGAGATCTGAATTTGCAATGTTTTGATCTCCATCATCTTTGTCAAGATTATTGCGGTGGCCTTAAATTTTAATGATCATAATGTAAATTCAATCATTTTAGTAACGATATTCACTTTCAATCATGGAAGAAACATACAAATCAAGTGACAAGGATCTCCAACTTAGGTTGTTTTTTTGATAGGGATTATAGATAGCTACATGGAATTGGCTACTTCGGATTCTCTCAAATAATTTTTTTAGGGTTTAGATATAAATGAATAGAAAGTAAACAGTTATGCAAAGCATGAGTCTTTGCTATTTTTTCCCTTATATAATTCAATAGGAATGGATTTTTCAGGTGCATTAATTGAATTGATGTCTTTGTCTAACATTGTCATAAAGGATAATTTCTGGATATAATTTTTCAACTGAAGAAATGAAGGAAAATTTTTTATTGGCACTCACATAAGATTGCTATTCTGCTTGTTAAAAATCCTTCCAAATGTATGTTATTGATTTTTAGTTGTGTCACTTGTGTGTCTATAAAAATGTAAGCTTGATGATATCTTAGATAATGATTTATAAGTGAAATTGTGTAAGGTGAGAGCAACGACCACTTCAAAAGGCTATATAAATTGTACAAGCATAGCCAGTTTGGCCATTCACCAAAACCTCATTGAATCAAAATAGATTACTTTTGAGATTGAGGTAGTTTTGGCTTTGCATTTTTCTTTCCATGTTCTATAAGTCTAACATTGTTAAAAAGGATAATTTCTGGATATAATTCTTCAAGTGAAGAAATGAAGGAAAATGTTTTATTGGCACTCACATAAGATTTTCTATTATGCTTGTGACAAATCCTTCAAAAAGTATGTTATTGATTTTTAGTTGTGTCACTTGTGTGTCTGTAAAAATGTAAGCTTGATGATCTCTTAGATGATGATTTATAAATGAATTGGTGTAAGGTGAAAGCAACGACCACTTCAAAAGGTTATATAAATTGTACAAGCATTAGCCAGTTTGGTCATTCACCAAAACTTCATTGAATCAAAATAGATTATTTTTAAGATTGAGGTAGTTTTGACTCTTCATTTTTCTTTCCATGTTCTATAAGTCCTTCCCTAGATTTGTATCGACCTAACATCTTTGTCATTAAGCCAGTTGTGCTTCTTTTCATACTTTTACTACCTGTATTGCCTCTATATCTGAGCTATGAACTTTGGAGGTTTATCATGGCAGGAGGTGAAATATTTATTTGACACTTACTTGTGTTTCCTTAGGACAAAACACATAAATGACCTGATATTTGTGGAAACTCAATTGCATATATAGTGATGAATTAAGAGTTTCAGTAGAGGCGATTTATGCAGTTAGATAGGGTTTCAATTGTATTAATATATTATAAATTGATATGACATGAACGTGGAGCACCAAGTGAAACTGGATGAAGAATTAAATTTGGTAGTTTTAATATTGTTTGGCCATTGTGACTAGAAGTGGGGGCGATAAAGCAGGTTTCCCAAATTAAGGATTCGAGGAATCCTCTCTCTCTCTCTCTCTCTCTCTCTCTCTCTCTCTCTCTCTCTCTCTCTCTCTCTCTCTATATATATATATATATATATATATATATATATATATATATCAGACTTGGGAAAAAATGGAATGACTTGGCAAAAGCTAGAAACTTGAAAGCATTAAAAAATGCAAAATATAACATTTTTGTAGTTTGGTCTTTATCTGTGATCAAAGACTAGACAAGACAGGATATATGAGCTAGTTAAATGTCATACCTATAGCTTTTACACATGCGAATAACTGACAACCACTGCCATGTGAAAGAGTGAACCCATAGTGATTTCTGGCTTAACCGATTTAATCTTGACATCAAAGGAAGGCTATTATTTGTTTCTCAGTTGGGTGCTATTTGAAGTGGAGAGCAAGGCAGATATCAAATTATGTGATTTATTCAAATCTCTTATAATGCCAGAGAACTTGGCATTAGTTTAGCTATTAGAATTGTGTTTTTCCTTTTAAATGATACTTATTTGCGGGAAATTATATTTTTTGGACATAAATTTATTCAGAAGACTCTGTTTTGTAGGTATTTCTGAAGAAAAAAAATGTTACCTAGGTCAATTTTGGTTAGTTATAAACATGTAACCAAAAATCAAGCATTCAAATCTATGTATTCAGATTCCATCTAGGGTAGTAAATGTGGTTGCCTGTCTAAGTTCCATGATCTTTCAACTGAACCGAATATAGATGAAGGATGAAACATGATGTTGAATCACCATGCTAGCATAAATGTAAATTTAACTGCAATTATAAAAAAATTCCGCCAGGATATTGGTAAAGGCACTTCATTTTGTAGCCAACGTGGAGTCCCAACAAAATCAGATGCACTTTACACTTTTCAAACATCATCAATTTTATGTTTAACTATATTTTATTTCTAGTTCTTGGCATATTGGATTGATACTAAACAATGATCTAGGATTTTGAACACTTTAACAGACATGATATTCTGGTTTTATACGATGCCAATAAATGGTGTAGTTTAAATAATAAAGTGTATTTTTATTTTGAAAATTTGTTGGTATTAAGATTTTGTATTTTATATTGGAATAAAATTTATGAATTAAATAAACTTCCAAAATTTATTATTAAAATATGTTTAGAGGACAAAAAAACCAAAAATATGTTTGTATTATTTATCCATATTAACTTTATAAGTGAATAATTTCTTTTTCAAAATTGAATAAAAATTGTTTGTTATAATTTCATTTTATTTTAGTTATAAAAAAATTAAGTGTAAAAAAATATTTTTAAATATTTTTATTTTATTTTAAAATAGTTGGAATTTAAAATTAAAATTTTAAATTCATATAGTAAAGCATAGGATGACAAGGAAGCACTAAAAGGAAGGATACCATCATTACTATATCATTATTCTAGGACAATTATGTTAATATAACTTTCTTTTTAAATTTAACCTCCTATTAAAATATATAATAAAAAAAACTAAAATTTAGATGTAATGAAAATAAAATTTGAGATGTAATGAAATTTAAACTATTGTGAAAAGAGACTAAACCCGAGATAAACTAAACCCTTTCATAAGATTTAATTAATATTTTTATTATTAAAAAACTTGATCCTCTCAAAAACTTTCAATCTACTTAATTTTTATTTTGTTAAATTATATTAAAATCTTAATAATAAATGGTTGAAATTACATTTATTTTATTATTGGATTTATTATTTTATATTGGTTATTCCGCTCAGCCCGCCCAAGGCGAGTCATATTTCCTGTGTCATAGGCCTATAAATACACCTAGGCAAGAAATGTCCGCCGTAGGATGATCTACAACTTCAATCTGACGGCGCAACTTCAATCTGACGGCGGGCATTTCCTGCCCAGGCGCATTTATGAGCCTATGGCAGAGGAAACAAGCCTCGCCCCCGCCCAATGAACCTGACTAAACAGTAGACAAGCCGAAAAGTTATAGCAAAACTAAGGACTTAACTTGCCGCCCAATATTACAGGCTTATACATAAACGTGATGATTGTCGAATCATTCCCAATGTCCAAATTCCTCGGAATGACTGACCTCGGACCAGACGATGTGGGAAGGATCCAATCAAATTTCTTGTAACTTTGTCATCTTTCGTGATACAGCCAACCCGTCCATATCTAACTTCCAACAAACTATATGCTTGTCGTAACCAGATGAGCAATATCTGAATATCAATTAGTTAACAACTCTGGTCAAAAATTTCATTGAAGCTACGTACAGCAGTAGGTGCCTTTGCCCAAAGTTCAAGCCAAACCAGTAAGGTCACTGAAAGCGATCAGTCCTGATCAGGACACTTGAACTGTAAGGACTGAGGAATGCAGACATTAGAATTGAAAAACAAATATCGTGTTTACCGTACTGTTGTCCAGCAAACATTCCATCATTCGACTAATCGCTCGACTCCCCTGTTCACCGCCTAATTCTTTCCGGACAAAACCCAGTTCATCTTTACTATCCCAACCTTCTATTCCATTCTATCCTCTGTATTTACCTGACCATTTCACCTTACCATTCAATTTCTCTAGTTCAGATCCAATCCTCTGATTGGAGTTCAGTACAGATCCAATTCAATTTTTACATATACTTATATTATAACCCTGCCCGCTAAAGTAAAGCCTTTGCATTTATCAGTAGAGTCCAGACTCCATGTTACAGCACTCAACTCCCCATGTTCTCTTCAATGGGAAAAGCAATTTTGTCTCAGTAGAAGTCATGTCAGTAAACCCACTTGCCATTTCAGACCATACACTGAGTCAATGACCCTCTGTGTCAACTTTACCTGCCAATTTTTTTAACCCAGTGCACTTGAAGTGATGGAGCTGTTGGAGTTTCAGAAATGGAAGTTCATACAAAAACATTTTCTTGTACAATAAAGATTACTAATGGATACATTTATTTCAAACATTATCTCAATATTTGAAGTACCAGAGGAACGCTTGATAAGGCCCATTCAAAAGAAATTACATTTTTGTTAGCTATGGATGAATTCAATTAAGTCATTTTTAAAGCTTTTGGATCTATTCAGAGAGAGCCAAAATCTTATAACGCAGAGTCATTCCCTGTCATAAAATTATTTTACTGTCAGATTTGAATTTACTTAAACAAGATCAAAATCGAAATCAATCAATCAAGATAGAATATGTTCAATTTGAATTGGAATCTCTGGATTACTTTATAGAAGTGAAGGCCTCACCAAGTTTTTCTGAAAAATACCCAAAGAAGAAACCAGGTACAGAGGTCCATAGAAAAGAAAAATGGACATCACATGAATACCTAATTGGCAAATGCAATAATGGATTACTAAGAAATTTCAAACCAGGCATGACTGTACAAGCATACCCAATGAATACCTGACTGGCATATCCAACAATGCATTCCTCACACATTGCAAGCCTAGAGTTAGCCAAATTCCAACCAAGGCAAAGCGATTTACTCAGCGTTTATATAGCCCCCTGAAAAAAAATAATCTTAATAGCCCAGATAGCGTTTGCCTCCACTAAAATCTTTTCCATGCTGTGCAGACAAATCGTCCCATGCACGGTGTACCTTGGCATGTTCAAGTTGAAGACATGGTACATGAGATAGAGATGCGGGTTTAGGGTTTAGGGATGCTGGTAAAGTGTGAAACCCTGTAACTGAGGTCCTTTTCTCTGGACCACGTTTTAGTTTGAATCCAACAATAGAGATTAGACACAGGGTTTTGCAGCTTTCACTAATCTTGAAATTCAGGTCAGTCCCAGAACATTTAATTGGCCTCTTTTACCCATTGATTATACCTGTATCCTTGTATGGTTGTGAGGTTTAGGGACCAGGGAACATTTAGATAAAGAATTTGCCTCTTTTACCATTTATTATACCTGTATTTTTGTATGGTTGTGAGGTTTAGGGAACATGGTTTTAGCAGCAGATTAAAACCAGTTTAAAAGAGTGTTTATCCTAATGTTATCAAAACATCTTTTTTTTAAGCATGAAAATACATCTGATTTATATTATGTACTAGAGTAAAACAATATGGCAAAAACTTCCATATAATACATCTTCTGTCCTTAGACACAATTTGTGAACATACAGACAATACAAAACCTTACATATGGTTAATACAATTCTCCAAAACAAAAGTATGCAATACCATGTTCTTTTCAGTCATGTAAAACTGTAAACAAAGACTGGGACAGTGCTTTCTAGTCATCAAGAACAAAAGCCATAACTTAATACAGTGTTCAAGTAAAACTGTAAACAAAGACTGGGACAATGCTTTCCAGTCATCAAGAACAAAAGCCATAACTTAATACAGTCCATTCGAAAGTTCTTATATTACAAAGAAATTAAAAAAGGAGAGGGCAAAGTGTTCGAAAGATAACAAAAAACAGGATAATTCCATCCTTCTGGTCCGTCATGTAAAACAAAAATAACAGGTTAGCATTAAGAAGTAAAATAAACAGTAATTATACTAAGTTGATCACTCCTTCTGCACCAGTTCCATGTGCATTTATGAATTCGTAATTCATATACCCAAAGGTGCCTTCCAAATCTCTTTTTGATAAACGATCAGCTTCCTCATTTTTCTCCTTGTAGACATGGCAAAACGATATGAAAGAAAAATTATTTTTCAAAACATGGATGCCCTCGATCCAATGAGTGACCAAACCAGGATTTAGATTGGATTTTTTGTTCATATGATCAATGAGGATCTTTGAATCCCCAAAAACCCATAATCTGTCCACAAAAAGATGAAATGCCACCCATAAGAGTCCCCATAAAGCTTTGCATTCCACCCTCGTATTCGAACTGTAACCACCATTCCAATAGAATTTATAATGAGATGAGTACATGAGGGTGTTATATTAAAACCAGTTCAAAAGAATGTTTATCCTAATATTATCAATACATCTCAAAATATCTTATATTAAAACCAATTTAAAAATGTGTTTATCCTAATGTTATCAAAACATCTTTATATCAAAAGATAAGTTTAACATGTTATTATCTTTGTCCACTTATAACCTCAATGTTCTTCATCATAATGTTAATACAAGAGATCAGTTTATCATATTATTATCTTTGTCCACTTATAATCTCAATGATTTTTATTATTGATTGAATAAATCAGAAATGAACAAATATAAACAAAATATTTATAATATTGTAGAATTCAGAAACAAATAAAAAATTAACCATACACCATTGTTGAATCTCAATTTTATATTTTTATTAATCATAAAAAAATATTGTATATCGTACATATAAACACAATAATGATACGGTTAAATTTAATTTTCAAATTTTTTGGATTTTAATAATTAATCTTCTTAACATATTAATTCAAATTTTAATCATAATAATTAAATGTCTAACAAATTATATCAAAACTTTTTTTAATATTTTATTTATTTTTTGAGATTTATTTCTAATATTTAAAAATAAAAATAAACAAAATACTTTAACACTACCTAAATATATATCTCAATATATATCTCCATATTAATGATGGGTTCATTTAACCTTGAGATACAAGAAACTCCAATGATCATGTAGCTTGAAGGTTCCTCCGACTCCTTAAAACTTCACCTTGAAAAATACTTTGGTTTTAGATACTATTTTTTCAAAGAGACTCGAAGACAATTTTATTGTTTTTTTGGGTAAGGATTCTCTTAGATTTATGGTTTGTGAAAAGATTCAATTAGCCTTTTCTATATTTTTATGATTTATAAAATTAGAAATAGTTAGTACTCTTCATTTTTGAAATAGATATTGGGCACCTTTATCTTTAATCTTTAAGAGTAAGTTTTTCAATAAAACAAACCATAAGTAAACCAGCTTATTTAGCTTATTTTTCAATATTTAAATATTAATAAAAATAAAAAATAAAAAATATTTATTATCTACTTCCAAACTCACATATAGAACTTTGAAACTGTGCAGCCTAACAACATAATCATTACATATTTATTTTCCAGCATACTCCAAATTTGCTTTTACACTCCCCTTATCTTATTTGAACGTCAATATAAAATAAATTATATATATATATATATATATTTCAAATGTTTTTAGGTGTCCAAGTCACAAATTGTCTTGACTGCAGTTTTCTTTTTGGACACTCAATTTCAAAAACCCTTAGGCCTAAAATCCTGAAATATCTATAATCTATATTTTAAAAATTTTGCTAAATTTTATTATAATCTTGCAAAAATTTCTATTATTTTTCTGAACTAACTTGTGAGTTTTTTAAAGACTACGCTTTCCATTTACAGTAAGTATGATAAAGTTCCCTCCCCTCCTGTACAGTTGCAAGAATCCTCTTCCACCCTTTTGGCCTTACACCGGGATTTGCTGGCGTCCTTATAAAACAAGGGAAGAAGAAGCCATGAGAGCTGTCTGAAGTAAACAAATTATGGAAGGCGACTTTATTGGGTTGCTGTTCTGAGATTTCTTATCAGAAGGCGTGAGGGCAGTGATTGATTGCTTCTGTAAGTACCTTCTTGAAGGAAGGAACTCCTCTTAAGTTCAAATGTCAAGGGAGGCATAAGTTCAAATTGCAGTCTACTCAATCCAAAAAGTAAGTACTAAGAAATACTATGCTCGCAGCTCTTTAAATGAATTCCTTCTACCCTTGTATGATTTTGTTTCCTGATATGATTTGTTTGCACAGTCAAGATTAGCATCATACTCAACGCTTTTATTTGCATTTTGTGTAACCTGTATCATAGAAACTTCTGCACATATTGATTCTCTGAAGCCTATATCCTTAAATCTCAGTTTTATCCATCTTGACCTGCATTTTCTATGGACGCCTAGTTGCTGCTTATAGCTGCAATGACTATGAACTATATACATAGCTTTCCTTCTGAGCAAAGGCAATGGTTGTATTTGAGCTTGTACTGAATATGTCGCAATAGCCCAGGCTATCATTTTGGTATTCTGTGAGAGTACTTATTCCAAGCTTTCATTTCAATTTCTTATCACACACCATGGTCACTTTTGCAGCATTCACTCTGAAGACATACATAGTGAGGACAATTGGTATACAGGGGTCTTGATCAGTGACCTGCACAGCATTTTGTGGGCACAGCCAGTTTACCATATTCCAAGGCCGAGACACAATGAAGTCGCAGCAGAAGCAGCCAGAGTTGCAGAAGAATGGAAGTGTGAGCCCTAGCAAGCTCTCAGAGAAACAGTTCAAACGTGGGAAGGAGGCTGGTAAATATAGAGGTGTCCGCAGGCGTCCATGGGGTCGCTTTGCCGCAGAAATTCGTGATCCCAAAACCAAAGAACGTCGGTGGCTTGGAACCTTCGACACCGCCGAGGAAGCAGCATATGCTTATGATTTCGCTGCAACAGTCATGAGGGGGATGAAGGCGCGGACCAACTTCGTATACCTCGATTCAGAGCACTGTATCCCATCAACGCCTCCTCCTGCAGGTCTTACTGGTACTACATTTCCCACTAATATCAGAGACCCATTTTCCAACAGGCCTGAAAAGCTGCAAGATTCCAGCAACACCAGACCTGCCCCCTGCAATGAACCCAAGCAGCAGCAGCAGCAGCAGCAGCAGAAACAACAGTTCAGTTTAAATGATGGTTACAACGTGCTGGAAAACATTGTTATGAACAGTTGCTTGAGGCCTTTAAATCAAGATATTGAGAACAATAACCAGTCGCTTGCAGGAGCTAGTTCCAGTCCCGCCTCTCTTCCTAAAGACCATCATACCATTAATGCCAGTCCTTGGCAAAACATGCCCCTAGCTGATCCTGTCCTACTCAACTCAGCAAAACACACCATTGATCAAACCCATAATTCCACCATTCCATCCTCAGTTTCTTCATCAACCACTTTGACCTTAGTTACAAAAATCTCTGATCATCATCCCGCCTTCAGCAACAATATAACTACCAATATCCCACTGTCAAACCTTGTTGGAAGTATTTCTTCTCTTCCATGCTTAGAAAAGCCTGCTTCTGAGGTTTGCAGTTCGTTGTCATCATATAGTTATGCATTGAGCTCTAATGTGGAACATCAATTCCCAAACTTTGCAGATAGCAATGGCTATTCAGATTCAGGCTTGTTGGAGCAGATAATTAGTGGGTATCTGCCAATGTCTGTCCCAACTAGCCCTAAATCCAGTGTTTACAGCCCTAAGGACATGAACCATGGCAACACCCTTGATCATGGTGTTTGTGTTCCTCAGGAGAACTATTCTAACTTCACTACTACTTGTGATGGGTTCGACAGAACTGATTTCATCAAGGCGGATCTGGAAAGGTTCATTGAAATGAATTATCTGGGTTTCTACTTCAATCCAGAATCACAGCAGCAACCACTAGAACAGTCACAGCAGCAGCAACACGAGGTAAACAATTTCAACAGCATACACTTATCGACTTCATATCCATTCATTGAATCTTTGTTCCACATGCCACCTATTTCAGATGCTCTTGATGAAGTTCTTCAGCTGACTCCAGAATTGTCTGATTCACAGCGGTATGACAGTGCTGGTTACAATTGATATTCCTTTCCTATACTCTTTTCATTTCTATTTACTGACCCAAAGGTTTAAGAATGAGTTCGTTATCGACTATGCAACTCACTTTCTGCACCAGAACTGATAAGTGACAGGTTTCCATCATAGACATTTTTGTATGATTTCAATTTCCACCCAAAACCATGAAATGACAGGTTCAGGCTATAACATTTTCAGACCATTCCAATGCCCTTTGCATCATTTCACGGTTCTGGATAGAAAGTTGTACATACAGCCATCTTTCAACACTGTAATGGTTTTAGTTCCAAAACCTTTTAGATATATTAATTTAATTTTTATCGTACCTGATGAAATTCAGGCATTAAAGAAAGTTGTTGGGTTGTATTAAAAGAATTCAAAGTGGTAAATAGTGAATATATATTTAATTAATATAATGATAATGATAATGTTTAATATTAATTAAGTTTAATCTTTTAATTATATTAATTTAATTTTTATGATACTTGATGAAATTCAGGCATTAAAGAAAGTTGTTTGGTTGTATTAAAAGAATTCAAAGTGGTAAATAGTGAATATATATTTAATTAATATAATGATAATGTTTAATTTTAATTAAGTTTATTTTGGATAGTTAAAATGAATAATTGTTATTTTTTTTATTAATATATTAAATTTATATTGAGTGTTTTGTAATTTTTATTTGGAATTATTGTTTTTATTTTTAATATTTGTCTATATGCTTTTCTACTTCTTTTTTATTATGTATTTATTAAATCATTAAAAAATTTATGAATTTTTATTCACTTAAAAATCTATAAATTATTAAAAAAACTTATGGAAGTTTTAAATATTAGGTTTACCTAACAATAAATTATTTGCATTTTAATTTTTTCATTTAGTTGTCTAATATTTGAGTTTTATTGGAAGAAGCTCATGGAATTATCAAAGAAAGTTATATTATGCTTAATTAACAATATTGTATTTGCATTGTACTTTCTTCATTTAGTTTTTTTATATTTGAGGTTTGATATGATATCTCTTTATTTGATTACTTATGATTGGTTTTAGATCCATGGTGGATAGTTGTTTTGGGTTTTCTATTTATCAAGTTAGTCCATCCATTGATCATTTTCTCATTCATTGACCTAAAACCCAATCAAGAATCTTTATGCTTTCATAACTATAGGCACAAAAGTTTCAGAGTATAAAAGGTTGTAAGTACATCTACCCTTCAATGCATTGTTGCTTCTCATTGCTTTGAATCACATTCAAAGAAACTATTTCTTTGAAAATTGAGTTTGTTATTTGAAGTTGATTTGGTAACAAAAAGCAACATAATGGAAACTTCAATCACTCCAATGTAAACCTTTTTGTTTGAAAGGAAAGCTTGGTTTATCTTTGTAAGCCTTTTCTCTACTTTAGTTGAATGAGTAGAGTAACAATGTGCTCTCTTGAGGGATGCATTCTTATCTAAGTGCTTTGTTTTTCATATACCCATTACCTATGTTCGTTTTATTTCTATCCCTTAACTTGTCAATACTAACTCCACAAAAATAGTGTAAAATGAGCTCTAGTGGATTGAATCACCATTAAAATGGCATAAAATGAGTTCTAGTGGATTAAATGGTGTTTAGACACAGTTTCTTTTTGGTGTATTACTGGAATAAAACTAGCTATAACTCATATGATAGAGTTCACAACCTATTCCTATTATAACCCTTACCCCTTAATGATAGCTAGAGATAGATTTATGTGATTAACATTATAAATCGAATAGTTTTTTATTTCACCATACTCTTAAGGTCATTTCATTTGGTTATTGAGGGAATTTCCTCTCATATATATTCTGATCTAAAATTATTTGTTTATTCTTAAGTCTAATCTCACAATAAATTGTGGAAATGATTTTTCAAGCAATTTGTGGGTTTAGAGGCACAAGGGGCAAATATGGGTTCCTTTATTGTGTTCCAATAATACCCTTCAAAAAGAAAGGAAGAAGAAATCTAATCTCATTGTTTAAGAATGAGATTTTTGAAACAATGGAAGCCCTAATTATTATTCGTAACCTAAATTCACTACCAAGACACAAAGAACGCCATGCACCATGCCTTAATACATTGGTTTATGAACATGTGGCCCTTAATAGAAAGCATGGCCCAAAGGGTTCAAGTAGAATGGTTAGAATTGTTTGAATGTTGGCTATATCTTACTATGAAATTTGGTACTTTATCATTTTCTTCTCTAACCACAAGTGCAAAGATTCCATTTTTAAGGAAATTTTGGGATGATCGGAAAAGCAAGGTTATTCATGAAGTTGTGAACTTTGGGTCTGATGCTTCAAACAATCTCATCTTTTGTTGTGGACTTTGGTTTTGAACCCTTTAAAGAATCCTCGGCCTTTTGTTTCAATTTGGGTCAAATTTTTCAGTTTACTGTTGGAATTTTGGCATGAGAGAAATTTTAAGTAGATAGGTCTTGAGGATCATATCTTAAGGCATCCAAGATAATTATATAATGCATATCATATTCAAGGTTGTGTATTGATTAAGACCTTATCAAACTAGTTTTATCCATTGTAAACTTCAAGCTGAGTTTTATTTAGAGGAACTATTAGAATGTGAAAATATTTCCTACATTTGTAGGATCTCTTCTTAAATCCGCCTAGCACAATTTGAATCTTTCAAAGAATAACCATTTTCTATGAAAACTATTTAAAACTTCAAAGTGTTGAACCCTTAGTTAAACTGAGAGGGGGGGGTGAATCAGTTTAACACATTCATGGACTTTTAAAACTTTTTCATTAAAACTTATTTACACCTTCATTTCATGTTCAACTTAATATGTGAGTAGTCTTAGAATGTGAGCAGCAATTAATAAGCATATTAGATAATGTACCAGCAGTCTTAATATGTTAGCAGCAAGTATTAGCAGAATAGATATACCATATCAACACATAGACATCATGCACATAGACACCAGATATAAGTGGAAACCCATAAAGGGAGAAAACCACATCTTATTATTGTTGTGGTGCAAAGGCAAGCTCCAACTCCCTCTCACCACTGATTTTCTGCAGGCACCAACCTACAGGAGGCTCCAACCTCAATTCTGCAAGCTACAACTTGCAAGGAAGCTCCAACTCCCATCTATTTTCTGCAGGCACCAACCTACAGGAGGCTCCTACCTCAGTCAGCTACAACTGACATTTTGTCAAGCTACAACTTGATGTGGAAGCATAAATCCCATCTGTTTTCTATAGGCACCAGCTTACGGAAGCTCCAGCTTCAGGTGACTGCAATAACATCATCTCGAGCTACAACCCGATGAGAAGCTCCAACCATGCTCTTTCAAAAGGCTCACACTTATTTGATTTACCTTCGGATATCGGCTAAATTTCTGTACCATCTTCTACTACATTGTTCATCCCAATTCTCTGTCATATATCATTTCTGCATCTTCTCAAATTCACTATCAGCTCCTCCTTCTCTTCTCAACTCCTCCTTCTCTGCCTCACTGCTTCATTTCTGCATTCTCTAACTTTTCACAACATCTTGTTCTACTCCTCTTTCTTCTTCTCTTCTCTGCCTCAATTCCATACTCAGCATTCTCTATGCTCACTCTCTCTCAACTGTTGCAGCTTTCTTATTTTCTTCAACTCTCTTCAATTCTGCTGCACACTCTCTTCTTCTCTCACTCTGTTTTTGTTACCTTATCCCCTTGGATATTATCCTATTTTATACAAACTAGCTTCATGGTTGTTTGTATTCTACTGGGAATTCGAAATGGACAGCCATGTCTCTTTGCCTTCTGCCTCCTCAACTCTTTTATCCACTCATTCAGAAAATATAACTGTAGGTACCAATTTAACATTTCAGTGGGATATTTCTTTTTCCTTTGGATACTTGCCTTTGCACACAAACAATATAAAACAAAATCATTTACATTCAATTACTATGAAAACTCCAGCTCACTCATTCAGCCTCTTGGCTAGCTCCGCATTTGTCTTTTCTTTGACTGTGTCTTTGTCCCTTTCGGCTCTGTTTGTTTCCTTATTCACTGTCACAGGGTAACGGCCATCTGTCATACATATGTAACTGTGCTTTTTATATCAAGCTAATTGATTCTCGGCACAATAATAAAAAGACGTTTTGATATGTGCACTGCCGTGGTGTAACTACTATGTATCTGTAAAGCCTGTTTAACATATAAAATGCCCTTTCGGGCCCACCATCC
The DNA here is from genome assembly GCA_034641835.2 of Pinus albicaulis. Lineage (NCBI taxonomy): Eukaryota > Viridiplantae > Streptophyta > Pinopsida > Pinales > Pinaceae > Pinus > Pinus albicaulis. Next base: position 241,856,055 of record CM076573.1, on the reverse strand, counting down.
GAACTTTGTTTTGTGCTCCGATGCGATGAGTCTCCTCCGATGATTTCCGATTGCGATTGATCACAATCACAAGCTTTATTAACTTGTTCCGCTATGTCGGCTTGTTTCGATTGCGATTACTCCGATTGTGATTACTCTGATCCTGCTCCGATTGCGATTACTCTGATGCGATGCAATTACTCCGATTGCGATTAATCGCAATCGCAACTTTTAGTTGCAAGTTCCGTTGCCCTGCTTTCACTCTGATGCGATTGACCACTATTCATTTAAATGTGCCGATGTGATTGGACCATAACTTAAACCTATAAAATCATAATTTATAGACCCATCGAGTTCGGGCTTCAATCACAATCGCAACTTACATTGAGATGTTCCGATGCTCTGCTTTAACTCCGATGCGATTGGTCACTATTCATTAAAATGTACCGATGCGATTAGACTGGAACTCAAACCCATATTGATCATAGTTTATACACCCATCGGGTCCGAGACTTCATTGCAATCGCAATCTTGGCTTGTTCCGATGCAATGAACAACTGTTCACTTTATTTTGCCGATGCGATGTACGGGTCCGGAACTCAAACACACATATGAATTATGAATTATTGAACCATCGGGTCCGTATTTAAATCGGAACTCTTGACAATATGTTCCGTTACCAAAGCTTTTCTCCGATGCGATTCGTGAGGGTCCCACCTTATAGTACTTTGGTTCTTTGGATCTCGCGCTACATATAAATTTATATGCTTTGGACCTTTATATATAAAAGGCGCAGCATATGTATCTCACTGCATATATATAAGCTTTCGCTTCCGCCTTTAGTGTATCCTCCAACTGGGTAATGATTCTCGGAATAAAATTTATATATATATACTTTGCCGCTTGGGTTAAGATTCCCAGAATTGTGTTTATGTACTCTCCAGCTTGGGTTATGATTCTCAGAATTTTATGTAGGGGTTCACACTACATATAATGCTCTCCGTCAATATTATATTAAGTCTTTGGATCAGACTTAAGCCCAACACTAATATATGTAGTAAAATAACCTTTGTTAATATTGTGGCTTTATCTCTGTTCCACTGATTTCTGGTTTCGCCCTCGTTATATACAAACGATTTCTGCCTCTACCTCTGCTGCTCGACCATTTCATCTCTGCTTCTGCCTTCACTGTGCCTCTGCCTCTATTGCTCAACCTCTCCCTGTCTCTGCCTCTACTACTCGACCTCTGCCTGTCTCTACCTCTATTGCTCGACCTTTGCCTTCGCTGTGCAATTCCTCAACATAGTTTAATTAACAAACACCACTTCCACTGTTTCTTTATATGATTCCGCTTACCCCTGACTGTTCGACATTACAATTAACACACAACATATTCAATCTTGTCGGCTTCTCCAGTGGTTCCTCTGTAATTGCCAGCCACTTCTGATTTCCTTCACCATAGGCAAACAACTTTGACATTAAGTCGACCCTTCCACAGTTCAGTGGTTTCAACTCCGAATTCTTATTCAGCTACACCTTAACTACAATAGGGGCTCATATTATGCATACAGATTTCAGAACAGATTCCTAATTTATACATACAGGTTTAATTACACACCCTTTATGCATTCAAAACTAGAGTACCATCTAAAAACCCTATCACAGAGTCTTATTCATACATGCCCACACAAACTCATACAATTTCTTATTGAACCTCTCAGTTCATTGCCTTTGCTTCCTCTACTCCTTGATTGATGCTGCTCCTTACTTCTCTTTTTGCTGCCTCTGCTACCTCTCTGCTGCCTCTGTTCCCTATCTTCTACTTTGCCTTATTGTTGGTTCAGGTGCTGCTCCTTTGTGCTCCTTTGCCATCAATGACAACATTTCCAACAGTCTCCCCCTTTGGCATTGATGGCAACACATCCACCAATAATCCAATGCTTCCTCTGCCTATCTACTTTTCCTCCCCCTTTGACATCAATGGAAAAGGGTTGCACATCTCTCAATGTAGATTCTATCTCTGCATTTCCTCTCTCTGAGATGTGTTTAGGCCTTCTTCTTCTGAATTTGTACCATGCTGCTCCAAACTGGTGTAAAAGAGTTGTTGAGAGAACGCTTTTGAGGATTATTGATCTTGAATGTACACTGCAAGTTGATACAATCCCAAAGCATTGACTCCTTTCACTTGTATAAAGCTGAAAGTGAGGATAATGACACTTCATAGAACACATTGTACCAGCTTTATCTAATCAGAGATGCATCATTGGATTAAACCTAAAATACTGAGAATGCTTCAAATGAACTTCAGTCCCTATCTGATGTAGTGCACCAATACATTTCTGTTGAGGAAGATTGTGGATGGAATATGTCTTCTTCTGCAATACTCATCTGCAGTACAACATCTGTTCAATTGTTATGATGCCAATATATCTTTTGTTGATGTGGTTCACCTGTACTGCCTGTTGTTTGCAATCTGTGCTAGACTGCTGACAGGGATAATACACTTAAAGACTGAAAGGTCCTTGTTGATGTTGTGAAAACTGAATCAAACTAGAGCTTACAGCTTATTGTAAGAATAGGTAATATCTTTCAATATTAGAGGCCAACTGACTTTCCTTCTTGTACAATGTGTTTTCAAAACAAACCCTTCAGGCTAGATACATTCAGTGTATTGGTCAGTCTCACTTATCAACCAAGCACTTTTCTTTATGACATAAGGGGATATGTATGTCAGTGATCAAACTCTTTTCAATGATGAGATGTCAGCAAATTCTTTCTGCTGAAGTATGTTCTTGATGATTCAAAGATAGAGTTTTGAGCTTCAACTGACCCAATTAATCCTTCATACTTTTGATACTTTAACTTTCTATCAAAAAATATATTCAAGATGTTTTAATAGCAAACATATTTCACACGATGTTATGAATGATCTTGAGAGAAGAGGCCTGATATGTACATGTACTGACTTCAGGAAGGCATAAAAATAAATTGTTTCAATGCTCAATATCATGTTTCAAGAGTAAACAAAATACTGATCCTTTAGCCTTTTCATTGACCCTTTTATGTTGGATTTACTCTTGCCATAACCTTTGATCCTGAGGACCTGTACCACATTGCTGCTCCATGATAACTCTTGATATTCTGTTGATATACATGCTACCTGTACATAGTACCAATTGATATTACCTTGATAAAATATGCAGAGCTTTCACTTTAGCTAGCACATGAACCCATAGTTTCTACTATTGATCTTTTCACTGTTCACACCAACAACCATCAATATATTGAATTAGACCTTGGCATTATTAACCTGCTACTTATTCTATCATCCTGATTTGAAAGAATGTCACTGCATTTTATTTTATATGACAGTTCCAGAATCATTGCTACTATATATATTGCTTTATATACCAATTCAACTGTTCTGACATGATGATCTTCGGGAAGACATTGTCAATTTCTTTGCTTGGAATATTCATGGGCAGATCACTCACTTAACTGTACTCCTCCAAGGGACATTTTCATAAATGAAGGAAGTAATGATACAGTGATGATAGGCTCTTTTCTTACTCACCTTTCTTAAGGTGAATCATTGTTCATACTAGCAGAATGTTGCACACTGTGATCATCACTTAATGTGCTGATGTCTTCTTAACTTAGATGATCATGGATAATGTTTCCTCTCTACCACCATGGTTGCTTGCTGTATTTTCTTCTTTCATTACTCTGTCAGCTATTGAATGCTTCAGATATTCTTCTTCCTCTCTAGTTCTCTTGTTAGAGGAATTTTCCTTTTTCTTCCTAATCTCATAGCTGTCTTTATTCCAAGGAGCTCTTCTTAGACTGCTTTTTGTGGGGACTACATATGAAATGCTCTTCCCCTAAGATGCTACTTTATATCTATCACTGGTTGGATATTTTCTTTGTTTCCTAGAGCAGCTCCCCCTGAGACTATGCTAGATTTATTATGTTATTGAGATGATAGGCTCCCCTTTTCTCTTTTCTTTCCATACTCTATTGGGGTTCATCATAATGTCTACACTCCTTTCTGATTCATAGTTTTGTTTGATTGGATTGGATTTCATCATCTGTCTGGAGTTCTTTAATATATATGGCAGTTTACAGTCTTTTGCTTTATGACCACGCTTGAGGCATACATAACATCTTATTTGACCAAGGTGCATTTGAGCTGATGTATAATATTTTGTTCCTCTTCTTGAATACATTTTACAATCAACAATTTTATGTCCAAAATTATTGCATGCATAACAATAGCCATGGAAATAATTTGTGTACCTGGTGGAAGATTATCTTTTCCATTTGCTTGCTTGAGGGGTTATTTTCTTTTGCTGGTTGAAGTTGATAGGCCTTGTCTTACATTGTGCTGCAATATGTCCTGGGTTATGACAAGAGAGACATGTGATATTTTTCATAGGAGGAAAGAAAATCCTTTGACATCTTCCAACTTTATTCAATTCATATTCAGGAGTGTGAGAGCCCTTTCTAGCAGATTGTTTCATCCTTTCATTCTTTTTCCTAACATATTGTTGATTGATTCTATTTGTTTCTTCACAAATATTGTTCTTGCTGGCTTCTACTACTACAGGAATATTCTGAGCTGCTTCTTTATCCTTTACAACCTTCACAAAGATGATATTCCTGTTATCTTATGCCTTGGACTTACTGGTTTCTCCTTCATATCCTATCCCAGCCTTTATGAGGGGAGACCTTTGTGCATTTAGAATCTTGTCCAACTTTTTAGAGATTTTCATTAGAGGTGTATTCATTAATTGTTCTCTTTGGTCTTTTTCTAAATTCTTTCTTAGGCTCACTACTTCTTCTTCCAATCTTTCAAATTTCCTGACTTTTCTCTCTCATTTGTTGCAGCAAAGTGTCTTCTACTTTCTTTGCTTCTTCAAGTTGTGTCTTCAGGTTAATAATTTCTTTCTTATCTTCATATTCTCTCTCATCACATATTTGCACCACTGTCTTAAGGTCTTTGTTTTCATTCTTCAATCTTTCTATTTTAGTCAAGGCTGTATCAAGTTTGGTTTTTTCTTCAACTATAATTTCTTCAGGGAACTGACTTCCATTCACACTAGCAGGTACTTCATTTGCTGGAACATTTTCCTTTTGACATGAATTTTTCTTCTTCTTAATTCTCTTTTCCTTCTTGACAATGCAGTCCTCTATTTCTACTCCATGCATGAAATGAAATCTGTCCTAGATTTCTTTTGCAGAGTCTAGATCCATTATCAACTCAAGGTCCTTGTTATGAAGACTAGCATATATCACACACTTTGCCTTGGCATTCCTCTATTGTTCTTTCACCGTGGGGGAGTCTGTGTAGTAACCATCACATACAAGCTTCCATACTTCAGGTTCATAAGCCAATAATCCTGTTTTAACCTTATCTCTCCATTCAGGAAAGTTTGTTGTATTTAACACAGGTGCATTTTGATAGTCCATGACTCAACCAGATCTCCTTCAAGCTATTAAGCTTACACCAAAGGAACCAGCTCTGATACCAATTGTTGAACCCTTAGTTAAACTGAGAGGGGGGGGTGAATCAGTTTAACACATTCATGGACTTTTAAACTTTTTCATTAAAACTTATTTACACCTTCATTTCATGTTCAACTTAATATGTGAGTAGTCTAAGAATGTGAGTAGCAAGTATTAATATAATGTAACAGTAGATTTAATATGAGAGAAGCAAGTATTGAGCAGATGAGATAAACCATATCAACACATAAACATCATGCACATAGACACCAGATATAAGTGGAAACCCATAAAGGGAGAAAACCACATCTTATTATTGTTGTGATGCAAAGGCAAGCTCCAACTCCCTCTCACCACTGTTTTCTGCAGGCACCAACCTACATGAGGCTCTATCCTCAATTCTGCAAGCTACAACTTGCAAGGAAGCTCCAACTCCCATCAATTTTCTGCAGGCACCAACCTACAGGAGGCTCCAACCTCAGTCAGCTACAACTGACATTTTATCAAGCTACAACTTGATGTGGAAGCACCAACTCCCATCTATTTTTTGCAAGCTCCAACCTCAGTCAGCTACAACTGACATCTATCAAGCTACAACTTGATAGGGAAGCTCCAACTTCCTTACTCTTTCAAAAGAAACACACTTGCTGATTTACCTTGGATATCAGCTCTGTTTTGTACCATCTTCTCTGTTGTTCATCAGTTCTCATATCTGCCTTATATCATTTCTGCATCTTCTCAGATTCACTATCATCTTTTCCTTCTTCTATGCTCAGCTCCTCCTTCTTCTCTGTCTCACTGCTTCATTTCTGCATTCTCTAAATTTGCACAGTATCTCGTTCTGCTCCTCCTTCTTCTTATCTTCTCTACCTCAATTCTGCATTCTCCAGCCTCTCTCACATCTAACCTCTTGCAACTTTCTTATTTTCTTCAATTCTCTTCAATTCTGCTGCACACTCTCTTCTTCTCTCACTCTCTTTCTGTAACATTATCCCCTTGGATATTATCCTATTTTATACAAACTAGCTTCATGGCTGTTTGTATTCTACTGGGAATTCAAAATGGACGGCCATGTCTCTTTGCCTTCTGCCTCCTCAACTCTTTTATCCGCTCATTCAGAAAATATAACTATAGGTACCAATTTAACATTTCAATGGGATATTTCTTTTTCCTTTGGATACTTTCCTTTGCATCACAAACAATATAAAACAAAATCATTTACATTCAATTACTATGAAAACTCCAACTCACTCATTTAGCCTCTTGGCTTGCTGCGCATTTGTCTTTTCTTTGACTGTGTCTTTGTCCCTTTCGGCTCTGTTTGTTTCCTTATTCACTATCATAGGGTAACGACCATTTGTCATACATATGTAACTGTGCTTTTTATATCAAGCTCATTGATTCTTGGCACAATAATAAAAAGTCGTTTTGATATGTGCACTGCCGTGGTGTAACTAATATGTATCTGTAACAACGCCTTTTATATATAACACAACTTCAGCTCTCGGCATAATAGTAAAAGCATGTTTAACATATAAAATGCCCTTTCGGGCCCACCATCCGAACTTTGTTTTGTGCTCCGATGTGATGAGTCTCCTCCGATGATTTCCGATTGCGATTGATCGCAATCGAAAGCTTTATTAACTTGTTCCGCTATGTCGGCTTGTTTCGATTGCGATTACTCTGATCCTGCTCCGATTTCAATTACTCTGATGCGATGCGATTACTCCGATTGTGATTAATCGCAATCGCAACTTTTAGTTGCAAGTTCCGCTGCCCTGCTTTCACTCCAATGCGATTGACCACTGTTCATTTAAATGCGCCAATGCGATTGGACCGGAACTTAAACCTATAAAATCATAATTTATAGACCCATCGGATTCGGGCTTCAATCGCAATCGCAACTTCCATTGAGATGTTCCGATTCTCTACTTTAACTCTGATGCGATTGGTCACTGTTCATTAAAATGTGCCGATGCGATTAGACTGGAACTCAAACCCATATTGATCATAGTTTATACGCCCATCGGATCCGGGACTTCATCGCAATCACAATCTTGGCTTGTTCCGATGATATGAACGACTATTCACTTTATTTTTCCGATACGATGTATGGGTCCGGAACTCAAACGCACATATGAATTATGACTTATTGAACCATCGGGTCCATATTTCAATCGGAACTCTTGACAATATGTTTCGCTGCCAAAGCTTTTCTCCAATGCGATTCGTGAGGGTCCCACCTTATAGTACTTTGGTTCTTTGGATCTCGCGCTACATATAAATTTATATGCTTTGGACCTTTATATATAAAAGGCATAGCATATGTATCTCACTGCATATATATAAGCTTTCGCTTCCGCCTTTAGTGTATCCTCCAGCTGGGTAATGATTCTCGGAATAAGGTTTATATATATATATACTTTGCCGCTTGGGTTAAGATTCCCGGAATTGTGTTTATGTACCCTCCAACTTGGGTTACAATTCTTGAAATTTTATGTAGGGGTTCACACTACATATAATGCTCTCCGTCAATATTATATTAAGTCTTTGGATTAGACTTAAGCCCATCACTAATATATGTAGTAAAATAACCTTTGTTAATATTGTGGCTTTATCTCTGTTCCACTGATTTCTGGTTCCGCCCTCGTTATATACAAACAATTTTTGCCTCTACCTCTGCTGCTCGACCATTTCATCTCTGCTTCTGCCTTCGCTGTGCCTCTGCCTCTATTGCTCAACCTCTGCCTGTCTCTGCCTCTACTGCTCGACCTATGCTTGTCTTTGCCTCTACTTCTCGACCTCTGCCTTCGATGTGCAATTCCTCAACATATTTTAATTAACAAACACCACTTCCACTGTTTCTTTATATGATTCTGCTTACCCCTGACTGTTCGACATTACAATTAGCGCACATCATATTCAATCTTGTTGGCTTCTCCAGTGGTTCCTCTGTAATTGCCAGCCACTTCTGATTGCCTTCACCACAGGCAAACAACTTTGACATTAAGTCGACACTTCCACAGTTCAGTGGTTTCAACTCCAAATTCTTATTCAACTATGCCTTAACTACAATAGGGGCTCATATTATGCATACAGATTTCAAAACAGATTCCTCATTTATACATACAGGTTTAATTACACACCCTTTATGCATTCAAAACCAGAGTACCATCCAAACACCCTATCACAGAGTCTTATTCATACATGCCCACACAAACTCATACAATTTCTTATTGAACCTCTCAGTTCACTGCCTTTGCTTCCTCTGCTCCTTGACTGATGCTGCTCCTTACTTCTCTTTTTGTTGCCTCTACTACCTCTCTTCTACCTCTGTTCCTTGTCTTCTACTTTGCCTTATTGTTGGTTCAGGTGCTGCTCCTTTGTGCTCCTTTGCCATCAATGACAACATTTCCAACACAAAGATAACCATCTTTTTTAGTAAATTATTTGAACCTTTCAAATCTTTCAAAGAATGACCATTTTCTATTAGAACTATTTGAAAATTTGAAGATAACCATTTTTTATAGTAAATTATTTGAACCTTTCAAAACATAGTCATATTTTATTGTAAACCGGGAAAATTTTAGGGGTTACATTCACAATTGGGCTAATTTTCAATTTTTTATAGAAAAAATAAAAAATAATCAATTTCAATTTTTTTGTTAATATGATTCAAAAAGATAATTATTTTACTTTAAAAATCACCAATTTTCTAGAAACTATATAAAATCCTTAAATTTAAGAATATTTTTACAAAAATATCACTAAACATTTTATAGTTGCCACTTTAAGAATTAATAAGATTAAATATATATCCTTAAAATTTCATTATTAACTATTTGAACATTTTAAAAAATAACCATGTTTTATTATAGACCATGTGTTTTAAACCTTTAGGAAAATCACCATCATTTGTTCTTGTTTAGATTTATAGGCCTACCTTTATAGTTTTTAGTTGAGAGTATGTTAAAATAAATAAGACACACTTTGGAATTTTAATTTTATGCTATCAAAGACAATAATACAATACACCTTATTAATATAAAATTAGCCTATTTAGGTCTTCATCAAATATTGTAAATTTTGAAATATTATCCAATACACTACACTTGCACTATTATGGCCACTTAAGTAGGCAATATAACTTTATTTAGTCCATACCTTAGATTGTTGTTTTCATTTTTTTTACATTCTTTCACATTATGGCCACTTAATCCAAAGAAGTAGGCAAACTAACTTTATTTAGTCTATACTTTAGATTATTGTTTTTACTTTTTTTCATTCTTTCGGAAAATTAAAAAATAGTTGTAGGTTTTTTTTCAGAGTGTAGTTCAATGAAAACTAAGAGATCCAACATTCTAATCCCTTTGGTGGTGACCTAGTTTGCGGAGAGAGGAGGATAGGTAATAAACCCCCTAATTTTTCATTTTAATAAATAAAAAAATATAATTTTCTCTTCCACTTATCTTTTATACAATTTTACATTTATAATAATATTAAACACTTTACCAACTTCATAGTTTGAGGCTTCTCCTACTAAAAACAATTCGTCCAAACCCTTTAGAAAAGTTCATAGAATTCCTTTAAACAAAATTCTATTATACCTACATAGAAAAGTTCATAAAATTCCTTTAAACAAAGTTATATTACACCCACATATAATTAGCAAATTCATATTCTATTTTTATTAATTTGCCTTTAAGATGAGGTAGACAAACCCTTTAAGATGAGGTAGACAAACCCTTCAGAAAAAAGTTTTATTACACCCACATATAATTAGCAAATTCATGTTATTCTCTTTTTATTAATTTGCCTAATATTAAAATTAAGGTGATGTAGGAAAAATCACTAAAAAAAACTCATGGAATTCCTTTAAACAAAGTTATATTACACCCACATAAAATTAGCAAATTCATATTATTCTATTTCATTAATTTGCCTAATATTTAAGGTTTGATATTATATCTTCCTCCTCGATCATTATAGTTAGTTCAAGATATATGATGGATGGTTGCTTTGGGTTCGTTCTTTGAAGATAATCCATTCATCAAGCATTTTCATGACCTAAATTGATAAATCACTTTTGAATAAGTAAGAAATTGAATTAGTATTATTTAATTGTATATCTATATTTTTTTGAATTGGTTCTTTTTAATATAACATGATTTCTGAGGACATATTTTGCACATATTCTATACATAGACATTTTATGTTGCAAACTAATAAATAACTTGTGATTGTGAAAAAATATTTTTGAGAACATATTTTGCACATATTTTATAATATTAATATTTTTTACTTTTATAATTGTTTTATATTATATTATTGTAATATATGTTATATGCATCTATGGAAAAGAAAAATGTAATAAAATAAGCTACCAAAAATTTAAGATTTTGTTTTTCTACTTTTTAATATTTTAAAAAATAACATAGAAACAAATACTATATTATTTTTAAAAATTATTTGACACTATCTTTCAAAGTTAAGATACCCAGTACTACTTTAAACAAATACTCTAAACTTAATCACTTAATAGATATCATATTATATTTCTCATGATTTTCGAAAGCATCATTTAGTTTCAAGTAGATCCCCATTGTCAAAGTAATACTTGTAACAATCCTTTTATTCAATAGAACGAGTTTAAGATAATTGCACTTAATAAATATCATGTTATATTTCTCATGGCTGTGGAAAGCATCATTTAGTTTCGAGTAGATCCCCATTATCAAAGTAATACTTATAACAATCCTTTTATTTAAGAGAACGAGTTTAAGATAATTATGTGAAAGGTTTTCTTCTAACTTTAATGACGTATTCTCACTTAGTGTGCATAGACATAACTATCGAAAGTGTTAATAGAATTTATTTATTTATATAGAATTTATTTATTTATTTATTTTTATATATGTCTATATAACTACTTTATAGAGTTCCCATAATGAATATTTCATAGAGTTTCCATAGTGAATAGTTTGCATTTTTCCTTTTGTTTTTAAATGTAATAAAAGAAATTAAAACATTTGAGCAAGCAAATATTTTTTATTTTAACCCTAAGAAATATCGTTTCACATTTTGAATGTAAAATGTAATGATAAGGGTGATTTAGATTTCAGAATTTAGTTATTTGAAAATTTTAGTCCTTTTAAATATTTATTCAATTGATTTTTTAATAAATTTAGATGTTTTTCAATTGATTAGATGTTTTTTTTACATGTAAAGTTATCACGTAAGATTTTCATATATCATTTTTAGTTACAAATTTCTACAAAATCAATATGAGATTTGATTTAAATTTTATATATTAATTAAACATAAATTATTATCATTAGTTTTTAATTATATAATGAATTATCAATATTATTTTTAAATTATTTTGTATTATTTTACAAAATTATATAATTTGAATTTCTATAAGATTGAGAGCTTGGAAAAACCTAGTAGTGGTTAGGGCTTCACTTTAGTCGACCGATCTATGTCCAGATTGAAGTGGTTTTTTGTAAATTTCTGCGGCTTCTAGAACTATAGTGCAACTCGGTGACTTTGTGATTAATCAGTTTCTTATTGTCGGTGACTGGAAATGGAGGTTCTTCTTCTACCTCATATAGCTCTATTTTGAAGTTAGGCTCTGCCCTCTCGACACTTCAAGAAATTTCTTCTCTTAATATGGATCTAGACAAGTGTGCATCAGTGAAATTTTTTCTAAGAGCAAGGATTGGTTTGTCAGTTGAATGGTTTTTGTTCACGACTAACGGATCTGCATAAATGGATGTCTAAATCTTAGAAGCCTTATATATTAGTGAACTTGAATATTTACCCCATGGCTCGAGGTTTTTTCATTGTTGTCTTTGAAAACATCGATGATAAGAAGGATAATTGAAATATGGTTTGTGGATTTGGGGTAGTGTTCGGTTATTCATTCAACCATGGTCTCCCACTTTCGATCTTGTATCGACTCCAATCTCATCACCTCCAATTTGGGTAAGACTTATGAATCTCCCATTGCATTTGTGGAACATTCAAAGGTTAACATATATTGGGAACACTCTTAGAAAAAAATGTTGTCGCTATTATCTGGATACTAAGTATTATTATAAAACAACTTATGTTTGCATTTGTGTGGAGATGAAATTCAGTAAGGGCTTTCTTGTTGAAATAAATTTGAAGGACACAAACTATGTTTGGGTTCAAAAGTTAGATTACGAAAAATTCCCCAAGCAGCATGGCAATAAAGATCAGAGAAAATACAGGAGGTCAAATTGGTGGGAAGGAATGAAGGGTGATCACTATATGGTATATAAAGAGGAAGAGTGGTAGGAATTGAAAGAATCATAAAATAAATCTGAAAAAAAGCACTATCAAAGCAAACACAATGGGGATTAATCAAGGGAAGAAAGAATCATAAAAAATATATGAAGTTGGTGCTGACAAAGAAGATGCACAGAGATGAAACAAAGGGAAATGCAAGACGATCCTCTAGACTCAGGAAAAGAGGAAGAGCAGCTAAATCGTATGGAAAATGGACTACAACGGGAAGAAAACAGGCAGAAAGTTGGAGAGGCAACCTCTTGGGCAAACCATGCATATGAAGAAGATCTCAAGAACCAAAACCTGAATGTTTAGCCAAAATCTTTAGATAACACTGGATGGATACAAATTGGGAAGAAAAGGAAAAAATAACAATTAAGTTATGCATTGCCAATACATAGAATTTTTAAGATTTTTTTGGCTAGTGTATACATATAATAGTTTATATAGAATAGTGTGCTCCAGGGGAGGGAAAATAAGAAGATTTCTTTGGAAATCTTGGACATTAGAAGATGCAGATGAGAAAAAATAAGAAGATTTCTTTGAAATATTAGACATTAGAAGAAGTAGATGAAGAAAAAAAAAATCTCTTATAATATAAAACTCCATAGCAGTTTCTTTAAAAAATATATATCTATAATTTTAATTTTTCCCAATATTATTATTAAATTAATATATATATTTTTATTTTTTTATAATTTTTCTTGATTATGATGTTTTAATTTATTTTTAATCTCTTTAAAAAAAAAAAAATATATATATATATATATAGAAAAGAAAGAAGATTATAATAAAAAGAAATACCAACAAGTTGAGAATATGTTTTTTTTCATTTTAGATACTTGTAACATTAGCATAGGAGAAAATGTTATGCTTCTAGTTTCTTGTACCTATCATTTTTATTTTTATGACAATCTTTATTTACACATGTTTTTGATATGAAGAATTTCATATGCTTTTTATTATTTTTTTTCTTTTCTCAATATATTTTTTCTATGTTAATTAATACACCTTTCATTCATTTTATTACTATTTTAAAGTAAATTTCTTTTTAAAAATGAAACATATTTATAAAAAAAATCTTATTAATGTAATTCTTTGGCAATTTCTTAAAATAGTATTTTTTTCATAACATATGAATCTTGGTTTGCACTCATAAAAGATATATATATATATATATATATATATATATATATATATATATATATATATATATATATATATATATATATGCATTTTAGAATGGAGTTGTCTACGGAGGTGGAGGAATTGCCTCGATAGTTAAAAGTGGCCGGAATCTGAGCAAAAAAAAATTGAAAAATCTTGCAATAGCAGTGTTTGAATCATGTTTTTGATGGTGGAAATGGATTCAACGCCATAAAAAACTTCTAGGGCGCCCAAAATATTGAATTTTGATAGCTATAACATGGATTTACAAAAATCCTTGCCCTATTTTTTTTTAAATCTTACCTGAATTTCCATGATTTTCCTAGTTAGACTACTGCTTTTAGAATTTAAAGATCCTTCTCTTGTTATAAACCACATAGGTTTGGCTTTTAACTTAAACACTCGATTGAAAACATATTTTTAATTAAAATTAATATTTTTTAATTAATTAGAAATTTTATTATGAAGAAGCTTCTCCTCCTTTTTCTCCTTGTTTTCCAATGTTTATCTTTTATGATGTGTGGATATTAATTTGATTAGTTTATTTCTTTTTGTTCCTTTTCCTTGTATTGCATTCTAATTTCTCTAGCAACAAGTATATTAAGGTGTCTAATCATATTAAGTACTTGTAATGCACAGTTTGTTTAGTTTATTTCTTTTTTTTTTATTTTCTTCGTATTATATTCTAATTTCATATTATATTCTAATTTCCCTAGCAACAAGTATATTAAGGTTGTATAATCACATTAGATACTTGCAATATGTTGTATAATCACATTAGATACTTGCAATACACTTACTTAAACTGTACTTAACAAATAGATTTGAAATAAAAACATTATTAAACAATATCTAACAAAATTTATACAATTATATGATATACTAATTCAATAATCTCAACTTCTCTTTATCTCAAATTACTTTCAAATTTAAGTATATCTTCTTATTTCATTAACATGAGTATCCAAATTTCATGAACTCAACCATACTCTCATACTTACGGATTATCCTAGCTTCCCACATGACTACCATAATATATTACCTTTATTCAAATATGATAGTCTATATTTTCTTACAATTATTTATGAAATACTGTTATTTTAAATTTTCTTACCTCGACAAAAGCCTAACCCAAACTCTATCATTAAAAGAGTTTAGATCACTGGATATTAAGCCAACGCCAATGTCAACACTACATCATACTGTGATTTTTAAGAGTGTATAGTTGAATCACATTGTGAATTTTAAAAATATATGTTTAATTGAAATGGTTTTTTTTTTTTTTTTTTGTTTTTTTTTTTTTTTTTGTTAGAAATTTCACATCGAGATTATTTAAGCTGCATTTTTAATATAGAAACAGATCAAAGCCCTGGAAAATTTCTGTGTCACTAAGTCGATACACAGATTCAACAAAATCATGTTGTTTCTCATTTTTAATTTAAAATAAGTCAAAATTTACATCAACTAGTTTAACTAGATTGTTTTTTTTGCCTTAAAAATCATGGAAATTTCGATAAAGTTTTTAAAAAATCTAGCAGGGATTTTTGTAAATCGAGATTATTATAACTATCAAACTTCAATATTTTGGATGCTCTAGAAATTTTTGATGATGCTGAATCCATTTCCACCATCAAAAACATGATTCAAACAATGCTAGTGCAAAATTTCTAAAATTTGTTTTGCTTAAATTCCAGCTAATTTTAATCATCCAAACAATTTCTCCACCTCGATAGACAACTCCCATAAAAATATGTGAAAAAAGAGCCCAAAGGTCTCTCGTTACACTGCTGCCCTATCAAGAAATAAAAAATCCTACCCTATATTTAAAAAAGGTAGGGTTTGTTACAGAGTGATTGGCGACGATTTAATGAATTTGTTTGGAGCCCCATAATTAATGTGCCACTGCCACGTGTTCCCGAGCGGTTTCCACTCACAGGTACGAGAGAAGATTAAAACACGTACGCTTTACTCTCCCATAATCATTGACGGGCCCGTAAATGCGGGACGCGTGGATGGTTGATATAGCGCATGACAGGCCGGTTCAGGTTTCGACTTACAGGGAAACATGGCGGGATATTTTAAGCTAATGGCTACCCAGATAATTGTTGCCACATGTTGACCTTTTGGATGGGAACTTATATTTTAAGCTAATGGCAACCCAGAAAACTGTTGCCACGTGTTGAATTTTTTTGGATGGGAGCTTATATTTTAACCTAATGGCTGCCCAGAAAATTGTTGCCACGTGTTGAGAAATAAATTTTCAAATTTTCACGACGTGGAAAAAACGTTGGCAAAGTTTTGACCAAGTTCGTTAGGAAAGGAAAATTTCATCGGAAGGGAAGGGATGACGAAGGATGGAATTCGTGATAAATACAAATTCTTTCTGGACAAACAATTTATTTTTATTATATATATATTATAATTTTAAGTATTAAAATAATATATATATATATATATATATATATATATATATATATAATAAAAATATTAAATTATATTAAATAAGTATTAATATTAAATTATAAAAATATTAATACTAGATGATATTTAAATATAATTAAATTAAAATATAATAGAATTAAAATTAAAAAGTAATAAAATATGAAAAAATTTATTCATTTTTTTTTATTCTAGTTAAATTAGTTGTTTTTTCAACGGCTAGTTGGAGCTTTCTTTTTCTATTTAAACAGGTTTCTTGATAAGATTTCTCATTTTGTCCTGATGATGAACCACACTCCAACTGGTCGTGGACAAAAATTTCTTACATGTGATTTTCACCGAAAATTCTTATACACATTTTATGGATCACATAAGCCAAATTCCTAATAAGAATAACCATGTATTGATTAGAGAACTAGCTTTTAGGAAGATTACAATTTCAAAAGGGCTAGCTTAGATAATAGTGTAAAGATATGTCTACATGCACTAATAAATTGAAAGTCGTTCTCCTTGGACATGGAGCTTCTAATTAATTTAAAGGTTGTAGACTAAAAAGTATTAGGAATAAAATGTATGAGAGAAATAAATAATAAATATAAGTTAGTAATATAAATATAAATTATATAGGGAATTTATTTTATAAAATTTTAATTAAAAAAAATTAGCCATAAAGTTTCAATTATCATTTGGTCAAATATAGCCAAGTTATTTGCTAAGTGAAATCTTCACCTATTTATTTATTTTTGGTCATGCCAATAGTCAAGTGAGCCCAATACTTACTTCTTGGCACCTTAGAATGGATGATTCTAGGTTTATTTGTATGTTTCATTACAAGCAATAGAATGGGAAATATACCATGGGCCAGAAACATGTATTGTACACCTAATAACTTTGACTCTACAGCTTAGTCCAACTTACCTAACAATCCCCCCTTGCTTACCTAACAGTCCCCCCTTTTTGAATCCACTCTGGGAAACTTACATGCTACCTCCCCCCCACCCAAAAAAAAAATTAAAAAAATCACTAGACTTTACTAGGGTATGCATGTCTAACCAAGTCTTCTAGTCATATGCTATTTACATATATTTGAAAAAAAAGAAAAGTAATCTCCAAAGTCTAGAAAAGAAATAAAAAATTGTCATTATCTAAGCACTTACAAATTCCAGCATCCTCTTGTCTTGCTATTGCTCTGACCTCAACTTGTAGTGATGTTCCCACATTCATGCAATTATGTAGCCTCCATGAATATACTAATGGATTTAACCAACTATTAATTTTCAAGCTGACGCATCACGTCAATGGGATTGTCCACACTCGATTCATTCCACTTAATCATCTTCATGATAGTCTTATGCAACAACATGCAACCATGGCTCTAATACCACATGTTAGGAATAAAAATACAAGAGAGAAAATATCATAAACCATAACATACCAACACACACATAGATCACACATAGGATTTATCTTTAAAAACCTTAACCAAAGAAAAACCTACCATGAAGCTTTGATTACCATTTGGCCAGATCTGGCCAAGCCACTGGCTAAGTAAGCCCAACATCCACTCATTGTTGGCACCTTACAATGGAGGATACAAAAGCCTATGTATAGGCTTCATTACATAGAATATTGTGGGAACATAGTACGGGTCACTAAAACCATGAGCCCAAAAACTATATGTAGACTAAAATATTTTGACTTTATGTCTAAGTCAAGTTCACCTAACAATCCCCCCTTTAAACTTGGCTTGGATAAATTATTTAGGTCCAATCCAAGAAACCTGCAGGCTCTCCACCCCTATCACCTAGGTCTATGTCTAGACCTTACCATTAGGGGTACACATGCCTAACCAAATATTACAATCATATGCCCATATACATGTAATTTAAAAAATTTAATCGCTAGAGTAATTTTTTTCCCCAGGAAAATTCATAATTTTATTAATGAAAACAAAATTACATGGTGTAGATGCTTGCAAAGCATTCCATCAAGCCAGTCAAGACCGATCATCATAGAGCCAATAAATAAACTACTTTAATATGAAGAGAAACATGTTACCCTTTTCTACATTTCTTCTTTTCAACTTTTCACCATTCTCCTTGAGATGTGGTGGTTTATACAAGCGCTAGTTGGTTTTCTACATCTTTTCTTTGATCTTCCTTATCTAAGTTTGAGCTTTCAGATGTATGGTGACGTTTGATACCCCCTAGTTCCTTTGCTTCTGGAATCCCCTCTGGCTGCACTGTTGGGAATGGGTATTCTGACGCTTCATGATCAGAGTAGGAATCAATATAGAAGAGAATAGCTAGAGTTATTTTTTTGAACAGGTGAATCGAATTTTGTAGAT
Organism: Pinus albicaulis; assembly: GCA_034641835.2. NCBI lineage: Eukaryota > Viridiplantae > Streptophyta > Pinopsida > Pinales > Pinaceae > Pinus > Pinus albicaulis. Next base: position 241,837,304 of record CM076573.1, on the reverse strand, counting down.
TTATTCTTCAGGACTAGCACTAGATCAAGATGTCTTTCATTGGCTTGAGACTTGAATATTCCCTTTAGGGTAATTCAAATTACATAGCATGGAAGGACATGATGGAGGCAATGCTAGAGGACAACAAATTGAAGGAATTCAAAGACAGTGATATTCCCCAGCTCACAGTAGTAAATGCTCAACTTCTTGATGCATGGAAGAAGAACGTAGCAAAGGTGAGAATGATTCTCTTAGAAGGAGTTCAAGAACATATTTCCTCGAACCTCCATGGAAAGGTGACTCCATAGTCTATGTGGAAGGCCTTAACAGATATGTTTCAGAATAGCAGTAACCACAGGAAGATGGCACCGAAGGACAAGCTCAGAAAGATCAAGATAGAGAAAGGTGACACGATTCCAAAATACTTGACGAAGTTCACTCAATTTCGATATGAGATTGGAAGTGTTAGGGTGACAGTTTCCTGGGATGATTTGGTGATCCTAGCACCTCTAGGCCTTCCCAAGAGCTCGCATAACTACTAGGAATCTGTGAATGGGAGGGAGAAGCTACCAGAGTGGTAGCGATTGTGGTCTGAATTGGTACAAGAAGAGATTCTGTGGAACACCAGAGATGGATCCTCATCAAAGACTGATGATGAGGATAACTGTGGCTTGGCTAGAAAGGCAAATAAATGGAAAGGGAAGGCATCCCATTCCAAATCGGATTCTGGTTAGGCAAGAAAGAAGCAAGACTTGCCAAAGGTAAAATGGTTTCACTGTCATGAGCTTGGAAATTATGCTACAAAGTGTCTTCACAAGAAGACAAACAAGAAGTCCTCATGAGGAGCAACAAGTGAAGCACTTGCTTCATAGTTTGAGTTGGATTTCACCCTCATCACTTGCATGGTGTCATCAGTGATGGGTTTTGTGTGGTACTTAGATAGTGTAGCTTCGTTCTATATGACCGACAATATAGAATTTTTCAGTAACTTGGAGGAGAAGGATCTCCAGATGCACATCGAGATGGGAGATGACGAGAAGTATAGCGTTGTCGGCACAGGTACAATTACCTTTCAGAGGGATTCAGTTAATCCTCACACATTAAAAGATGTCATGTATGTTCCTGATTTAAAGAAGAATTTAGCTTGTGTTGCTATGTTGGAATATCGTGGTATGTTGTGATATTCAATGAAGGAAAGGAGTTCCTTCATGACAAAGCCATAGGGATAGGTGAAAAAGATTGGAGTTCGAGTAAATAACCTCTACAAATTAGATGTATAATATTGTTTCCTTGAGCATGAAAGCAAAGAAGGTGGAGAGTCGAGACATTAGTGAGTTATGGCACAGGAGATTGGGCCATATACACCATGGTGCTTTTAAGATCATGCAGCAGATTTATACAGGACTTCCAAAGGGTGCACTTGCGCAGCAAGATACATGTAAAGGGTGTACATTGGGGAAGTATACCAAATACACCTTCCACGATAAGGAAATTCGAGCAAAGGCGATCCTTGATAGGGTTCACTCAGACGTGTGTGGACTGTTCTTGACAGCTCCCACAGAAAAACACAGGTATTATGTAATTTTTTTAGATGATTATTCATGAAATTGATGGATTTTCTTCATGTAGAAGAAATATTAGACATTCTCCAAGTTTTTTGAGTTCAAATCACTTATCGAGAAATATACAGGGAAGAAGGTGAAGGCTCTAAGGAGCGACAATGGTGGAGAATATGTCTTTCATGAATTCAAGAAATTATGTGCTGCAGAAGGAATTCAAAGGGAATTGATAACACCTCGTAACCCAAAATAGAATGTGGTTGTAGAAAGGATGAAAAAAACTATTGTGGGAGCAAAACGAGCTATTTTGCATGATCAGGGCCTATTGTTGCATCTGTGGCTGGAAGCATGCAATAAAAAAATATTTGTGAAGAACATAATTCCTCTTCGGATACTTGGGATGAGTAAACTAGAGGAATCATTTCTAGGTAAGAGACCATATGTGACATTTAAATTTTTAGTTCATCAATTTATTTCCATGTGACCAAAGATGCCAGGAATATGCTAGAGCCAGCAACTGAGTTTGGGATATTTGTGGGGTACACTGATACACCTCACAACTATCTAGTGTACTTGCTAGGACACAGGACCACAATGGTCAGAAGAGATGTGAAATTTGACGAAGATAAGGCCATGAAAATTTCCCTCAAGAGGGAGCTTCAGTTGCATGCACTTGAGGATATTTTGGATCCAAATGACTAACCTCAAGATGTGGAGCAGCCAAAATCAGAGGTACAGAGAGTGGGAGAAACCACTCGTGCAGAGACATCTCGAGATGGAAGGAAACACACTAGAGAGGTTGACAAGTTGTTTCTTGATGCTAGAGAGAATGTGGGAGCACCCACATCATAGTGCAGGTAGAGAAGGTCCCCAAAGCAGTACATTGGATGCATGGCTCTTATGAGCAAAGTAGTAGAGATAGAACCATCCTCTTTTGAGGAAGGAGTGCAATAACCAATTTGGGTTGATGTCATGGTTGAGGAGTATGACTCCATTATCATAAACAGTGCATGGGAAGTTTTCCCAAGACCAGAGGGGAAGTCAATTATAGGATCCAGGTGGATCTACAAGGTGAAGCAGACACAAAATGGGAGTGTGGAGAAGCACAAGGCCATATTTGTTGCCAGAGGGTTCTCTCAGGTGGAGGGGATTTATTATGCTAATAATTTTTCACCAGTAGAAAGGTAATCATCAATTAGATGCATCATTTCACTCTCAACGCAGATGGGATGGAAGATACATTAGATGGATGTAAAGCCAACCTTCCTCAATGGGGTGATTGAGGAAGAGGTGTATATTGAGCATCTGGAAGGTTTTGAGACCTTCAACAGGGAGTCGCATGTGTGCAGACTCAAGAGCGAATTATATGGGCTGAAGCAAGCACCTTGTGCTTGGTACACTAGGATCAACATCTATTTCACAGGGTTGGACTTCACCAAGAGTGAGGTGGATGCTAACCTTTATCATATTGTGTTAGAAGGTAAGATTTTTATTATTGTACTTTATGTCGATAATCTGATACTGTTAGGTGATTAGCATCTCATAGAGTCTTTCAAAGAGGATATTGAAAGAGAATTTGAGATGAAGGACATGGGGCTCTTACACTATTTCCTGGGATTGGAAATATGGCAAAGAGATGGGTAGTTGTTTGTATCTCAAGGAAAGTATGCCAACAAGATCCTCAGGAAGTTCCATATGGATGGCATCAGACCCATGGTGACTCTTCTAGCAAGAAAATGGAGGAAGGAGGATGTTACTTCGGGGAAAAGTAGTAGATGCTCCTATTTACAGGAAGCTTGTGGGTTCACTCATGTATTTTGGTAACACACGAACATAAATATTCTATGTGGTTAAGCATCTTAGTCAAGTCATGGTTAAGCCTACCAATATCTTTTGGAAGGCAGGAAATCATGTTTTGAGATACCTCAGCGACATTACAGAGTTTGGATTATGGTACAGATGGAAAGATGGAGTGAAGATTCAAGGCTTAACCGATGCATATTGGGCATGGAGTCCATCTGACAGGAAGAGCACATCAAGGGGCATCTTCAACATAGGATCAAAAATATTTTCCTCGTACAATAGGAAACGGAGATCAGTTGCACTCAGTTCAGCATAGGAAGAGTACATGGCGTTCAATCAAGAAGCATGTGAGGCCATATGGATGAGGAAGATACTTGTTGATTTTTTCGGTCGACAGATGGATCTGACGGTGATTTATTGTGATAACCATAGTTGCATAAAATGCTCCATTAATCCATTTTTTCATGACAGGTCCAAGAATATTCATATCTAGTATCACCATCTCATAGATTGCGTGAAGAGAAATATTATGTCATTAGATTACATTCCCACAGAGGAGGAGGCTGCATACATCTTAACAAAGACACTGTAAAGAATAAAATTCAAGTTCCAAAGAGGCACGATAGGGGTAGTATACAATCTCTTTCTTGTTGAAAGGGAATGTTGAAATTGGAAACAAGAATGGCACCCCAGGGGGCTTGTAATTTAATTTCCCCTTAATTAAATTAGAAGTATATTGTAATCCCACATCACATGGCATCTTGAAACTGTTAACTGAGTCATGAATACTTAGTTAGCTCAATCAATTCAAGTTGAGGGAAAAAATAGAGGCATGTAGAGCTCACTATAAGTTTTAGGGGACCCATTTGCAGTTTATTTTGAGTTGTAATTAGTTAACTCAATTATTTGAGTTAAAATCAGTTTAACTAGTTCTAACTAAGAGATGAGCTAGTGATAGGTCCATTGAATTAAATCTGATTTAATTCACATGCAGTGATCAATAAAATAACTGAAAATTCACTATAAATAGTTGTTTCATGTCATTTCTAAGGAAGGCCCAGTTGATATTGGAGTTAAAGGGAAGAGAACTATCAGTTGTATAATTAGAAAATTATACAAGTCATGCATGAGGTCATCAGGATGCCTTGGATGTATTGCGTAATATATTGATGTGAATTTCATAATTAATAGGGGCTCAATTAGTCCAAGAATGTGTGAGCAAGGTTGGTCAGGTAGAGGCAAGGAAGTGTTTGAATATTGGACCAAACTTTCCAGGATCAGAGTTAGATAGTCAGAGTTACTGCAAAGGTTTCTCAGGAAGGGAAATAGAATTGTATTTTTTCATGTTCTTGACTTTATGAAATATAAATATAGCAGGGTCTTTTAGCTGAGGCTTTCCCTAGATACATCTTGTGTTGTGTGATTGATAATTCTTTCTCTTACTTGTTTATGTGATTGTGTGATCGAAATTGGTTTCTGCAATTTGTAGAATGTAGTCAGTATTTTGTTTTAGTATATTATAAGATCAGTTAAATCTATTTATATATTTCTACTGGAGTAGAGGTGGATCTCACAGTTTATTTTTGAAGTTGTGAAGATCATGTGAAAGAGATCCATCGGTTTTGTCCAAAAACTGTTGAATCTTCATATAATGGCTTGGGCTTAATATGTTGAGCGCACATCATTTGTTTCTGTTAGATCTACAGTCAGTATTGGAATGTTGTATGTTTGATCATGATTTGCAAAGGCAATCGATTTTCCTTTAAGAACATCTTTGGATGTAGGACCTCCATTATTCTATCCTTGTTTCAATTTTGTTCCTTTGGTAAGAATAGATCCAAACACAACCCCTGCACCCTTTGATTTGCTCGATCCAGAAGTTCCTCCATCAACCTTTGATTTTCTCGATCTAGAAGTTCCTCCACACAATCTCAGATTTAAAATGATTGTAGATGACGGAGAAACGTTGTATTCATGTATTCTCAGATCTTCTTACATTGTTTTGCCACCGCAGACCAGACTTTGAAGGAACGTTGGGATACCCAGGTTATGTAAGGTATTTTGCTTCAAATTTGAAACCCTTTCAAAAGCCCAGACTCATATGAGACCTGATTTTCCATCAAGGGATTTAATAAAAACTTTGAAGGATGTATTTGATTTCGGATCCAGTCTCATTCCTTGACAGACCTGTGTGTCAATAAATGTATTCATGTCGAAAGAAAGATATGAGGGGCCTAGAGGAGGCAACGATAGGAAGTATATCTTCATAGTAAAGAGACGAACCTCGTGTACCTTATGATCTATTGAGAAAGAAACCCGATCCATCGAAAAAATAATCATGCATATCAGATCTAGCCCAGGTTTTCCATATAGACCACACAGTATCCTGTGAGGGAAGATAAACGCCTGAGCTTGTTGTTTTTGTCATGGACCTTCTATTTTGGCCTCTCCAGAGGAATAAACCTCTACTGCAACCGTGAGCCGGCTTCCCAAAATGTGCAATGACTCTCCTATTGCAAGAGGAGAGCCGGATAACGTCTTAGGATCAAGATTAGTTGCAATCCTATGAGGATCCAAGCTCTACATAGGAATGTGACTCCCTTGGCCTTTGTTTGCTCCATCAGGAAATGTGAGGGCAATCAGGGCCTCTACGACATCGCACAGTGAAACCATGGTCAGTGTTTCCATCTCTCCATCCATATTTCTTAATATTATGTTTAAATGCATTCGAAACAATAATAATACTGTAAAAATTTTCATTAATCGCCAAAGTAATTATATGTTTAATGATTGTTGTTATTATCTTCAAAACTCTAGGAATGACCAATGTTTTTTTTACTAAAACGTAAAAATGTCATCGTTATCTTACCTTTCCATTATTGTCTTCCACCACATGCTACCCAACCTCATGTTGCATATTTAGCTTTCAAATTCTTGAAATATTGAACTACTTCCTACTGACTCATCCACATTCTCACATCCATGTAGCTATAAGACCTCCTTAATCATAACTTGGTGATAACCATCTCACATTTATTACTGCATAAATCCCCCTTTAATCAAAGATTCAACATCTTGGATAACTTCAATCTAGCATATGAATACACTTGTCACCCTCGTAGCTATTCAAGTAGTCCATTCCAAAACTTCATCCTACATCCTTTATATGCTTGAGAGGGGTAAGTACATGCACTACCACACTACAACATGTATGTGTGAATAATATGGGTTAAAACAACCTGGGAAATTCAAATTTCTACTAAATTTACACTTATATCTTCATATCCAGTGTAACATACTCCCTATTATCCCTAGCGCCAACTAGGGGTAGAAGGAGGCAGTTACTAGGCTGACTCGACCTCTAATGTGTTGTTATGGAAATGGGGTCTAAATTTTTCGTCCCTTTTCAACTTCCTGAAAATGTAAAATAGATAGTATCATTGTGTTCATCTCATCAAGAACTTTCCAATGAATTAAACTTTATCTCCATCTAACTCTCGGATCAAGATATACCACAATTTAAAAATTAGCTTAACAGATAGTGCCACATCATCAACCTTCCACGTGGCCATCCAAGTCATAGGCCACATGACATTTTTTGAATAGTTCATGTATGAGGTCCTATATATCTTTGTGTGTGCATGTGTGTGTATGTGTTTTCGACCTGCTCATACTCGTATAAACCTATATAGCAAGTCCCATCACATAATACACATATATAATGGATGTAGTACGTAGTGCGGGTGATCCAGGTGGGTGTTGGTGACCACCCAACTACTTAACTTGGACCCCCATCACTGTTTCTTTCAATTTCCCTTATTGTATCACATTTTACTATTTTTGGAAGTTTTTAGGGTCCTAAACTTTTGTAGTCATTTTGAGCCCCTAAATGACGTTTTTTTGGAAAACACACAAACTCATATCTAATGAAAAACATTTGTAAATGAAATTTGTAGTCCTTATATAGATATTGTTAGACTCCTGTAATTCACTGTATCACAAGGTGACTGATTATTTCTCAGATCTCTCATATTGAAAATAATATTCCACGGCTGTCATTTATTTTCAGAAAAAAAAGGGAAATCTTGACTGTCAAGATCTTCAAAGGAATCAATCTACCTTTCAGTTCAGCGAAGGAGGGAATTTTTGTTGAAAAGCGTAATGGTGAGCAAACTTCTTTTTCTGCCCTCATTTCATATCATTTACCCTCTCTTACCCTTCATTTTTTCCAAATTCTGAATTCCAATGCCCAAAATCCCATTAAAACTAGTCAAATCCAAATATCTATGATTTTGGGACTTTATCGCAGCTTTTCCCACCCAGTGACAGTCGTATCATATATCCCTTACAACTTACCACTTATGCCATTTACCGCAGCTCCACCCCCGAAAGCCAGCCTTTGATACATATCATATATTTTTATATTTTATATGCCACTTTATGCACTCAAACATAGGGAAACCCTTACCTTTCATCGCTATCGGCGTTTCACAGATCCAACTTCATACATATCACAATCGTTGTCTCCTACAAAACCCTCTGAAATGAGATTTGCAGGATATTGTGGGACCCCAAACTACCACATCACCCCTGTTCTCATCACAGACCGCACTTCAGGAAGTCTATCCTTTAACTCTCGCTCCTCGTAACAAACCTTAAACTTTGTGATGTGCGATATTAATGGACCCCATCTCCGTCCTGCCGCATCACCCTCCGTCATCACCCATTGCACTTCATAGGTTTTAGCACTTACATCTTTTCCCCAATCCCAAACCTTGTGATGTGCGATAAGCCTTAAATGTTGTGGTATGGGATAAACTTTGTGAATTGCGATATAGGTGGGACCCAATCGCATATCGCACTTCACAAGATCAGGGAGACAAGCGTCGAGTATATGTTATAAATTCCAACATGCGATTTGCGGGGATGTGATATGGTCCCAAGCTGAAATTTGAAGGATTTCCAGTCCAGGCATATGAGGTTTGTGCGTGTTTTTTATAAAGAAAGAGCTAACACGACAGAAGGAATCGGGTAGGACCCGACAAGGAGAAAAAGGCAGAGTAATGATGAATGTCATGGCAGTAAGGAGGTAGACATAAAAGGTAAATTCGGGCAAAGGAGTTTGTACAAAACTATTATGTTATAACAACAAGAATGGAAAATGCAGTAAACACAGCCAGCACCGAACCAGATTTGATTATTCAGCAACCGTTTTATGAAGAAACAAGGCCAGATGTTAGGTTTATTTTATCATAACCTCTTCGTAATCCCAAGAGGAAATTTCTTCCTTATTCTATAATAAATAACAGATGGCTAAAGCCACTGTTATGGCCAGGCTTGTCTTATCACCACCTACATGGTTCCACTTGTCAAAGTTTAGCTTGAATGTAATTAATGACCATCATTAAAAAATACAAAGAAAACAACTAAGATTTTAGATAAATATTGAATGCATTAGCAGTAGGAAGGGAGCCCGGAAGGGGAAAAACCATTGTAAGGTCTCATCTGGTTGTAAGCACTCTCTTTTTGGATGAATGAAAGGACAATGTTGTTTCCAGATTCTTGTATTATGATCTGTGGTGAAGTGCTCCTTTTCCTGTAATTGGTCATTCTTTAGTTTCACGTACTGTTTTCTTTCTTTACTGTGGATAAGAAATTTTTGTGTAGGATTTACCATGGGGTACCCTGCTCAGCCTTGAAGCAGTATCTATGTTTTCCTCTGATATCTGAATGCAAAATTTAGAGACGGTCTGATATGCATTCACATTGAACCTTACTCTCTTCTCCTTTCGATTTCACAAGTTGTAGAGATCCATTGACATAGCTAACTTTCCTGGTTACACATAATTTTGGTTACTCGTCCATTTGAATTTGTTTACACCTGTTCGACTCCATAGCCTAATGGCCCTCTTCTGTTGTCTCAACCACAAATTATCAAACAAACCCATTTTCACTAATAAATAGCCTAAAATGCCCCTAAAAACAAAGCTATATCTAATAGAGAGAGTCCTCTCGGATTCTAGGAAGGCTAGGTCCTAGATTCCAAAGTGATTTGATTTTGCCTCTGTAGTTTTGTTTCAGCCTCGAAATTACGAAGTGCTAACATAGTGGCGACCATAGTGGGAACAAAATTTATCTTCCTCAGAAACTACATCAAATTTCAGATCTGATTACTGATGGTGGATAGTGAATACACACAAGAAGGCTGAATTATTCACCTAGCGACTCCATGATTCAAAGAACACAACTTTGAGCATTCATGGTGACTCCACAACATGGTGACCCGATTTTCTGCTGAACAATATGACAAGGTTTGTGGAAGATATTTTATCTTGTAAAGATTTAAATGCATTCAGGAATCAATTATCAGAATTTTAGCTTGATGGACAGCAAAGAAGATGGAACAGAACAAAGTTGATATCCAAGGTAAATCAGCAAGTGTTTCTCTTTTGAAAGAGTAAGGAAGTTGGAGCTTCCCTATCAAGTTGTAGCTTGATAAATGTTAGTTGTAGCTGACTGAGGTTGGAGCCTCCTGTAGGTTGGTGCCTGCAGAAAATTGATGGGAGTTGAAGCTTCCTTGGAAGTTGTAGCTTGCAGAATTGGGGTTGGAGCCTCCTGTAGATTGGTGCCTACAGAAAATCAGTGGTGAGAGGGAGTTGGAGCTTGCCTTTGCATCACAACAATAATAAGATGTGGTTTTCTCCCTTTATGGGTTTCCACTTATATCTGGTGTCTCTGTGCATGATGTTTATGTGTTGATCTGGTGTATATCATCTGCTTAATATTTGCTGCTTTGATATTAAGTCTACTATTACATTATATTAATGCTTGCTGCTCACATTCTAAGATTACTCACATGTTAAGTTGAACGTGAAATCAAGGTGTAAACAAGTGTTAATGAAAAAAAATTTAAATTCCATGAATGTGTTAAACTGATTCACCCCCCCCCCCCTCTCAGTTTAACTAAGGGTTCAACAATTGATATCAAAGCCAAGTTCCTTTGGTGTAAGCTTAATAGCTTGAAGGAGATCTGGTTGAGTCATGGACTATCAAAATGCACCTGTGTTAAATACAAAAAACTTTCCTTAATGGAGAGATAAGGTTAAAATAGGTTTAATGGCCTATGAACCTGAGGTATGGAAGCTTGTATGTAATGGTTACTATAAAGACTCACCCACGGTGAAAGAACAACAGAGGAATTCCAAGGCAAAATGTGTGATATATAACAATCTTCATAACAAGGATCTTGAGTTAATAATGGATTTAACTTCAGCAAAAGAAATCTGGGACAGACTGCATTTCATGCATGGAGTAGACACTGAGGATTGCATTGTTAAGAAGGAGAAGAAAATTAAGAAGAAGAAAAATTCATGTCAAAAGGAAAATGTTCAAACACATGAGGTACCTGCTAGTGTGAATGGTAGTAAGAACCATGAAGAAATTGCAGCTGAAGAAAAGGCCAAACTAGACACTGCCTTGACTGAAATAGAAAGACTAAAGAATGAAAACAAAGACCTTAAGATAGTGGTGCAAATTTGTGATGAGAAAGATTATGAAGATAAGAAAGAGATTGTTGGCTTGAAGAAGCAAGGAAAGTTGAAGACACTCTGTTGCAACAAATGAGAGAGAAAAGTCAGGAATGTGAAATATTGGAAGAAGAAGTAGTGAGCCTGAGAAAGAATTTAGAAAAAGTCCAAAGAGAACTATTAATGAATACACCTCTAATGAAAAGCACTGGACAATTGGACAAGATGCTAAATGCTCAAAGATCTCCTCTCATAAAGGCGGGCTTAGGATATGAAGGAGAAACAAGTAAGTCCAAGGCAGAAGATAACAAGAAAATCATCTTTGTAAAAGTTTTAATGGACAGTGAAGCAGCTCAGCAAATTACTACAAAAATAGAAGCTAGCAAGAACAAGATTTGTGAAGAAACAAATAGAATCAAGCAACAACATGGTAGGAAAGAGAATGAGAAGATGAAACAATCAACTGCTAAAGGCTCATATGCTCCTAAGGATGAATTGAAAAAATTCGAAAGATGTCAAAGGAGGTTTCTCCCTCCTATGAAAAATAGCACATGTTTCTCTTGTCATAAACCAGGACATAATGCAGCATATTGTAATACAAAGCCAATCCAGTCCAACCAGAAAAAGGATGCAGCAAAAGAGAAGAATCCCTCAAGCAAGCAAATGGAAAAGACAATCTTTCACCAGGTACACAAATCATTTCCATGGCTACTGTTATGCATGCAATAATTTTGGACATAAAATTGTTGATTGTAAAATGTATTCAAGAAGGGGAACAAATTATTATACATCAGCTCAAATGTACTTTGACAAAATAAGATGTTATGTATGCCTCAAGCTTGGCCACAAAGCAAAGGAATGTAAACTGCCATATATACTAAAGAACTCTAGACAGATGATGGAAACAAAGCAAATCAAACAAAACTATGAATTTAAGAGAAGTGCAGACATTATGAAGAACCCCAATAAATTATGGAAGGAAAAGAGAAAGGGGGAGCCTATTATCTCAATAACATAATGAATCCTCCATAGTCTCAGGGGGAGCTTCTCTAGAAAGCAAATCAAAAATCCAACTAGTGACAAATATGAAGCAACATCCCAGGGGGAGAGCAGTTCATATATAGACCCCATGAAAGTAGTCTAAGAAGAGCACCTTAGAATGAGAACGGCTATAAGATCAGGAAGGGAAAAGAAAAATTCCTCTAACAAAGAATTATAGAGGAAGACGATTATTTATCTAACAGATTGATGAAAGAAGAGAAGGCAGCAAGCAACCATGATAGTAGAGAGAACATCAGCCATGAACCTGCAGAACTAACAGTGAATCACATTAAGAAGGATGAGTAAGAGGAATGCCTATCATCATTATGTAATTACATCATTCATCTATGAAAAGTCCCCTTGGAGGAGTGCAGTTAAGTAAGTGATAAATCTCTGAGTGATCTGCCCATGAAGATTCCAAGTAGACAAATTGAATATGCCTCCCCAAAGATCTTTATATTAGAACAGTTGAATTGATTATAAAGCAGCAATGATTCTGGAACAGTTCTAGAAAGATACATGTAATGGCTTTCTTGTGACAAGAATGACATAATAAGAAAATGGTTAATAATGATAAGATCAGTTTCAGGATCTTGATGACTATTGGTGTGAACAGTGGAAATCTCAATAGTAGAATTTATGAAGGATGTCTTAATTATGGGTAAATGTGCAAGATAAAGTGAAATCTCTGCATATTTTATCAAGGTAACATCATTTGGTACTTTGTGCAAGCAGCATGCTTATCAACTGAATATCAAGTGTTGTTAAGGGAGCAGCAGTATGGTACAGGTCCTCAGGATCAAAGGATTATAGAAAAATAACCTCAAGGTAATATTCCCAGTATTATCTGCATTCAGCATGAAAAGGTCAGTAGCAGAGCAAAAATAACATTATCTTGCTTACACTTGAAGTAGTATATTGAGCACTGAAGCAATATCTTTTTCTATATATAATTTCATGCCTTCCTGAAGTTGGTACATGTATATCTTCAAGGCCTCTTTCTTAAGATCAGTTACAAAACTGTGTGAATTCTGTTTCCTGAGTTTTCAATTAAACATCTTGAATATGCTTTTGTGGAAGCTCATTCTGATAGAACAGTGAAAGTATCTGAAGAATAAAGGACTAGCTGTAATTAACATCTAAAGCTCAAAAGTTTTTTTAATCCTACTTCAGCACAAAGGATTTGCTGGTAATCCACCTTTAAAGAGAGATTGATTATTGACATACATACCCCATTATGTCATAAATAAAACTGCATAGTTAATGAGTGAAATTGACCAATACATTGAAGGGTTTATTTTGAAAATACAATTTGCAAGCAGTAAAAGTCATTCGGCCTCTCATATTGAAATATATTGCCTAATCTCACAATAAGTTGTAAACTCTGGCTTGATTCATTGTTCACATCAAAAACAAGAACCTCTCAGTCTTTAAAAGTAATATCCTTGTCAGCATCCTAGCTCATATCATCACCAACAGGCAGGAAAGGTGTACCACAGCAATAAAAGATATATTGGCATCATTATCATAATTGAACAGGTGTGGTACTGCAGATGTTTATTGCAGAAGAAGACATATTCCATCTACAACCTTCCTCAACAGATATTTTTTATGAAAATAAGACTAGAGATTGAAGTGTATTTGAAGCCTTCTCAGTATTTTATTTTTAATCCAATCATACATCTCTGATTAGATAAGGCTGGTACAATGTGTTCTATGAAGTGTCATTATCTTCACTTTCAGCTCTATACAAGTGAAAGAAGTCTATGCCTTTGGTTTGTATTAAATTATAGTGTACAGTCAAGTTCAATAATCAAAGTGTTCTCTCAACAACTCTTATACACTAGTTTGGAGCAGCAGGGTACAAAGTCAGAAGAAGAAGGCCTAAACATATCTCAGAAAGAGGAAATGAAGAGATAGAAAGCACACTAGGAAATGTGCAACCCTTTTCCATTGATGTCAAAGGGGGAGGAAAAGAAAGTAACAGAAAATAGGGTCTTCTAAAAGAAGCCAGACAGAGGAAGACTTGGAGGAAGCATTGAATTACTGGTGGATGGGTTGCCATCAATGCCAAAGGGGGAGACTGTTGGAAATGTTGTCATTGATGGCAAAGGAAATGACAAAGGAGGAGCACTTGAAACAGCAACAAGGCAAAGAGAGCATGAGACATGAAGCAGAGGCAGTTTTAGAAGGGTCAGTTGATTGGATATCTGGAGAGGCAACAGAGGAGCTTCAGGAGCAAGGAGCAGCATCAGTCAAGGAGTAGAGGTATTTGATTTGAGAAACTAGTTCTGAGTGTGGGAACAAATTATAGAAGGAACATGTATAAAAAGAGTGTTGAAAAGTTACCTCTTATGCACAGACCATACCAGTAGAGGTCATTAAAGGAGTTATGTAAAATGATTTGTAATTTGTAGGGAGTTTGAATAGCATCCAAACTGGAGGGTAGTCGCCTTTGTATTGAATATCTAGCCAACCATGAAATTGTAAGTGATTAATTTTGAGATGGATCACCTGTATATATATATATATATATATATCTGTTTATGGAGAATTGTTTATAAGTTCCATGTGTGACTTCATGTCTTCTTGGTCGAATTACATGGGAATAGTTGAATTCTGAGAGTTAGTATGGATTCCGCGTTCTTGGTTGAATTAGTAATTCTGTGCAAGGTCTATATTTATGTGTTTAATAGCAAGTGCTCGTAGTCTGTGTAGAGAAGGACTGTAAAATATCCCTCTCGCCCTTGAGAAACTGTGTGTGAAGGGTCGTGGAAATGCCCTGCATACAAGAAGGAATTCAGTGTTGTTGAGTAATTGTAACAAGGATGAATGCCAGTGGTTGAACCAGAAGCAATTGAATATGTTGGATTTAATATCACAATGACTCAACCTTGGAGTGAGCAAGAAAGGTCCGCATGAGGGCTGTTAAATCCTGTGTGGAAGTGTATTCCCGGAACCCTTGAGCCTGTGCTTCCTGTAGACAGATTGACACGCATTTATTTTGTAAGAAGGTGAAGTCGGTGGTTGGAGAATCGTGGTGGAGCCACAGAGTCACTTTAACTCTGTCGAAATGTTGGGAGATGGCGCAGATTAATGGAGTTGTACTAGACAAAACCATATCACTAAAAGACACGAACGAAATCGTGAACAAATCATTAAACTTAGCAATGGAACTGTAATGAAAAAAAAAACATTGAAGCGGAGTTTAATTATAATAATACATTGAAGAGTGAGCGGAACCTTGAAGGTGGAACCTGGCTTGCCGAAGAGGAGCGGAACCTTGCGGATGAAAAGTGAACGCGGGTTAAGGCTGGAAGCGGTTTTTATCGCACCACCTTTGCAGCAAAAGTGGTATTGAAAATTTCGGATCGATTCCATAGAAGGGCCGACATGTGGCTCCAAAGGTTCGGGCAAAACTGCCTCCATTGCACGCCATCGCGCATTATTGTTCGCACATCTTCGCAGAGCGATATTCGTCTGATCAAATGAGGCGGCGCGACGCGATAAGAACCGTCGGATGGAGACGACCGTTAACGTTGGGGCCCAGTCCATCGCGCAAATATTAATATTAACCCTCATGCAAGTTAACCGTGTGATTTCCGTTGGATCGGAGGTTGAAAAAGCAATGAATTATCCACCGTTGGATCATGAATGAAGCTACAAGGTGACAAACAAGTGCGAAATGCTATGGAGCTCGAAGACATTATATAAGTGTTCTCTGGGGATTTAAATACAAAACCAAAGGGTTCAGTATAATGTTGAAAGTGTCGTACACGTTAACAATGTGAAAAGTGAGAATTTATTGTTGGGCTGTTATATGTAATATAGACCAACAAATAATATGAAGAGTTATATAGTGAGCACTGTATATGCACTGAATGGATTTTAAAGTCATTGAAAAATTTGGATGAGTGTTTTAAATGTGCAATATAACAGAAGAGTGAGGGTAGCCCAATCATTAAGGAGCTTCCGAAATGAAAATATTCTGCCCAGATGTACAATTATTTGGGTTACAACTATGACTTTAACCTCTAATGGAGCAGCTTCAACATTGATTCAAATTGCCAGTGCAGAAATTAAAAAGTATTGAAATTGCACAACAGTTATATTAAAAGACTTTGGAATATTTACACAACTGCAACGAAAGAGAGAGAGACAGCTGCAGAAAAATGTATAGTGATCCAAAAAAATCTGAAGGGGGTTGATTTTAAAATATATTATATGGACAGAGAGTGTGTAAGCAGGTAGCCCGAGCACAGAGATTAATAATGAACAGACATTGCCTAGATTTATATTGATTTGAGGATAAACTTGCAAAAGCAGTTATATATGCAGCAGGTGCACAAAAGTACAGTAAACAGGTGAATAAACACAGGGATGAAAATGTGGGCCTAACAGAGGTAAACAAAGAATGTAGGAACTAAAAAAGTCATAGGGAATTTTGTAGGCATGATGAACAGAAGTATGTAGATCAGTTACTTAACAGTAGCAGAAAAGACAAATCCAGTAAAGCCAAAATCCAGAAAAGGAGCTGAGTGAAATTGAAATGTGTAACTGAAAATGTGAATGTAAATGTTGTAATTAATTTTTTATTGTTTGTGATGCTTTGTAAAGTCTCCGAAGGAAAACATAATCCCACTATAATATTGAAATTAACACATATTGTTATATCTTTTTAATGAGCTGGTAAAAGAAATAAGGAGGCAGAAGGCAAAAAGTCAGGACTATTCACTTCAAATTCCCTGAGGAATGTAAAGAGTCATGTGATGAACTCTATATATAACATCACATTGATATGCACAAGGAGATTAGAGAGTGAGTGAAGAGAATGCAAAAATGAAGCAGTGAAGCAGAGAAGAAGGAGGAGCTGAGCAGAGAAGAAGGAGAAGCTGATAGAGAATCTGAAAAGATGCAGAGATGATACAGGGCAGATATGAGAATAGATGAACAGCAGAGAAGATGGAACAGAATAGAGTTGATATCCAAGGTAAATCAGCAAGTGTTTCTCTTTTGAAAGAGTAAGGAAGTTGGAGCTTCCCATCAATTTGTAGCTTGATAAAT
This sequence comes from Pinus albicaulis, assembly GCA_034641835.2. Classification (NCBI taxonomy): domain Eukaryota; kingdom Viridiplantae; phylum Streptophyta; class Pinopsida; order Pinales; family Pinaceae; genus Pinus; species Pinus albicaulis. Next base: position 241,820,332 of record CM076573.1, on the reverse strand, counting down.
GTCAGTTGTAGTTGACTGAGGTTGGAGCCTCCTGTAGGTTGGTGCCTGCAGAAAATTGATGGGAGTTGAAGCTTCCTTGCAAGTTGTAGTTTGCAGAATTGAGGTTGGAGCCTCCTGTAGGTTGGTGCCTACGAAAAATCAGTGGTGAGAGGGAGTTGGAGCTTGCCTTTGCATCACAACAATAATAAGATGTGGTTTTCTCCCTTTATGGGTTTCCACTTATATCTGTCATCTCTGTGCATGATATTTATGTGTTGATCTGGTGTATATCATCTGCTTAATATTTGTTGCTCTGATATTAAGTCTATTGTTACATTATATTAATGCTTGCTGCTCACATTCTAAGATTACTCACATGTTAAGTTGAACATGAAATGAAGGTTTAAACAAGTGTTAATGAAAAAGTTTTAAAATTCCATGAATGTGTTGAACTGATTCCCCCCCCCCCTCCCCACCCTCTTAGTTTAACTAAGGGTTCAACAAGTCTAAGTGTTTAACTCCCCTCTACATCACTAAAATCCATTATACCTTATAATTGTGCACTATAGATACAAGAATTATCAATTTTTTATATTCCAACTTTGAATATTTAGTATAGTTCAACTTTAGGTTACTGTTGTTGACATGCCACCCAATGTATGTAAAGGTGTGTGGCCCACTATGTTAGTGGTTAAGTTCTTATTTATATTATGTTTATTAATTTATTTATAGACATAGTGTATCTATTATTTTCAATATATTTACCATAGCTATGTGAATGGATGGGTGATCCAGATTTATGCAGGAACGCAATAAAATACATAAATCGACATAAACACAGAGATGCAGTGGAAATAATACTTCATTTCATTAATGTCAAATAACTTAAATATGTTAACAAACAGAATGGAAATAAAATAGCTAGGCCGATGGTAGCTTATCTCTGAGAAGAGATGTGGCGGATACATGCCTCTAAACTATGTTACAATGAGGCTCGAAGGCCTATTTATTATTGAGAAACAATAGAAAACCCTAAACATCCAAAAACCTAACCGTAGGAGATGAAGCGCCAAAACTATGGGCCCCATTTGGGTAAATTGGTATTTCAACTTCCCGGGGACGTAACTTTGGCATACGATCTCTGTTTGACACTCACCATACCTCATTAGAAATATCTATCCGAGGAGTACAACTTTTGGTGTGGCAAATATTATTCCATGGACCCATTTTGCTCCCAGTTTTCCAAAAAATGTCGTTTAGGGCCTCAAAACAACTCCAGAAGTTCAGGACCCGAAAAACTACTAAAAATAGTAAGTTCTACAGAAACTAAAAAACTGGAAGAACCGATGGTGAGGGTTCAAATGGAATATATGGTTGGTCACCAATATCCACCTAAGTCATTAGGGCCTCCAAACAACTATGATAGTTTAGGACCCGAAAACCTACTAAAAATAGTAAGTTGTGCTGAAACTGAAAAATTGAAAGAACTGATGGTCTGGGTCCAAATGGAAAAGGTGGGTGGCCACCAATATCCACCTAGTTCATTCCTCCCTCCTTAGGAAGCAATGGTCCCCATTGCGTTAATTTCCTCCATGAGAGGCCAATTCTGTTGAACTTGGTATTGGATTTGTCCAGGATTTTGTGAACTTGCTGGCGGACGTGCTGGATGCGTTCATTAAATTTGGTTGCCTCAGACAGTACATGTGTGTATTTCGTCTGTGTAACCGCACGAGGTATGGAAATATCAACTGGGGGTCAAATTGATGGAGTGCTTGTCCTGACAGTGTAGAGGAACCTCTGTGGGTGAGGAGAAAATGTCCTCGTATTCCTCCATGACTTTGTCCATCTGTTGTAGTCATGCAGGGGAGCCCTATTTCGAGGTTGTGGCCACAATCTTCTTCTTTCCCTGTGAGCTAGTTGTAAGGAAAATAAATTCCCTAGTTTGGTAAACAATCTTATTGCGTTGTTTTGTAATAGTCAAGGAGATGGCAGGAGGCGGTACTACATCCGATATCTCGTACAATTTATTTCCCAAAGTAATAACAACAGAATGAGGCCTAGACTCATACACAGCATGTCGCCTCCACAAGTATGGTTGGCCCAATAATACATTAGCTACATCAAGAGGGGCAACATCAAACAATACCTCATCCGTGAATGGCTTGATGATGTACGGAAGGCAGCGCTGCTCGCGAACACAGAGATCTCTCCCTAGGTGAAGCCACCCGATGTTATATGGTTGCGGGTGTGTTATGGTCAGTAAGTCGAGCCGCTTCACAACCTTTGCTGAAATGAGGTTCTTTTGGCTTCCACTATCGAAAAGAAATTGAAGTGGAAAACCCTTCACCCACATTTGTGAATGGAAGAGGCGCTCTCCCTCCTCTAGATCCTCGGGATCCTCCCTCTAAAGCTTGGTGGTGGCAACAATAGCATTGGGGCTGCATCAATGATCTTCTTCCCTTTATCATCTCCCTTGTCTGGTTTTGGCTCTAGATCAGAATATGCATCTGATTCGGGTGCCTTCAGTTCGGCCACCAACGACTTTTTGGTCCAACACTCGTTTGTGTTGTGAGTGGGGTTGTTATGAAATTCACACCACTTCCCCATGTCCTTCTTTGGATTTGTGGTGGTGTTCTGAGTCGCCCCGCTTTGGCTCTACCCCCCTGTTTTGTGGTTCGAAGTCGTCTTTCCCTGGCTTCGAATTCGCGGATCCAAAGTCTCGCTTCTTCTACTTAAATTTCTGCTCGATCTTGGCAGCATAGTGATATGTCGTGCCAAGCGAGGTAATGTCGAGGAACTCCATTTCCTCCTAAATGTGTCTGTGCAGACAGCTGCAATACTTGAGCATCAAATTTCTCTCTGAATCTTTGATACCCAATTTTGTGCGTAGGGTATGGAACAAATTCGTCAACTCATGCACGTCTTAATCCCTTTGTTTCCGCAGCGTGGTCCATTGGATGTAATTGTCCTCATAGCTCCCCGTGGGGTAATATTGTTCCTTGATGCCATCTCGGAACGAATTCCAAGTGGGTGTGGCCAAGAATAGAGAGGGTTATACCCCGTCCTTTTTCTCACAATAGGTTTCCCACCAGTCTTTGACATGGGGGGTGACTTTGAGGAGTGCAAAAATCATCTTTTATCGGTTGGCGAAGTCATGGACCGAGAAATACCCTTATAGAAAATTCAACCATCTATCTACGTTCTACATCTATATGGCTTTCAATACAATAATTTTAAAGTTTACCTGTACCTTGAAGGGAGTGCCACCTCCAGAGTGGTTGTTGGATGCAGATGCGCCATAGGTGGGCAATCGTTGAAGGATCTGAGCAAAGTTATCCATCATCACGTTCCTTTGTTTCTCGAGGGCCTCCTCGAGCAAGATTTTGATAGGATCTCCTACTCCTTAGTATTTCTTTTCTTCCGCCATGGGAGGTTGTTGGGTTTTGCGAGGCTAATCTTGAAAAGGTTCAACCAGATCGAGCCCCAACTCCTTATACCCTGACCACATTAGGGACATGCAAAGAAAAACAGAGAAAGAGAAGACTACTCGAATACCACTGATCCAGATTTATGCGAGAACGCAATGAAATACAGAAATCTACATAAACACAGAGATGTTGTGGAAATAATACTTCATTTCATTAATATCAAATAACTGAAATATGTTTACAGACAAAATGGAAATAAAATAGCTAGGGCGATGGTAACTTATCTCTAAGAAGAGATGTGGCGGCTACATGTCTCTGAACTGTGTTACAATGAGGCTCAAAGGCCTATTTATTATTGAGAAACAATAGAAAACCCTAAACATCCAAAAACCTAACTGTAGGAGATGAAGCGCCAAAACTATGGGCCCCGTTTGGGTAAATTGGTGTTTCAACTTCTCGAGAATGTAACTTTGGCATACAATCTTCGTTTGATGTGCACCATACCTCATTAGAAATATCTATCTGAGGAGTACAACTTTTTTTGTGAGAAACATCGTTCCATGTACCCATGTTGCTCTCGATTTTCCCAAAAAATGTTGTTTAGGGCCTCAAAATGGCTCCGGAAGTTCAAGACCTGAAAAACTACTAAAGATAGTAATTTCTGCTGAAACTAAAAAACTGGAAGAACCGATGGTGGGGGTTCAAATGGAATAGGTGGGTGGCCACCAATATCCACCTGGGTCATTATGGCCTCTAAACAGCTTTGATAGTTCAAGCCCTGAAAACTGCTAAAAATAGTAAGTTGTGCTAAAACTGAAAAAATGAAAGAACTGATGGTCCGGGTCCAAATGAAAAAGGTGGGTGGCCACCAATATCCACCTGGATCAATGGGCCTCGAGTATGCCATAAAATTGTTTCTTCTTGGCTAAGAGTTCATCTTCCTTAGACGTAAGGAAACAAGTTAACGGCCCAAGACCCAAAGGCATCTGGAAGGAGTAAAAGTTTGCCCCCTTAAGGACCACCAGCGGGTTATTCCAGGTGGCGTGATTTTCCTTGAAAAACATCGGAATCAGAAATGAGTTTCTAATAATCCAGATCAACCTTAACTTCCTTCTTTTTCAACGAATGATGGTAAAACATTTTTTGTGGATTACCACATTGGGGTTCAATAACCAGTGGGGATACTGAAACATTCGAATCCACGTGTATAGTTGCATGTACAGGAGATGTCCCAAAGGGATAGACTCCCGACTTGGGGTAGCCAGATTCTCCGCCTCAATAGTCACATGTACCAACACATCGAGTAATGGCATATCACCACCCTAGTTTCCTTCAGTATCAAGTGACGTCCTATCGATAGATGTAAAGGCCAGTTGTACAACGGACACCATCGATACTCTGCTATCCCGCCTATATATGCACCAAAGTAGAGAGCATTAATAAAAAATACATTATGTAGTAGCGTCTGAAAAAACCTCAATAAAATATGTAGACAAGGTAAATTAATGTCACTTATCAATTATTGACACCACTCGATGTAGGTTGTCACCAACTCAATCCACTAGGAAACACCTTCACATAAAATAGACTGGCCAATCACCATCGACCAATTTCCTTCATAAAACCTAATCAACCACACAATCGACAAAGATCTTCAATGATAGCGCAAACCATTAATGGATTGTCCCTCATATAATCAATGACCAACTTGGAAAATAAATATCCCCCCAGACCAATTAATGACCCCAAGAGACTCCTTCATGATTGAATTCAAAATTGAAATATGTTACCAATTCCACCAATCAAAATTAATGCACTTACGTAGCATTAACGATCCTCGGAAATCCTCCTATCGACCAATCCCAACCTAGAGAGGAGTAGGAAGATCCATTGGAACAAAGGTTCAAAATAAATACCATGTAAAACAACCATCCAATGTGTATCAAATAGACCATAAAGAAGAACAACAGGTAGCAACTAAGATCCTTGAAAATCCCCCGATTGACCATTCCCAAACTATAGAAGGAGTAGGAAGATCCATAGGAGCAAAGGTTCAGAAGAAAGACAATGTAAACAACCATCTAGTGCGTCTGAAATAGACCACATAGTATACCAACAACTAGAGTGGAAAATAAATTGTTAATAGTGTACCTTGAAACAAAAGAAATAGTAGAGATCCCTAATATCGTTCAGAATTAGGATAAAAACTGAATCTAACTCAGATAATTATGATTAGACGTATTGCACGTCCAAAAAACACCAGTAATTGCACCAACAAATGCTTCATTTAATCCATCTACCTCCACACTTACAACCAAAATTACTACCCTTGTGAATTTTGTGACTAATGCTTCCACAATCCTATCTTTTTTCCTCGGCATCTGCTTCTCGCAAAAGTTGTAGTAGATATTTTTAAGTAGGCATATTGTCTACCAACATATATTCTATAATTTGTCTCGACCATCCTTTAAGTGAATCTAATCCATGTTGTCGATGACCGTTAGAAGTTTCAACACAACAATGTATTGATAGCAGCAACCAATAGATAGAAGTAGTGTTCAAAATAAATGAAACAGTCAAAAAACATAAATTAAAACACAATCGATGGAGACCCCGAAAAGTACTCCAACTATGTTACTACCTATCCATGTTCAGCGAAAGTGCCTCCATCGCTCCTCTCACCAAGCACCTCTGTTGTCGGCCTCCGTTGCCCTAAATCCCATAAGTTGTTTTCGGCCTCCATCACTCTGCTGCCTAAATAACCCATCAACAACATAAAGACAAACCCCTAATCCTTTACTTTTTCCTTTTTTACTAGCACCCCGTATCGAAAATTTTAAGACAAAATATTTATTTTGTCTTAAAATCCCCCTCCGTGTAGTAGTGTCGAATGCAACAACATACAAGTTGTCTCTAATCGTATCAATAGAGATTGAAGGGACATAAGAGGGACTGATGCCTAACAAATCTTGCCAGAAAAATTTGTCGCGTTCTTTAGAGTCAACTACCCCACCAAAAGGAAGAGCCCAACAAATTGTTGTATTTATATAAGATAACGTGAATGATAAGTGAAATAGAAACCTTCGTATAAGCGCGAGACAGTAGTAGAATGCACGTTGGCAGACTTAGGGTGCACTATGAGAGTCAATTTTGCAAGTCATATTAGATAATATTGTCTTCAAATGATATGGTTTTGTCTTAATTATTAATTGTCTTAAATGAATTTCGTCTTAATTGTCATTGTCTTAATATAAAGTTTTGTCTTAAAATATTTCTCAAGTTGTTTTTGTCTTAAATATAAAGTTTTGTCTTAATTGTTTTCATCTTAAAATATTTTTGTCTCAAACTGTTTTTGTCTTAAATATAAAGTTTTGTCTTAAAATATGTTGTCTTAAATTGTTTTTGTCTTAAGTATAAATATTTGTCTTAAAAAAAAATTGTCTCAAACTCATTTTATCTTAAATATAAAGTTTTGTCTTAAAACATTTTTTTGTCTCAAATTCTTTTGTCTTAAATTTTAAAATTTAAGACAATTCAATTGATATTAAATTTTAATTTAAAATGACTAAATTAAAAAGTGACTTTTTAAGAAAAAAGATTTCTATTGTCTTAAAAAACCAAAACCTTTCGAGAATTATGAGCTCAGTTGTTCCAATCACCATTGAATAAAAGAAAACACCAAATCTAATTTATTTGCGGAAATTTTTGCCAACATGGCTAATCCCTAGTAAACTTATGAGTTTGTGATGGTGATATTTAAATATGAATCATATGACCGCTAGGATTATTGCCAACAGTTCTAGAATGTGCAAGGAATCATATGACCGCTAGGGTTTCAAGGTGAGGATGCGGGAATTGTACCCATCATCTAGCCAATCCTCCTCTAGCCAAACTAACTTTGACCTGGTTCACATCTAACCCCTAACCCCAATGGAACAAGTAGAGAGAAGTTTGACGTTCTTTTTTGCGGCCATGGGACTCTGTTATTCGAGCCCCTTGTAGTGTAAGTGCAAAGCATGTGAAATGGGCACAACCTTTTGTTGCTACTGTTGTGAATAAAAAATCGTTGCTTCAAAAAGTTGGTCCTCTGCAATTGCAAGTAAGAGCCAGAAGGGGGAGAATTTGTACTTAGGGGTTACTGCCAGAGATATTTCCAATACCAGTTTCTGGCAATCGGTGGCTTTGAGCAAGCATGTCCTATGCAAGTGCAAGTACAAGCATAGGTTGGCCAGGTTGTAGTTAGTAGATATTTCTGGCCATCAATGGCCAGGTTGTAGCATTGTTGCAACATTTTGCATTGAAGAATATGAAACCTATGAATTCTCTTCCACGATGGCAAATAACTAGTGATTGCACCCAACGACGAAGGACGAGAAAATAACATAGGTGAACATGAAATCGTGAAGCAGAGCTCCCAATTTGCGGCCACTTCCAGTCTTGAGTCTGAAAAAAGACGGAGATCTCTATCCTCCTTCGGTCGGGCTAGATCATAGAGACACGAGAGATTTCCAAATACTATTAGTATTTGCCATGCATTGCAACTCATTAGTATTATTCTATAAAATCTTGTGAGACATCTAGCCCAACAATATTGTAGTCAATATTTATTATGTTTATATACCAATTATAAGCCATTATAAGCATTAATTATGTAGCCCATAGTATTTTTTTTTTTTTAAAGCATTAATGAATTTATTATTTATGGTGGATCAGAAATAGTTATTACTAGCTTAATCATATAAATTAAACAGTTGATAAATATAGATAGACATCAATATATCATAAAAATAAAATTAAAAAATCATAATATTATTATTAGTAATTACACTACATGTTGCAAAGGAAACGTGGTAAGGCTAGAGCATAGGAAAGAATAACATAAATGAAAGAAGTTAAAATTTTATGCAATTTTGTTTCTTTATTGGTGTTTTTCTAAGAAAAAAATTCAGGAGTCATTTAATTTACCATCGAACAAAGTGTAACAATTGAATATGCTAGTGAGAAGAATGGTAGCAACTTTTAAATGTAAGAACTCTCTTCCTTGGTGATAATACATTTTAGTTTTCAAAGAAACTTGTTTTCTTGATCTTTTAAAAATAACAGATTATTCTCCAATAGACTCTTAGAAAGACCCATTTTATTCAACTGACTGAAATAGGCAAGTGTATTTTGTCTAGTGCTTTATGAGTTATTGAAATTAAAGGAACAATTAAAGAGATTGCTAGAAAAACAAAGATCAAAGTGACTGAATATCAAATGGCTATCTCATTAACGAATCTCTTCATATCTTCTCATGTGGGCCTTATTTAACTTATAAGGTAGTAAGAACTTTCTCGGCTCCAACACCTCCAGAATAAGGGGTGGAATTGCAACATGTAGGAGTGATTTTGCAACATGTAGGAGTGATTTACTCATGCGTCACTTTAGGAAAACTTATGTCCATATGGTGTTGGATTTTCTTGTGAACAAGAGTTGGATGTGAAGGGCTAGTTTCTTTACAAACGACTTTTGGAATAGTGAAATTCAAATGTTTCTTCTTTTATTACTTTGTGAATTTCATTTTATGAGCATGAATGCATTCTTTATGCACATTTTTCAGTGTGTGGAAATTGTGTGCCTCCTTCAAAACCACAACTTTAATCGGTTTCTTTACATCTATCTCTTGTTGAGTATTTACATTGATTTTCCTTTAAACACCAATCCTCATTTCCAAGCCCACTCTAATCGGCTCTCACATTGTTTTCCTCCCCTACATAATCTTCCATTCACAATGCACTAGTGCTACACTCCATTCCTTCTTAATTCAGCTTTCCCCTTCATGGTTTCTAGGTCGTGAGATCTCCCATTCCCCTTCAAACATTCCTTATTTGAAAAAATTTAAATTATTACGAAATATTAGAGGACGCATCCTCAAGTTATTTTTCTTTTAATGTTTGGTTTCTCCAACATCTAAACAAAAAAGCTATGATCTATACGAAATTTCATGTTCAAGCCCAATTGCAATGCTAGGGACTTCTTCATCCTCCTCAGTGTTAGAGACTTCTTTATCCTCCTTTATTTGTGTTTAGAAGCCCTTATTGCTATAGACTACTGCATCCTCCTCAGTGCTAGAAGCCCTTAAGACTCTCTCAATTGTTTGATGACTCCACACTTTGGTCATTATCCCTATAAACTATCTTGAGTCTCAATGTCATCATCATTATCATCATCAATATTATTGCAATAACATTGAAACTCTAAATAAAAATAATAATGTTTTTTTTATGTTTAAAATTAACCACATATTTATGTAGTTAATGTTGGAGAATCTAATTCCAACCAACTTCTAGGTGTCGAAACCATCCATCCAAGTGTCCTAGTTCAGTTTCAGTTAGTACAGTTTAAGTTGAGTTACACTACAGATATTTATTACTGATGTTTCCAATTTAATCTTATTTAACTCATTCATAATATTGAGAAGAGAAATCCTCTGCTCCACTTATTTTCAGTTTTCAATTCTTTTCATGGTACCATAGCTAGTTTGCATAAGACTCCAAGAGAGAGCAGCAATGAGAGCGAAGTTGGAGCAGTAGAGAGAAGGGGCGAGCCTGCATAAGACTCTTTGACATAGCAGCAGAAGTTTTGAAGACACGTCCTACGAAGAAGCAGAAGAAGAACAAAAAATCCAGGCAAAGCCAGTGAAGGTGTCAGTGAAATGAATTGTAGAAAGGCAATTCGAGAAATAGAAAGGCTGTTCAAGAAGAAAGCCGAGATTAAAAAAATTGTTGCACTGACGCATTGTTTTATTGGAGGCTCAGCATTATTAACGCAACCAAGGGAGATATCCAGTGCATTATTAACGTGGCACAGGTGTTGATAAAGAGCGTTAAGCGTTATTAACACAGCTCATTATATTTTAGAATCACATTAGTTTGCAACTCAATGGCACACGGCCTCTCAATAGTAGCAACTGTGTTACTTTGATTCTGCAGAGCATGTGCACAAAAATGATGGGCACAAAAATGATGGGCCAAAATTCATGAAGGTATTTCTTAAGAAAATCACCACTCTGTTTTCAATTTTTTTTTAATGGAATGAAAAGTATTTTTAAAGTCGATTTATTCATAAAAGAGAGAAAGTCCATTTTTTAAAAAGGGCATGAATAGATTCACGTGGTTTGAAAAAAGAGAGAATTCACATGATTTGAAAAAAGAGAGAAGCCCATTTGTGGGTAAATATTTGTTTGATTTTTTTTTTTAAACGGGGAGAGTGAATAAAAAGAATTTTTTTAAGTTTAAAAAAAAAAATTTAAAGTTGTGAGAAAGTGAAAGTGAATGTTTAAAAGGAGATTTTTTTCAAAGGAAATTTAAAAAAGGGTTATTGTGAAAGCCTTGCGAAATTGAAATTGTGAAAAGCTTTGAAAAAGCATTGCGGTTGTAGAGAAATTGAAAGTTTATTTCTTTGTGGAAGAGCAACGGAGAAGCTACCACAAAAATGTCTGCAAATTAGTTTTTTTGTTGAGCCGCAGTCAACCCTCAACAATGGGAAAAGCCAAAAGGCTAAAGCAAAAACAGAAGATGTTTGAGATCTTTTTAGATCTGGAAATAAAGAGGCAAAAAGACGCCTATGCATTAAAATGCATAAAACAATCTGTGGATGTCAGCATTCTCCCTCTAATTTCAAATGCCAAGACAGCCAAGGAAGCTTGGGATACCCTTGAGAGGTGTTTTGGTGCAAGGGGTAGCATTGAAGTTGAATATGAAGGTGGACCTACAGCAGCAGATCTACAACAAAATGGAAATTTTGTTGAATCCCACTGTGCTCAACCACAAGTGGATGATGTTTATGAAGAAAGTGCAGAAGCAATAGAGAAGCAGCACGAAGATGATCATGAACCCCATTGTGCACAGCCACAAGTGGGCGAAGATTTGATGAATCCAGCAACAGAGCTTGCTGACGAAGATTTGATGAAACCAGCAACAGAGCTTGTCGATGATATGGCGATTTCAGCAACAGAACTTGTTGATGATGATTTGGAGATTCCAGCAACACAACTTGCTGATGAAGACTTGGTGAATCCAGCAATTGACCTTTCTGATGAAAGTAAAAATACTATGGCAAATCTAGTTGATGCAAAATTTGATCAAGATTTGTTGGCTAATGATGATTGGTTGCAGATGATGCAACAAAAACATGATATCGACATAATGTTATTTGGTGAGATAATCTCACTTCAATCAGTGGAAGACAACCTGTTTGCAGCAGCACAGGTTAGTGATGAAAAGACCAAGGCAGAGACAGAGACAGAAACAGAGATAAAGACAGTCTGCAAAGGGAAAGCAGAAACAGAGATAGAGGCAGAAGCTGAGAAGGAAGCGCAACAAGATAAGGTTTCCATTTCAGAGCACAAGGAACAAAACCAATGTGGTTTTGAAGACGTTTTTACACTAACCATTGATTTCCAATTTGCAGGTACACAAACTAATTATGAGGAAGAGTTAAAGTTCCTTGAAACATGGCTTGCAACATCATGTCTAGTTGATGTCTACACAGAATATGTAGATATGAATGTTGAAGATAACATGCATGATGACCGAATCAATGACACTTTTAGGGATTGGAGTTTTGAAGAGATAAGATATTATTCTAATATTATGTTCCAACAGATTGATGATGAAAAGCGCAATACAGAAGACAATATGTGGGAGCAGTCCACATACAAGTCATTTCTTGAAGAAGCCAAGGATATTCTTAGACAGCCTGAAACAATAGAAGACCTGCACCAGCAAATGAAGAAACATAGGTTTGAAGGATAACAAAGCGAAAAATCTGAAACAATTTAGAGGCTACAGAATCTGGAAGAAGAGAAGAAGAAAACTAAATCTAGTTGAAGTCAATTTTTTTTTAAATTGTAAGCCTCGCTAAGACATAGACCAGCAGGTATCTTAATTAAATTTTTATGTGGTTGTAAATAAGGGGGAGTGTTGGAGAATCTAATTCCAACCAACTGCTAGGTGTCGAAACCATCCATCCAAGTGTCCCAATTTAGTTTCAGTTAGTACAGTTTAAGTTGAGTTTCACTCCAGATATTTATTACTGATGTTTCCAATGTAATCTTATTTAACTCATTCGTAATTTTGAGAAGAGAAATCCTCTGCTCCACTTATTTTCAGTTTTCAATTCTTGTCAATTAAAGTAATAATATTCAAAATTTAATGTAAAATAACATAATGTAATCTCAAGTTCTCAATTTCAAAAGATATCTCACACTCCTTCTTAATGATATTTATAATAATAATGATATTTATTTATGGGTAAAGATAAAACATTTTTACATGTATAATTAATTTAAATAAAAAAAATGAATATATATATATATATATATATATATATATATATATATATATATATATATATATTAAAAATATGTAGATAAATTATTAGGGAAAAAAAAAAAAAACTTTAATATTTCGAAGAATTAAACGACGAACGAACCCTCAGTGCCTCTCCAGCTCTTGTACATCAATCTTTGGGAGTATGCATGGAGTAGATAAAAATGGTGGAAGTCCCAATATAAGAATCCTCGAGTAGGTCACATGAGATGAGGTTATGGAGAGGTCCACCTATTGGCCAAGAGAAATAGTTATACAGCACATAGACGAACAGAAAGTATTGCTTCGAAAACGAAAACTCTAAAAAAACAAGCTTAACTTGATTACAATTAACTTAGCTCATGAAAATTAAAAAAGAGCCATTCAAATTCTGGTTAAATTGAATAAAATTTTGTTTGTTTTATGCCCAATTCACGTGGAATTCTGTTAGGCAATATTGTTACGAGCCAGAAAATTGAATTGGCCTATAACACTTAATTTTGTCTCCAATTCACAAATCAACTCGGGATCTACACCAAGTAATTTATGGGTCGCTAATCTAATATATAATCTACATAAGAAAAAAAAAAAAAAAAAGATATTAATCTAAAAATAAGGTAACTAAATCTATCATCAGTCTAATGCTATTTAAAAAGTCGTAAGGTACTTCACAAAATAAGGTACTGAATTTATCATTGAAAATCCATAAACAATCGAGATTAACTTGATTACAATTAACTTAGATCATGAAAACTAACAAAGAGCCATTCAAATGTTGGTTAAATTGAATAAAATTTTGTTTGGTTTATGCCCATTTCACGCGGAATTCTGTCTTTTTTCAGGACGAAAAAAACATTGTTATACTAATAGTTCATATTCATCATATCATATGAGATCATGTTTCAGGTACATTAGCCATTGCATTCTTGCATATGCCAGATAGAAAAATTTATATGTAAACACCATCAAGAGGCGTTCCACTCCATCACATGAACAAGACTAAGCGGGCCATATAGGCAAGAAACCCGCATGCCAAAAGATGGAAAAGTAGCCAGACATATAAACTAAATAAAACATCCTCGGAGGCCAAAACATGATGACGGCCAATGTGAGTTAGTCATATGATACAAAACAACATAAGGAAGATCATGAAATTTAAAAGCTAATACAGAAAGTAGGATCCGACGTATACAAAGATAATAAATCCTAGGAAAAACAGCATATGAAAAAAGGAAAACCCGCTCACTTGCAAATATAAACAGGCTGGCTTGTAAAGACCAGGCTCGCTTGATGCAGGATTATGGCAGAGGAAAAAGTTGAGAATCCATTATATTGGAAGCCCTGTAATGAAAGATCTGAATGGCTCCATAAGTAAACAACAGTCCTCTTTTGGATAAAGAGTCAGCTCGCTTGTTATTCTCCCTATAAATGTGTTGTATGGTGTAGGATTGAAACTTTCCGAGTAGATACTTGATCCGATGCACCCAACCAACGCTAAAACTGCATAGAATTCCACTTCTGCCATTGATCCCAAATACTATTACGAGCCAGCAAACTGAATTGGCCTATAACACTTAATTTTGTCTCCAATTCACAAATCAACTAGGGATCTACACCAAGGACTTGATGGGTCGTTCATGTAATATATAATCTATGGAAAAAAATTAACATATTAATCTGAATATAAGGTAATTAAATCTATCATCAGTCTAATGCTATTTAAAAAGTTGTAATGTACTTCACAGAATAAGGTACTGAATTTTTCATTGAAACTATCATCGTAACTGCAACAGTTCTCCATCTCTTGATAGGTGAGGGATGCCTTAAAATATTAAGGAAGTTTCTTTGATAGCTTTCTTTTAATGCTAGTTGAACATGATGAAAGTTGCACCTAATTTGATATAATATCAAAATTGTCTATCGAGATTCGACCTGTGGTCTCGCTGCAACTTGGAGCACTTGTTGTATCCATAACACAAAACAACACTTCTGTAAGACTTCAAATGTTTCAAGTTCAAAATCCTGTGGGAATGGGTGAAAAGAATTAACAACCTGTTTCTACTCCAGTATAAGCTATGAGCATCATTCTACCCTGGTTAAGAAGCTATTCGGGAATCAACACTTACCTCCACCATGCTGGGATCAATACTTGGATCTCATGCTGGGATCAATACTTGGATCTCATGCTGGCCATTGAGTATCAAAACGATTTCTTTCCACTGACTCATGGAGGCTAGGTTCCTTGCCTATCATACTGAGGTAGGCATTCATGTTATGCCTTGCGTGGTATGGTAGCTCTGAGCATGGGAGCATATGCCTATAGGCCTTGGGAATGGATCCTTGAGGGCATGTGTTAGTGGCCTACCTCAATTAATGGATTGTATCCTTAACAGATATCATTATGGTCGATATTATGTATATACTCTCTCCCAAATATGTTTTTCATGGGGAGGATATGATGGATATGAAAATGTATTGTTTACCTCAATACTATAAACAACGTTTTTTTCTTTTTGAAAAAAGGTTGGGAATGTATCCGACTAAATCTAACTTCTCATTGTTTGCATAGATGTATCAGCAAGTTGCAATATTTGTAGTTGCAGTAGTTGTATTGCTTAGGGCCAGGAATGTATCCGACTAAATCTAACTTGTCATTGTTTGCATAGATGTATCAACAAGTTTCAATATATGTAGTTGCAGTAGTTGTATCAATGCAAGAGAAAGGATTTTATGGAGAAACCATCAAGAAATCATTAAGTTATCAAGAAATCGTTGATAAAAAAAAATCTAATTATTAATTTTTTTCTTAACTATTAATTATTAATCTTACGGCCTAAAAATCTCCAATCGTCTAACATTCTATCCAATGGTGCAGACTAGTACACAGTGGCAGTGAGGGGAGTTGTTTTCAAAGAGGAACGCCTTATGACGTAATCAATTAAAAAAGTCAATATATAAATTAAATATATACATTTAAAAATAAAATATTATAACAAGATTTTTAATCATAGGAGATTCTGATATTTAAATAGGTTTTATTATAATATTATGGCTTATCAATACTACGTGCCTAAAAGAACCGATTGTATGACACTTATTTCTAATATATTTTTTTAATTAAATTTAAAAAACAAATAAAATATAACACTTTGAAGATAAATTGTATTATTTGATTTGTGAATATTACTAAAAATATTTTAGAATATTTCATGGAGGTTAAATTTTAAAATATTCTAGAATATTCCAAAATATTCCACCTAATAATTATTGATAATTAAAATAAATTTTCAAAAGTCCTATTCCAAAATAAATATACTTATCATTATTACAAACTCATATAAAAATAACTTACTAGTACTTTAAAAATAAGTTTTTATTTTTTATTTTATTTTTTAAATCTGAAATACATTTTTTCATTTTTCTTTTTCTTTTTATTTTTGTAAGCTTGAGAGGACTATATCTTCATCATGTCCAATAAATCACCCCGATTGAGACAGGGAATTGAAGAGTTGACTTCACATCAAAGAGTGCCTTAATAGAGCACCCAATCACCGTCTATACAAGTCCCGAATACACTTTTCACTATTATTAATCTTATAATTTAAATAATTTTATAAATTAATTACTTTGATTATTAATATATATTGTTAATTAAGTTTGCTCTAATAATTAAGAAAAATATTGTTATTTTAGTTAGTGACTTTAATTCTTAAGTAAACATATTGAATTCATAATAAATATTTTTTTATACTAATTTTGAAATTTATTATATCTTTCAATCCTTGATAGTTTTATAATTTAGATATTATATATATGTGTTTCAATTCTATTCTGAAAACTTGTATAAATGAATTAATAATCAAACTATATTTATCTCACAACAATATTGTTAATTACATTGATAGGCATTCTTTTGTTATCAATTTCCCATAATTTTAAATGTAATCAATTTCCCATGATACAAGGTAAGTTTCAATCAAGATTTTGCACCAAAAAGTATTTTAAATGTAATTAATTTCTCCAATCTGTGAATTATACAAGATTAAGTTGCATGGTCGTTTGTTTTGAAATAACTTTAATTATTAATTTGACATGTATGTTTTTTATGATTATTGATTGATTGGGTATTAAGGTATTGTTTTAAATGTACTTAATTATGGGAAATTAAGTTGTATAGTGGATTGTTTGCTTTGCATTTTGTATTGATTTGAGATGCATGTTTTTGGTGGCTATTGATTGATTGGGTATTAAGGTATTATTTTAAATGTTTTAAATTATGGAAAATTAAGTTGCATTGTGGATTGTTTGCTTTTCATATTGTAGTTTGTTTTTATTGTATTTATAAATATAATTTGGATGTTGTTTTCACATAATCTAGAGAATTGTTATGAGAGTAATTTGTTTTTTAGAGTATTTAGACAAAATTTAGTTAGCCCTCCTGCTTTTGATCTTCACTCATTCCTCTGTCGCCAAAAAAACAATGGAATTACTCGACAGGAATATTTTCGGTTAATATAAATTGGAACAATCCAACAATTGGAACCATCCATTCATCAAAAATGGACGGTATGAGATTATGAGCTTTGTTGTACATTTGAATCCTAGGAAGGTCCAATCAAATAATTATTTGTTAGTTTTGTGACTTCTATGGAATTAACAATCAGATTAAAAATGACCTACCATTATGTTTCGCTCATCCATATGAATGGATGCCCTGTGTAAAAAAGTATGAAAATTTTCATGTTCTTTACATTATTTGTTATGGATTTCCTTCCTTTTAAGGCTTTGCAGTTGGTGAATAATTCTTAGTGGAGACAAATAATGCATTACCTCATCCATCAAAGGATATACCATAATCTTATATGGATGTGTTTGGTTGGGAAGATCTAGCTAATCAAAGAGGCTTATTTTCATCTTCCTTCGTCCAACCATTTTTTTACCACGTGGCAAAGGACAACGATTATATTTTAATTTTTTACACAAATATGAGTGATATTATTATCTACTTGCTAAAAACAATCAGAATAAAGGAGGTAAGTGAAATGGCCTAATATTTTGTTAGCAAACATTCTCATTCCTTTGCATTATGGACTATGGATTTTGTTAGCAAACATTCTCATTCCTTTGTCGCTATGTAGAAATGAATTATGCAATGATCATGGAGGTGCCTTCCCTCCTACCTATAATATCTTTTTCTGGATAATTGTTGTTCAGTATGATGTGTTTGTTTTATTATTGGACATGTGTAAGGCCCTAACATAAAAATTGTTCAGTTCTTAGTGTTTCACCAAGAGGTATGCCCTGATATTCGGCTCCCTACCCTCCTATGGTACATCCTACTTCTCCTCCACATCCACCAGGAACTATAGGTGTGATGCCCATTCCACAACCTCCAATTCCAAGAGTTCGTGTAGTTCCCCCAATTCTGAAGTTTCCTCCAACCATAGGTTCAAATCTTGCTTCAAAGGGTGTCATGCCTGCTATACCTCCCACTAGGAAACCACAAAAAATAGTATATGTTCGAAAGATATCACCAATAGTGGATAATGAATTTTTACTCTCTCTCCTTGAGGTGGGTTCTATTGATTTTATCTTTGGGAAATTTGCATTTGATCTTTGAATTTTCATTATTTGACAGTAGATTGTAGTGGTAACTAGTTATTCTATGTTTTTTTATGTCACAACTTTATGGACCAATGAAGAGTTGGAAGAGAGTAAAAGATCCAAAAAATGGTACCCCAAAAGGATTTGGGATTTTCCAACTTGAGTTTGCAAAAGGAATGCTTTGTTCCTTACGCTTTCTGAAAAAATAGTTTGGAGGGCCAAGAATTAGCAGTATGAAACCTATTTTATTTTTATGAAATACGCTAAGCATCTACATGTTTTGATTTGTTGACCTTTGGCAGCTTGTATTGTTTGTGGAACCTATATTGTACACAGTTGAAACAGTAATAATAGTTGAAGTCCTTGTTGATTGTTCTCTATTTTTACCATTTGTATTTTTTGGAACCACGAGGTGTTAGTCACTAGCTTCCTTGAAGTGTTGTACTACATCTTGCTAATTTCCATTTACAGTAGTAGATGTTGTAGTCACTTTGGTGGGATTTTCATATTTCTTTTTTTAAAACAAATCTATATTTGGATTACATCTAACTTACTATGAAATTCGTTCACTTTACATAACTATATAAAAAAAAATTATTATTGGTACTTGAGTGTGGTCATCGTTGCATTGTTGTCAAGTGCACATTTGCATGCCTTTTGAACTGTAGTTATCACCATGGGCTTGTAGTGCCCATTAGTGCATTGTACCTTTGTTTGAATTGGAGGGGAGATAAATTTATTTTCAATTTATCTTCATTTAATTGGAAAAATTGTCTATTATAGTTTTATAGATAGTGAAGGATGAAATAGGCCTTATGGATATTGGTTACATATGGGTTAGTAGAACTTGAACTTGGACTTTATTACAGTAACACAAATAAAAGTGAAAACAACAAGAAAGAAGAAATAGACTCGTGTGAAAGATGGTATCAACCCAATCCAAACTTATTGTTCAGCGATACAAGTAGACTTCAAATATTATCTTCACTAACTGAATTTTAGCCACACAAACAAAACCGACTTCTCCTATTTTTCTCTTAACCTCAACATTACTGCCTAAAAGGGTCATACCTCACCGAACCAATACTCCAAGCATGGGCCATACCTCACTTTCCCAAAACTCATAGCATGGGCATGTGTTGTAATTTGTAGAAGGAACATTGGATGGTGTCTTGACATATAGTTAAATGTAAAACACAAACAACCACATCGTACCTGCGTAATACTCATCATGGACATGTGTTGTCATTTAAAAAAGTGTTGTTGTGCACAACAACTCATGGTTGTTGAAGAAAATTGTAGTTTAATTATTCTAAGTTTTAGAGTTTACAGGGCGTAATTTTCAAAAAAAAAATATTGAAATTAGTAGATATGTGTTAAAATTAAAAGCTCGAGTTATACAATTTGCAGAATTTAGGTGTTCAGAAAGTTTTAAAATGCATTTTAAACAATTAAAAATCATAATTTTTCTCCACAAGATTGAGTGCAGATATTGAAGTCCCCTAATATGACATAGTCACACTGACCACAATCTTGGTGTGAGGCAAGAAGGCGACAACATGCTGTAAATTTAATTTTTTGTCTAGCTATTTGAAGTTGTCCTATGAGTTGTATTGGCCCAACTAGTAAAAGCAACATTGCGAAAACTAATCCATTTTATCTTCACAACTTTCCTAATCTTCCCAAATATTTTATTCCTTCGGTGTACCTTTGCACCCGTAAAAGCAATTGCTAATAAATAAATTAAATTATTTAATTTAATAGATAAAAATGTGTAATCATTTATATGAAATTAAGAAATAAATTTTAGAAGAGTAAAATACATACACTTTTATCAATTTTAAGAATAAACTTTATATAGGAAAGAGATTATTTAATCAAAAAATAAACAAATCATATATACTAATTTAATATTTAATTTATTCTTAATTTTAAAATTATATTCTTATTATTAGTAAAAATAAAATAAAATAATAAAATATACTTTTATATAAATTAAATATATATTTATGATTAATTAAAAAATATACTCTTTTTTTTTTTCCCAGGAAAAAAGTCGTAATTTTTCATTATATTAAGAAAAATTACATGTTACATTTTACATATAATAACCATCAAAGTCCATGGTTCTATATCCTCACCAAGGAGGCACAGTAGTCTGCAAGTATCGGTGCAAATATATTCATCCAGTATTACTGCTAAATCTCTAAAGTAATCATACTATGTCCAGTAAAAACATGGTAGCAACCGATATAAATAGTGTTGATAATTACATAAGCATAATAATATAAACATCAAAAAATATGTTCGTGTCAAAATGTAGTCAAGGAGTGACTACTCTCGTATCCTGAATTTCATCTATGAATGGTCTATGAAAATATCGGTAAACCTATTCCCCATCATGTTCAGTGATGTACCATCTACCCCATTCTAACTCCGCTACTTCTTTGGAAAGCTTGTCTGCCACTTGGTTCCTCTGCCTGTAAATGTGAGTGACAGATATAGTGTCAAAATATGTTTTTGGTAGATGCACCTCCCTCAATAATGTATAAGTGTGTGTGTATGGCACTGTGAATGAGTATTGAACCAATTAATGACAATTTGTGAGTCTCCAAAAATCTGCAATTTGTTGCATCCTTGTTCACGGGCAAATAGTAGTAGCAGCTGAAGGGTAAGGAGTTCGGAAAAATTGTTTGTGCCAGGGCCCAGCTCCATTTTGAGGTGGAAATAATGAGTGTCTAATATGTATAATACCGCACCACCTCCACACCTATGGTTATTTGACACCCCATCAAAGTATGCCCATGGGTGAGTATGATCAATGTTTTCAAGGGTGATATCCTTTTGGCGGGTGGGTTGATCCTCATCTGGAATGAGACTGAAAGTGGAGATGATGACTGAACAGATGTGATCCCAGATCACTTTCTTGCCTTCGAAGGTGCATCTGTTATGTCTGGTCCATATGCCCCACGCTATCAGCAAAGGGAGGTTTCAAAGTTTGTTGCAGGTGGCAGCATGCCACCACATAGACCAGGCCTCAAATATAGATGATCCATTTTAGGTGAGTGCACATCCCATCGCTTGAGTAATCGATTACCAGATACCCCCGATTAATGGGCATTCAAGGAAAATATTTTGTGCATCTTCTTCATGTACGAAACAGAAACAACATCTGGACGGGCCCTGGATAGCCCTTCTACAAATATTGTCAATGGTAGGGATGCAGTTATGGAGAATGCAACACATAAGTAATATAGTTTTGTGAGGTGCCAACAGCTTCCAAATTGAGTGCCACCACCAAAGTTTATTAGGTGGTTCCTTAGGTGCACATAGAGTGATATATCCAGTCTTCGGGGAGTACTTTCCTTTGGGTGAGAGAGCCCACAAAAGTTCATCCTCTTGGTCCGTTAGTCGAATGTGTGATGCTTGAAGTGCCCTGATGAATCGGGCCTAGTAGGGATGGCCCTCATTAGGTAGCCCGAGATCCTGTGCAGATAGCCAGCCCTGGGCGTGCCAATTTGTCTGCAAAGGGTCAACCACCTAAGATAGATAGTAATATCTGGCTTGTGCAAGGTGATTTATTATATTTTGTGGAAGTTTAAAATTTCTTCCACTAGCCGACCAAGAGTCCACACCCAATCTGACCATAGTACCAGCTCCGATGTGCCAAGTCAGTCCTTTTTGGATAAGGTGCGTAGATTTTGCGATGGCCTTCCAGATGATCGATGAACCTGGACAGAGTTGAATAGTACCTCGGATCCAATCCAAAGTAGTCCAGGGAGCGACGTATTTGGAGACTATAACCTCCTTCCACAAGCTATGGCCAGATATAAGGTGCCAACCCAGTTTTTCAGCTAGGGTGGTAGAAAATATGGGGAGATCCTTAATACCCCAAACACCCCAATCCTTTGTCCTGTTGATTTGGTCCCAAGCCACCCAAGCAAAGATGTGCTCGCTACCAGAATTCCTCCAGAGAAATTTTCTGCAAATCTGCTGAATGCGATTGGTGACACCTTTAGGGAGCCACGAAAGTGACATCCAGTAGACAGGGATGGATTCCAAGATAGATTTGATTAATACCAATCATCTCGCATGCGAGAGCCATCAATGATGCCAGATATTGATTTTGCGCTCCACTTTGGCAATCGGCCAGTTCCAATCCTTTATCTGATGGTCATTTGGCTTTAGATGGAAGCCAATATATTTTAACCCTTCCTCGATGTAGCTGCGAACATATGGGAATTTCAGAATAGCAAGCCCCTGTTCATGTGTCGAGCATCTAGTTAGAATAATGGTGGAATTTTTATGGTTGGGAGCCATCCCCACAGCTCTGCAAAAAATCTAAAGGATTTTATCAAATTGAGAACTGTCCTGATAAGAGCCATCCAAGAAAATAATCACATCATCCACAAATAATAAATGATTCAGTTGAAGGATTTCATTTAATCTAATTCCATAAATTTCACTGTCAAACACACGCATGGTAGGGTGGAGCAACTAAACACACATATAGAAAGATAAGCATTCGTTGTATTTCTATTACTCATAGATGTAAATTTATATTACATTAATGTGACCCTTGGATTCATCTTCCAAGGTCACTTGGACTCCTTTTTTATTGTTCGCCTTCCACACCTACCCATAGAGGATTAGGTGTCCAACATTCCCCCCTTAATCCAAAGGGGCATGTGTGAGTCCAAGAAGAGAGTTGTAATACAAATCTGCAAAGTATGCATGGCAACACTTAAGCTGAATCATCTCTCTGAAATGTTGGCATAAAGAGGTGGTTTAAGGATGAACACCAACATTGGAACGCAACACTTATTGCAATTCCCGGAACTCTTCCAAAACTGGCAAGAAGCTAAGGGCTTCTGCTAGAGGAAGTGTCCCTCATATTTGAAGAGGGAGACTTTCAACCTAGAAGAAGGGAGGTCTACAACCTGTGATGGTTTAAGGATGAACACCAACACCGAAATGCTTGATGCATTTCCTGGAACTCTTCCAAAGCTAGCAAGAAGTTGAAGTCTTCTGCTAGAGGAAGTGTTCTGAAAGAGGAAGAATATCAACCTCACATAGATGGTTTAAGGATGTCCACCAACCAAAGGCATGCTCATGGGCATCTGTGTCTCTGGCTACAACTCTGAATCTGGAATGACGAATTGTGGCTCAGGCTCACTTGAACTGTTGTGTCTCTGGCTACAACTCTAAATCTGAAATGGGAGATTGTGGCTCAGGCTCGCTTGATGTGACGTCGAAACTTGTAGATGACCACCATTTTCCCCCTTGTGAGGTACAAGGTGAGATGATGGCGAAAACTCAACTGCAAGATTGTTCAATATTCCAAAACAAGTTCTTACCTGTGACTTAAACATCTTCTTAGTTGTTGATGCCCATTGCCAAGAAGTGATCCATCCAAGATGAATCTTTGTTCTTGCAGGAGGCTTGTTTCTGAAGCATTTGTGTGAATAATGGGTGTACCAACCACAATTCTTGCATGGGTGAAGATCGAAACAGTGATCTTTCATATGGCCAATGTGATCACAGTGTTGGCATTTTTCAATTTTTTGTTGTTGTTGCTATGGAAGAGGAGCAGGATCTGGAACAATTGAAGGTGAACTGTCATGAAGAAATCCAGCACTCTAAAATTTGATAGGCTTGGATTAGTTTGGAATATGAAAGGACACATCCTTGTCATATCCAAGACCTATTATGTGCTTGTTGTGGACAAGATCTTCCCAAGGTCTAATGATGGGCTTGGGAAGTGCAGACTGAATTGCTGCATCTGCATGTAAATCTGTTCTTGTACAAGGAACTGAATGTGAATCGACTGCAACTTTATATTCTTGTTGCTGATGGGAGTCCCTCTCAATTTTCTAAACAGAAACAGGTTCAGAAAGATGAATCTTTTGTTGAAGCTCATCTTGCTGGAATTGAGATTCAATATGCAAAAACTCAATCTTCTCATGTGCATTTTGGAGAGATATTTGAATATCTCTGAGAGTGTCTTTGTTGACTTTAACTGTGCTTTCAGCAGTAGACATGATTAAATTTCTCAATAATTCTAATAACTTGTCAATTCTCGCCATTTAGAAAAGAAATATATGCAGATAATACTTCCAAAGAGCTTTCAATTTCTAAAGCACTCAACACCTTACTCTCTTTGCTTTCAACCACCAATGTGCATATAAATCAAGGTATGAGAGAAGCATGCAATATACTCAATGCAACACTTCAGATTCAGTTCAAGTGACCAACATATCTCAAGAGTGATCAACTGAAGTAACATGCCATGAACATCACATATATCATCATATAGAATAAATCAATGCACATATAAAAACCAACTCAGTGTTGCACTTTGCAGGGGTTTCACGGTATAAATTCACTAACCCACAAACATGTTTAAACTTCAACCCAGAAGATTCATTATTCAACACACAACTTACTGTCCTCAACTCACTGCCCTCAACTGGCCATTAAGCAATGCAAAGAACACACCCCCTTCATTCAATGATTAAAAGGTTATCAATAGTCCTCAAATGTCAGTCAAATGAAACAAGAAACTTTGATAGAGGCCAAAAATTTGTTGCTCTCTTCCATTGAAATCTTTAAGATGAAGAGATTTTATTAGTTTCAATTACAATAGAAGGTTACAAATTTTGACTTTCAATGAATTTGGTAAATACTATAAGTGAATTCTCATAATAAAAGAGCATTGAGCATTCGGATACCTTCACACCCAGAGGTGTTGCTCCAGCAGAGGTGGATGCACTGCACTTCAAGGTAGTGGCACTCATCCACTCTGATCAGGTTGATGAGGCATTGTCCCTTATTCAATATTCCCACCAACTTCACATCGATTTCAGTTTTCACAAGGCATATTTCTTATATCGGCGAAATCGGTTGGACAATGCTCTGGAAGCCTTAAAAGGTCATGAAAGGAATTCCAATGTCTTGCAATTAGAGGCACAAATTCTTTACCGACAAGGAGCTGTGGATTCATGCATAAGTAGTTATGAGAATCTTATTCAGAAATTCAAGGTTGATTCCATTGAACTGAAGACAAATATTATCGCTGCATTCATTACTGGTGGACGGTCTGCTGAAATTTCATCTATAATGGCCTCACTGAAAGTTACCCCAAATAGAAACTTTGAGATGGCATATAATGTAGCATGTGCTCTTATTGAGAAAAGAAACTTTGCAGAAGCTCAAGAGCTCCTACTTCTTGCACGTAGGATAGGGCAAGAGATGCTGATAGAATACGAATATACTGAGGAGGAAATATAGAAATAACTACCTCCCATTTATGTTCAGCTTGCATATGTGCAACAGGCTTTAGGGAATGATGAAGATGAAATGACAGCCTATAACAATATTCTAAAACAGAAGTTAGCTGATGTTTGATGGATTAAAGAAGTTTGACAAATTAATTGACAAGAGTGGTGGAGGTCAAGGATTACAACTTGCTGATAGCCTTGAGTATAAGCTTTCTTCTAGATAGAAGGAAGCAATTTACTGTAATTGTGCACTGATGTTACTAAATGCAAACAAGTTAGATCAGGCTCGAGAACTTATATTGACCCTTCTCAACATGTTCCCAGATAGCGTGACACCGACTTTACTTCAAGAATCCTTGTTAATCAAAGAGAACAAATCTAATCAAGCAGAAGAAATTTTAGGAAAAAATTATTGAAAAGCTTCCAAAGAAATCAACACTGGCTCTTCTTTTACGCGGCCAAGTTACCGCAGTTGCGAGTCATTATCAGGTTGCTATTGAATCTTTGCAGCACATAACTGAAATAAAACACTGACCTGGAACTGTTTCTACATTAGTATCTTTAAAAGAGAAGGCAGGTGATATTGATGGGGCAGAGGTTGTCTTTGATGCTGCTATAGAGAGATGGAGTGTTTGTGTGGAGTGGTGGAGGAGTATGGAGGGCCGCAAGGCCAAAAGCGTGGTGTTTTGTAAATCTGGGTATGCAGCAGTTGAGAGAGAGAGATCACGGAGAGAGTGCTATGCTGCAATGAGAATTGAGTGAGTGAATCGAATGAGTGAGGGAGATGGAATCGACAGGATTTTTCAGTATGACAGATAAACAAATGCTAACGATTTGAGCGAAAATGGCAGCAGTTCTAAAAAGCAGACAAGAAAAAATGATATGCAAGTGTTTCTTCTATGGAGGGTGTTTCTTGTAGCCCTAACAGTCTACCATATTCCTCATATTCCAGACTACAAAAATGTCAGAGAAAAATTCCTAAATAAGGAAAAGGCGCAGATCTATAATGGCCACATAATAACAAGTGGCTCAGACTTGAGCAGGGCCAAAATTCGCCATCTCTGATACCATGTCAAACACACGCATGGTAGGGTGGAGAAACTAAACACACACATAGAAAGATAAGCATGAGTTCCTTATATTATTCACCATAGATGTACATTTATAATACAATGGTGTGACTCTTGGATTCATCTTCCAAGGTCACTTGGAATCCTTTGTGATTGTTCGCCTTCCACACCTACCCATAGAGGATTAGGTGTCCAACGGTCACCAACTTAATTTTCCCTATTGATGAGGGACGAGAGGCCTTCCATAACAAGGACAAAAAGAAGTGGTGAGAGAGGGCATCCTTGCCTAAGACCTCTACCAACATGAAAGAAGTCAGTAGCTGCCCCATTGATGAGGATGTTGAAAGTGGCATTCATAATACAGCCCATAATCTAGTTTGTTAATGATTGGGGGAAGCCCGTATGGATAAGTATGAGATGAATGTAGTTCCAATTAACATGATCAAATGCTTTGGCAAGGTCAATTTTGAGGATGGTGCTTTTGAGATTATTTGTTTTAATGGAGTGCATGACCTCCTGAGCAGTGCCAATGGCCTCATGAATCTGTCTGTGGTGGATAAGAGCAAATTTTTCCTTGGCAATATGAGAAGAGAGAATGGGTTTTATATGGTTGGCAATGGTTTTGGATATAATTTTCTAAATGCAGTTACAGAGGGAAATAGGCATGTAGTCATGGAAGATGGCAGGGTGATCATTTTTGGGAATCATAACAATGAAAGTAGAGTTGAAACCATCATATATCCGACCATATATTCTACTTTCTTCAATGACCTGGAGGAGATCTCTGCCAATGAGTTTTAAAAAGTGTAGATAGAATTCAATGGGCCATCCATCTGGTCCCAGGATTTTTTCCTTCTTAAACCATTTCAGTACTCCTTTGATCTCACCCATGGTGACCGGTGCATTGAGATCCTCTGCCTGATCTTCATCAACAAACCTGTGAAACGTTCAAGCAATATTCATAATATCTGGCAGGTTGATGTTGTGCGGTGCTCTGTATTGATGAGTGAAATGCTGGATACCCAGATCTGCAAGCTAAGCGCGTGATTCGGCCACATATCTAGTAGAATCAGTTAGTTCCCATATAGTATTGATGATATTCCTTCCTTTAGCACATTGTTGAAAGAACTTAGTATTTTCATCACTGGCTTTCAACTAGATGGCCCTTCTTTTTAATCTCCACTCCTCCTCCTTTTGACAAAGGATATTTTCCCTGGTGGTTTCTAGTGCAATCAACTGCTCTTTGGAAGGCACCCAATGGAAGCCCAAGTAGTTTGAATCAGTGAGCTGAGATATTTCCAATTCAATCCTATTCAGCTCCTCCTCTTTGAGCTTTTTTTTGTGTTGAGCCCAATGGATAGTATTTGCTTTGATATGTTTGATATTTTCATTAAAAACCCTTGCAGGTTCCCTATTGGGAAAGAGATTGCAGTGCTTCCACTCCTGTGTGACCAGAAGTTGAAATTTTGGGTCATGTAACCATCTAGCATTAAATTTGAATGGTGTATGCGGTTTCTATTCACCTTCTAGAAATTCCAAATAAACAGGAGAGTGATCCGAGGCCCCACCCATGCCCACCCACTATCTAGATCTAACCATTCGGTTATGAAAAGGCTACTTGATAAGGAATCTATCAAGTCGACGCGCCAGTGCAGCCTCCCCCGTGCGTCTATTTCGCCAAGTAGGTTTCTTCTTTTGCATGTCAATATCAATAAATTCAGCCAATTCCATATTTGTGGCGATGAAATTAGATAGCGGATCCGGGAAAGCTTGAGGTCCCCAAGATTCTGAGATCTCGATAGAAAAATTTAAGTCCTTGCCAAGAATGATGCGATTATGCTAGAGCAGAGTGCATCGTATCAGAGAGTGCCAGAATAACTCTTTGTTTATGCAAGGACCGTAAACATTAATCAGGGTGAAAGGATGTTCAAATTCATAAGTAGTAACATCCATGCCGATGACAACCTCCCGACCCCAACAATTCATAATCCGAGTGGTCTTGTTGTTGATGCCTAAAGCATAGCCCCCAGATCGACCACGAGCATCAATTGTCACAAAGTTCCAATCTGGGAGGAGAGTTTTTAAGATCTTGGTAATGGATGCACCATCCCCCAATGTTTCTTGAAGGAACATGGCATCAATGGGAAAGGTAAGTAGAAGTCTCCTAAGTTCCAATTTCTTGTTAGGGTTGGCAAGTCCCCTGCAATTAAATGAGAGACAGATCATAATGGGACCACATCCTTGGGTTTTCTTGCTCTAAGAACTCGAAGAAGGGAATATTGCCTACTCGCAGCCACCTCCATGTTGGCCCTGCGAGTAGCCTTTGTGATCGCAGAAGGTCTGCCACGAGATTTAGATGATGAGGGGCCCTGCACCGAACCAATGCCCAGCTCTGACAAGGAGGGCTGCTGAATAGATGATCTCAAGTAGTAATGGTGCCCAGAAGATGAGCAGTCGGATGTCATATGGGGGGATGAGCATGAGGTCTCTACAAATGTGTGGGATATAGTGGGTGGGATGGAAGGGGGTGCTAATGCAACAGAGCAACTAATGAAGTTTAATGAACAAAATGTATGGTGTACAGAAATAGATGGTGCAGGTGATAAAAAAATGCTAATAGAAGGAGAGGGCAGAGAGGCACCTGGAACCAAATTCGGATCCTTGTGAGAAGAATGGATAGAATTATTGTGATTGCGCGCTTGAGTAATCGGCCAGGTGGGAAGCACAGCCTCGGACTGAGTAATGGCCTCCATCGGTTGCACTTCTGGTGTCGAGATAACAGTGACTAGGCCGGTTTGTGTAGCCATATGAGCGACCGTCTTGTAGAGGGGAACCGCAGCACCCATGAGTGGACATTATTTGTATAGATTCCCAACCGAATGGCAACGCCGACATCTAAATAGAACCCCCTCATAGTCCAACATCTGCTACCAAACCATCCCTTCGAAAAACATGTTGTAATTGTCATGGAGGCCATCCCTGGTATCCATACGAGCAATAGAGTAGATACCCGTCTCTAGATATGACCTACATATAGGCCAAAATCCTCCCCAATGTTGCGAAGTGTGGCTTCATTCCAAAATTGAAGCGGAAGCCCTGGCAAACGCATCCAAATCGGGCCAGCACCCAAGTTTTCCTTGTTGGGATCAAAAAGAGGGAACCATGTTTTTAATAGCACTGGGTGCATCTCGATATTCCAGTATTTGGTTAAAACCTAGTCCACCAAAGCAGGTAGAGAAAAATTAAGGGTGAACTAGCCCCTGTTCAAAATTATAACACCCGAAAGTTGCTCCATGTGACCACCCCAAATTTCTTATGTCTAGAGCTTTAGTCGCGCAGTGGTGTATTTGTGGCCACAGACCTTTCCCACAAGCACCGTAGCAGTCGTCAACTCGATGTTTTCCATGCCTTGATCCTGGCCAAAATTTGTGTTATAACTATGTCGATTCTTGGTAGGTCGAGTTCCCCCCCCTTCTCTAGGCGGGTTCTGGTCCCCAGTGGTCGCACCAGGTTCACCAAGCCCGTCTGAGTCGGACGAAAGTTGCGCTTCAACCATCTGTGCATCAAATGGAATATCTACAAAACATCCAAAAGCCAAAATTGGCTCCGTCGCAACAATGGATAGAACGGGTTGATGCAATGACTCCTCCCCACCGATGAACAGGTCTGCAAAACCTAGGGTATCCGCACATAGATTTTCAGATGCCTCAGCAGCGCACGTGCCCGTAGTAGTGTTGTGGAACTCTAGCAAGTCAGGGGTGTCTTGTGCCTGGTGCTCCCAGAGACGCAACATAGAGGGCGACGGAATAGTGAATGACAGAGAGTCAAAATGACCAACAATAGGTTCGGTGTTGTTCACGGGCATGACCAGCAGAGGCTGCTATGGCCGGTGAATGGCTAGTGCTGGCGCCATATCATCCATGGCAACCACGTCATCATTTTTCTGCTTCCCCCAAATGTCAACACCCTCTAGAGGGTCAGCAGTGTATTCAAGTTCCTCTTCGTAAATACTCATAGCCAAAGGATGGGCCAGTATGGTACCGGTGCAGTCATGAACAGTGACCAAAAAACACAGAGCTCGGCGTGAAAATCATCGATAGTGCCGCCAGAGGATACCTTGTAAACAAACCACTATCTTAAACAATGCGGAGAGAGCAAACAGTAGTGAGGTAAACTTACCAGATGGTGACCAGATGTCAAAGTGGTCACCCCGATGCACTAGAATATTGGAAGTGGCAGCATAAGAAAAACCCGGGTCAAAGGCAGTGGGACAAAGACCACTGTCAGAAAAGAGCAGACTGCCACGGAGTAATGCATAGAGCAGCACAGAACCCCCACAATACCTGTGACCGCTAATACAAACAACCCCGGTGCCAAAATAAAATATTAAAGAAGCAAAGCTTGAGGTGAACTGAAACTAGTCAGTGGCAGACAAATTATGATGACCGTGGTTGTTCTGAATGGTGAATAGCTAAAAACCTAAAACCATTTATACCCATAGCAAGAAAGGATAGAACCAAAAAACATGTACCCCTGAAAGGTAGACCTGAAATGCAGGGATGTGCTATTATCCATAAGCCAAAGGGCCATCAACAGCCATCGGTCTTGTGTATCCCATGGCTACCATGGCTAGGGTTCGCACCAACCTCAAGCTCCAGATCTTTAAGAATCAGCAAGTCATGAGCAAAGATCAAAATATACATTATTAATAACACAAACATTATTATTTTTAATTTTAAAAAAATTGTATAAATTTTATTATTAATTGAAACGAGTGAAAGTACACCACAATAAAAGTTTTATTTTGTACCAGATTTAATAATTTATTATTTTATTCATAAATTAAAAATTATTTATATTTTTCAATATTTAATTATATTAATAGCAAAAAGTTGAGAAACTTATTGACAATAATCAAAACAATAAATACTCATCTAACAATATGCAAATTGGTATCAAAGCCAATAACGATTGGTTCAGTGAGGTTAGTACTCATAAACTTTATTACCAAATAGAAATGGAAAATACTAGACGATCTGTTTCTTTCAGAGAAATTGATGACAGAGAGCATGCAGAAGAAAACTCTTTAAGAGATATGTTTGCTTCTTCTTCTAAGAGATTCATAAACTCAGCTGAACTTGAGTATCTAGAGAGTCAGCCATCAGCTAGATTGTGTTTTCCTAGTGTAAACTCCTCTGAAGTTTATTCTGATTTATCTATGTTCCATCTCAAAACTGTAACTTGTATTTCCATAAAAGAAAGCATTATTCAGATCCATGAAAACTCAGATGTTGTCTAAACAATTCCTTTGTTGGACCCAAAACAACTCCAGAAAGAAGCTAGGAGGATGGGAACTAAATATCTCCATCTGGGGTGCATAAGAATAGGGATCAATGCCCTAACACACAGAGGATTGAATAATTTTGTCCTTCCTACTGTCAGAGACATGACACACAATAAGTATTCAGACTCCCTAATAGGCGGGATGGTTGCTCCACTATCTGATGGGCCGGTATATTTTGATTACTATCCTAACTTTTCTGTTTATACCTTCGATGAGCACATCAAATATATTCTGCAACTACAAATCCAGACCACTGGATTTGATATGAAGAAAAAGAAGAATAATATATCCATCCAAACCCGTGGGTGTTTCAGGCATACCAACACCCTATACCCTGTTGTACTCCATGCTCCTAGTAAAGAATCAAAATCCAGTGTGGTTGTTCTAACGGATGCCCAGAATCAAAAAATAGAACACCAACTCATCAAATGGGAAGATTTGAGCTTTCTAGAACATTAGGTTGTAGACAATCCAAAGCCTCCTACATTACAAAGCATCACTTCTACTAATATTCAAGAAGGCCCCTCATTTGTTGTCGTGTCTTTCCCCAGAATATCAACTATAGACCGCAGAAGAATTGATCAAGCCTGTAAAGCTTCACCCATGTATATAGATCCACAAGAAGCTGATACTGTTAGTTCACACCTCTCATTTGTACATTGTACCCATGTTGATTTATTCGAATTTGCTCAATTGTAAATTTTTCCTCTTTGCAAGTTATATGCCCAAATTGCAAAAGAAAATTAAATCTCAGTAGCCTTGCTGAACTTGTCATACATCAAAATCATCATCCCAGGACTGGAGAATCTCCTCCAACAACTTCAGTCACTCCTTTTCCTAATCCTAAATGTGCTGACATCCCATTTCCCCATGATTCTGAGCACATAATGATGATTCATGAACTACCTTCTCTTGAGAATGAAGATCCACGTCTGAAAGAGATGTTCAGTAAGATGAGACCAATGAATATGCCCAAATATGGTCTAGGATACCTTGAACAACTTGATGAGTTGATTCCAATATCCAGATTTGAAATTTTTTTTCCTGAAGATTGTAAGAAGCCATCTAAGCCTGAAATGCATAATTTTTTGTCCATAATGGATGGATGTGAAAAGCATACAGTAGATACCCAATGGATAAAGAACATGTTGAATTGGGATCTCTATACACATCCTGAAGCAAATGCTTTTGACCTTGGTACCCCACACCAAGAAAAGATCTAGTTGTCAGAAGAATGGAAATAATACATGACTAAGACAAATACATGGTTGTCTTTCTACGAATGGAAGAAAAAGTGTGAACCCTCTGGTATCTTCATGATAGATGCTGAGTCGTATTCTTCTAAACATTATTGGGTTTCCACTGATGGCAGCAAGATTGAAACTTATACCACATTTCCTCCATATAACGTAATCATCTTAGGAGAAGCACAAAACAGTGCCAAAGCCATTCTTTTAGTCCTCAAAGATGATAATGCCCTTGGTATTGATGGTAGAATTTAGAAAGCAAGTGAACAAATAAACTGGACCAATACAGTAGTCAAAGGGCTAGAAATGAATTGTGCTAAAACTACTGATTTGAAAGAGCATTTTGATAATCTTCAAGTTTCTATAATAATGTAAATAGATCCATGAATGATGTACTGCATTATTCTAGTTTTGTGTTGAAGGTTTTTGTCAGAGAATCTCTATCTAAAATTGAAGATGTTGAAAATAAAGTAGAGATTGAGATGCATTCTACCCAAGGGCTTATCACAGAATTATCTGAAAATTTTGATAAAATGCATATAACCCCTGTAGACAAACCTATTCCTTCTTCCTATCTCTATAAGAGAACTATAAATATTTAGCATCATGTAAAACCTGTTGATAGGTTTCCCCATCTGCTTCCAAAAGAAATCCATTTAGAGAAATCTAAACCCATTACTATCTCCTCTTTATTCAAATAACAAGAATAGGACGTCCCTGAAAGTTCAGAACCTCATTTGTTCCCTATTTATGAACCTCTTGAGAGCCAATTCACCAGATACCCTGCTCCTAATCTCAATGGGAAAGGAAAACTTCCTGAGCCTCATCATTTTCATCCTGAATCACACAGGGAATGGAATATTAGCAATTTAAGTGTTGGTCAAATCAGACAAATGATTTATATCATGTTCACAGAATATAAACTCATGTGTCTGAAAGGAAAAAGTGAGGTTGAAGCCTGCAAATCAATCATCCAGTGCTTTACTGGAACTCTACTAAGGCGGTGGGAGACGCAAAATATCACCTGCCTTAGTAGCAAAGATGGAAAATGAACTTTTAAAAGATGAGGTAGGGGATATTATTCACAACTCTGATGGGACTCCACAAAACAATATGATTGGAGCCTTGACTTCACTCATTTTAGAACATTGGTGTGGAGGTGAGATTGAGCTTGCAAATAAACACGAGATGATCCTCATGAATCTCAAATGTCACAAGATGTCTCAATATGAAAATTTTTATAGAAACTGGGTTCAAAGGATATATGAAGTAAAGGACAGCAAAAACATATTATGGAAACAAGTATATTTGGAAGCCTTACCATCTAAATTTGTTGACTATCTTAGACAACAAGGGCCTTCCAATTACCATTTGAGTCTTTTACTTGGGGGGAAATATATAGCATAGTTACCAGAACCTTGGTAGGGTTATGCACAAATATGAAAGTCAATAAATCTCTGCAAATACTGTCCAAGTTGCCTGATAGTAAATCTATTTGTAGTAAGTATGGCTTATCTATAGATGATCCTATAGTAAAAAGAAGAAAAGCCAAAAATAAATCCAAGAAAATAAAAAGGCAGGGATACAAGGAATACCCACAGAAGAAAAGGAAGGGGAACAGAGAAGGGTACTACAAATATGTCCCTAAAACTCATTACTATCAGCCAAAATATATTCATCTACAAGCTTCAAAAAGCGATCAATGGAACAAATTGACATGTTGGCTTTGTGGCCAACCAAGACACACATCAAACAGATGTCCTATAGTAGATGAATCAAAGAAAAATAAAGGGAAAAAGTCTCAGGAACTAGCCAAGAAGAAAAAGACTATAAAAATAGAAAGTGCAATATTGTGTTACAGGTGTGGGTCAAAGAATCATAGGTCTGAAAATTGTCCAAATTTTTCAATTAGGGAAAAAATTCAACAGCAACAATTAGAATGCACTTCATCTTCTTCTGAAACCTATTCCTCAAACTCTTCTGATGAAGAACTGAATATGCATATGAATGGTTGCAATTGTACAGATTCTGATGATTGTCATTGTAATACTGACACTGAAACAGAAAATTCTTCTGATGAAGAAAACTTCATTTCTGAAAAACATGAAAAAGAAAAAATTCTTATGGCTCAGACCATAGATGATGCTGAAACTAAATTAGTTTCCCAAATTCGAGCATTGGGAGAAGGAGAAATGAAAGAAATACTATTAGAAACTTTCTTAAATACTATGCACAAAAATCAAGGGATAGCAGCAAAACCACTCCCAAATCATAAAGCAAAGCATTATTTATTGATGCTTCATTCGAGAAAAACACAAAGTCCTTCCAAATAAGTCAGCAGCAAGACAAGGTCAGATCTTTGACACTATGAGAAGTTAGCAAAGAGATTCATAATCTCAAAAAAGAAATCTCCTCCTTAAAACTCAAGGTCTCTCAAATAGAAAAAGGAAAGATGCTTGAAGAAGAAGAAGAGTGTTTTTCTAATCCCAACATAAAAATTTTTGGAAGGCAAGAGAGATGACTCCATGGGCTTCAGAGACATGAGAGTCATGACTATACAATATCAGCAACACCATGTAATTCTTGATATTTGCATGGAAGGGGAAATATTTTCTCTTAGGACACTGATTGATACAGGAGCAGATGTAAATGTCCTAAACTCTAAAATAATACCAACCAAATACTGGGTAAAATATTTCAGACAAGTAGTTGGCCTGGGAAACAAAAATTTATTGTATGAATTTCCCCAAGCGTCTATATGTTTTTAATGAGCATTGCATTAAACTGAAATTTGTAGTTGCAAATATTCTTATTGACTGCATTTTAGGAAATGTTTTTCTGGCTATTGTATAACCTCATGATTCAACTATCTTGAATGGCAAAAAAGCTGGCTATTTCATAATCGTACCAAGCTCATATGGAAGTTTCCAAGTCATCAAATTACCCTTTGTATCTACTCCCAGAGTCTCCACCATGGTACAAGCTATGCAACAGATGGAAAAAGCCAACAAAAAGATAGTTTAACTCAAATATTTGAAGACCACTATGAAAATAGGAGACTATATTCAGACTCCTATCATTAAACAAAGAATCTCTCTCCTAAGAGCCCAAATTGAGAAAGACTGTTGTGTAGAGGAACCAAATGCTTTTTGGAATCGCAAGCAGCATTGTGTAGAACTCCCATACAAGGATGACTATGAAGGTAGGCCTTGTAAGAGTCGGGCAATCCCCGTGAATAAAGAATATAGAGATCTTTGTGAGAAAGAAATAGCAAGTTTATTTGATAGGGGATTAATCATAGAATCTAGTAGCCCATGGAATTGTTATGGATTCTATGTGAATAAACATTCAGAATAGTTAAGAGGAATCCCAAGGCTTGTCATAAATTACAGACTTCTAAACTGTGTCCTATCAGATGATACCTATCCAATACCCCATAAAGGAAATCTACTTGCTAGAATTGCAGGAGCCAAAATATTTTCAAATTTTGACATGAAGTCGGGATTTTGGCAGGTTGCAATTAAAGAAGCAGATAAATTCAGGACAGCTTTTAGTGTGCTTGTTGGGCACTATGAGTGGAATGTTATGCATTTTGGTCTTAAACATGCACCATCCAAATTCCAAAAGGTTATGGATACCATTTTCAAACCTTACTTTGACTATTTGATTGTGTATATTGATGATGTCCTCATCTTTTCTAAAAACGTCCATGATCATTTTAAACATGCTCAAACATTCTTCCAGGTGGTCGAGAACAATGGGTTGGTCCTTAGTAAGAAAAAGATAGAGTTATTTCAGACCACTATTAAATTTCTTGGACATACAATTAAATATGGCCAAATCTCTTTGCAAAAACATGCTTTGGAATTTGCAAATAAATTCCCAGATATCATCACAGATAAAACTCAGCTGCAAAGATTCTTGGGATGCTTAAATTATGTGAGAAAATTTTATAAAAATTGTGCCAAAGATAGAAGTTTGTTGATTCAGAGGTTACAGAAGAATCCACATCCATGGACTGCAGCACATACTAAAGCAGTCAAGAGAACCAAGAATAAGGTTAAAAATCTTCCAATTCTTTTTGTTGCTGATGAAGACTCTTTTAAAATTTTTGAAATAGATGCCAGTAATACTGGATGGGGAGGTATCTTAAAGTAGAAAAAGGAGGACAAAGAACAGATTGTTCAGTTTGTTTCAGGCACATCGAGTCCTTCTGAAAAGAACTACTCCACTATTGAAAAAGAAGTCAAAGCAGCCTGGAACTGCATTGATAAATTTGACATTCATCTCGTTCATAAGAAATTTCTTTTAAGAACAAATGCATCTGCTTTGAAAAAATTTCTCATCAAAGATATAAATAAACCTGGAGAGACGAAGTTTGCTAGATGGTAGGCCTTATTTGCAAATTTTGACTTTCTTGTTGAACACATCAAAGGTAAAAATAATTGTTTGCTTGACTTTTTAAGCAGAGAATATTTAAATCAGAGTGATACCATCATGGTGATAGTTACAGAATGGGATCCTTCTCAACGAGTTGAAATTATGAGAAGCATTCTCGAGGCACAAGGATGGGGTGAATATTGTTCAAAGTGGAATCTACCTGGCAGCTAATAAATACAAAGATACTGGATACAAATCTCCAGCCCCATACTGATATATAGCATCTAGTACCAGAAAGGAGAGTATACCCAAAAGGCAACAAATGGATACATGATATGGTCTATAAAAGGAGTATGCTTTCTGTTCATTTGGCAGAGGAATATTTGAGCAAATATTTTCATGATATAAGCATCATCTAGACAAAGGGAAGCAGCTGAAGAAGTGTCTATCACAAATATTTCACTATAAATCACACTAGAGATCCAGGCTGGAGTGATATGCTAGAAATGTGGCCAAGAGGAGATCCATCTATAATTTTTCCAGACACCATATACAACTTTTCAGAGTACAAAAAATTATGGTGGGACATAATGAATGTAGATGGGAAAACTGAGACCCATTACACCAAAGTGAATTTTGGGCCTACATGGACCACACAAAGAAATAGGCAAAATGAGTGGCTTCAAAACTGGTGGAATGATTATGGACTGAATAATACAATTATGGATACTATGTATTTCAAGTCAAATTTTCAATCTAACTGTAATATTTGTGGAATAGTAGAATGTTTTCACTCTCCATGCAAAAATGTTGGAGATTTAAACAATTTCCCTGATTATGAAATTCTTGAACAATTCATGAAAAGGCATCATGAATGGTTGGTTATGACAAAGATCAAGCACCAAATAGTGTTGCACAAACCAATGATTGTAAGAATAATCTACACAAAGCCTGGGATGAGGCCTCGTACAAGAGGTTCAGATTTCTGGGGATCACACCCCTTGGAAATATTTCATGATGGTTCTAGTGGGCTTTCCCGTAAAAGCATCCACAGTGTAGATGATGTCCAGTCACGAACTGACAGTGACCAGTTTTCTAGTGGGATTTTCTGGTAAAAAACATCCACTATGTAATATTTTTTGTATAGGTTGTACAAAGACTCCTTTAAGTCACGGGACTCATAACACTTCTCCGACCCCTGGTGGGATTTGACCCCACATCCCTACCACTGATGGAAATATGTACAACAATCTGTCTGTCTGATTGTCTAGTGTTTGTCCCCTCAGCTTTCTTATATAAGGAGGCAGGTAAGGCTCATTAGGGACATTCGTAGTTGGAGTTTAGAGTCTGATTTTTTTGAGTTTTGAGTCATAGACGAAAGTGCGAGATTATCTTCCTTCCTACTCTGCATCTGCGAACTACGGTTTGACCTGCTTGCATCATGAAGGGGTTCTTTCCTTTGTCTTTTTATAAGTTTGAATATGAGAAGCCTGCACATCAAAGTGAGAGCTCTGGTGAGAACCTAAAGTGGCCAGATTCATAGGTTTTTAGTTTGGTTTTATGTCTAAGTTCTAAAGACGGAGTCTGCGAAAGGCCAGGAAGCCT
This sequence comes from Pinus albicaulis, assembly GCA_034641835.2. Classification (NCBI taxonomy): domain Eukaryota; kingdom Viridiplantae; phylum Streptophyta; class Pinopsida; order Pinales; family Pinaceae; genus Pinus; species Pinus albicaulis. The sequence goes on along the minus strand of CM076573.1, from coordinate 241,781,045 downwards.
TCAGATCGCGTCTTGTTTATCAAGTCGCAATATCTGATAAATGCCTTAGCAGTCAATCTCTATGATAGAACTATATCTCTCTGTAAAAAAATTTGATCATTAATAAAAGAAGTATCCATTTCTAAGTTTCATTTCTGCATATGAGTATTGTACTCTGTTTACTTAAATTGATCTATTGAGGTAGTATATGTGAGACAAGAATTTTGCTTGAGGTTCACCAGAAGTTCGCTGAGGTATGAGGAACACCAGTCTGTTAAAGGCAGGAGGCCACGTGAAGGATGCTAGAGTGTGAAAGACTAGAGGTTCGTGTACGGGTTTGTGTAAAGGTTCTTGTATTGCTCATAGAGAAGAGACTCAACAAGGTTGAAGCGTTGGTAGTGCAAGCTTCGTTGAAGCCCTTGCAGCAAATAAGGGCAATCTTCAACATCGTGGAATAAGATGTGCAATTATGAAAGGAGACTATTTACTATGACAAATAACAACGTTGAAGCCCATGCCCTTTTGCATGCAAAGATTTCACTTGGCCATCATCACTCAAATGAAAATACTCATCGTATTTGGAGGTGGTCACTAGCTGAGCAAACACATGTTATACAACAACAATAGATCAAACTCTTGCCTAATCTAGATTTTGGAAAGGATTATGCATTATTGCAATGATTTAGAGGTGATGAATTGGTATCTTAGTGTTCATCATAGAACAATAACATGGCAAATTCCAAGGCTCGTGAGACATCAAGAAGAAAATATGGAACATTATATATCAGCAATTAAGTTTATGTTTAATTGATTCAAATTCATTGACCTCTTTCACTAAGGCAAATAGAGCAACGCATGAAAATACATTCCCACGTAGCCAAGATGGGAGGGATAAGATTTGATTATCCTTGTTGCACTCGTTCATTAACTCGTACTTCATCTAATGAATGCTCATACTTGAATATTAGGCTTTGAGGTGGGAATGTGATGTCATATGCTAAGATTTGAATGTTAGGCATTGAGGTGGGAATTTGGTGTCATATTACAAAGAAGAATTCATCAATTTTATTCAACTTCACAATGGGGTGTAGATTTTGGGTTTCGGTAAGCTCTCACAATTAGACTTTGTTCTCTTCCATCCAAGTGTGTCTATGGTGTAACTCTTGGTAAGGCCCATTGTCATTCCTTCCTTAGAGAGTTTACCCCTATTATCTTCTAATATCATTTACTCCTTGAATTCTTCCATCTCGGGTGTAATTTGTGGGTTCAATTTAAGGGATAAAGAAAGCACAATCAAGTTGAATATTTGTTACTTGGTTTTATTCCTTTAGTTGGAATCCTTCCCATTTTAGAGTAGCGCTTTAGAAATTGGAAGCTTTATCATAATGACAATGGATTCCACATAATTATGAGAAACATGCTTTGTATTTTAAAGGCATGAGTAGGAGTTCAATGCCTTGAATTCCTAGTCCCACTTCTTCCTTGACAATTAGAGGAAACAAGAACATAGTGCCATTCTCAAAGTTGAAATTCTAATAGAAATGGTGCTCCAACAGAAAGGCTAGTTCAACACATTAGAAGCATTGGTATAATAGCTCAATCATCAAAAATCCATGACAATGATAAAGAAACAGGATGGAATGACAATAAGGCCATAATGAATTCAATTGGAGCTAATAATGATAACTAAGGATGCAGAACAACAAAGCAGTGATGCACCCAACACAATGAAGTTGATCTCTAAAGGCAATTTAGGATTGACACTCTTCTTTCTCTATCTTTGATCCTTTGTTAAAAATGTTTTTTTTTACATTGCTTATGAAATATGTATCGACATCCTCTTCATCAATACTTTTAACATTGTCTTTATATAGCCTTTGTATACTATTATGTTTGGCTTTTTTTGAAAGAATAATCAACGCAACAAAGATTCCAACATCATGGAGATAACTACCTTATGTAACTCTTGTTATAAGATTTGACTTCAGCCCCATTTATTAATATGAACCTTTCCCAATGCTTATTACAAAAAAAATCAAAAATATAAATAAATATTTATAATGAAAGCATTAAATATTTAAAAATAGTTTGAATTTTCTGTCTTTTATAGAAGTATAAATTTTTTTTATTCTTAAATTTAATTTTAAGTTAAAAATACTTTGTCATTTTAATTAAAAATTATTTATACATTTATTGGTTAATCAATAATTAAAAATATATATAATATTTAAATTATTTTACATAATAAGGTGTATGTATATGGATTAAAAAATGTAACTATTTGGAATTAAAATATACAAACTAATTAAATTAAACAATGTTATTAATAATTGACACAAAACATTCCACTGATTTATTATAGAATTTTTTTAAACTACGAGTAGTGAATACTTACCTATAGACTGAAGATATATCTTACTGTCGACTATGAAGCCATGGCGCTACTTGAAACACGTTGACCGCAACAAAGTTTTGGGGACGACTCTCCACCCAACCATAGGTGCAGCTACATAGATTCTTTTTATAGTTGGTCACCCCCGAGCCCTCAATCAACTACTACTACCAGAGAATCCTTTGTCTCGTAGTAGTCTCATTCGAAAAGAATGAATGCTTCTCATATCCCTTTTCAGCCATTAAATATCTATCAAATTATTCCAATAATAGAAGGGGAATATAAAGAGATTCGCATGCACACAATTCCTGTGTCAACATGCCAACATTTATTCCTTTGTCTCAAGTTTTACTTAACATTTTTTGTAATTTAACTATTACTTATTTTATTTCTTTATATATATATATATATATATATATATATATATATATATATATATATATATATATATATAACTTTAGTTTATTATTTATCATTTTATTTATTTGCTATTATTATCTTTTATTTATTATTTATTGTTTTATTTATTTACATATTAATATTATTTCATTTTTTATTATTATTTATTGATTTATTAATACAGGGCATTACATATTCCCCCTCTTTAAGGAACTTCGTCCCAAAGTCAAGTTTAATTATTTGCTTATTTGTTATTTATTTATTTATTTATTTACTTCCTCGTGTTTTTCCAACACACTCTGTTGAACTAGTATACTAGTAGGCATCAAAAATTACATCACCACACCGGGGAAATCCCAAGGAATCTTAAGTCATTTTTCCCAAATTTCAGAACTAGGCATAAAGCCCCATCGATCTATACCATAGCCCTAAGGCAAGCATCCAGTCCCAGTACCCACTGACTCTGGGCATCTCGCAAGGTTTTCCCAACTCCCTCAACTCTCACTAAGGTGCATAACGGCAGGCATCGAATTCCTACACACACTTCTAGACTTTGGCATCCCAATTCAATATCATACATTGAGCCTCCTCAATATGGTCCCATTTCCTCTAAGAGTTATCCATCAAGAGACATACAAGGTAAAATAAATATTGGCATATGTAATGTTGATTAAGTTTGTCTCAACCCATATGGTGTTACATATTCTCCCTCACAGGTATGGACTTCCACGATATTATCAAATAAACCAACCTCATTTATGGATTTTTTTTTCAATCACCACATCTCAACGTGCAACCAAATCATTAGTGATAATCAAAACATCATAAAAAATAATCCATATACCCTATCTGAAATACCATAATCATCAAGAGAATACAACATCATTATCACAACAAAATAAATAAATAAGAACCACATATGTATGACATCATTAACCTCTCATCGGAACTATGTCTAATTAACACTTAACATAACATCATGAAACATCATCACAACATTATACTTCAACATTTCCATGTTGACATAAACAAATAATTGAAACCATAACCTCATACATAGTAGCATAAATTATCAAAAAAAATTAAGCAATTAGACATGATTCATATGTAACAACCTCGAACTAAAATATACAAACTATTTACATAAAGCAGTTCTCTTAATAATTAACACAAACATTCAACTTATTTAGCATAGAATTTTCGAAAACCACAAGCAGTGAATACTTACTTATAGACCAAAGATGTGTCTTATTATTGATTATGGATTCATGGCGCTGCTTGAATCACGTTGGCCAAAACAAATTTTTGGAGACGACTCTCCACTCAACTTTAGGCACAGTTGCACTGAGTTTTTACATCGAGGCATCCCGAGCCCTCAATTAACTACTACTTCCAATGAATCATTTGTCTCACAACACTCTCTTTCGAAAAGAATGAATGCTTCTCATCTCTCTTTTCAACCATTAAACAGAACAAATTGTTCCAAAAATGGAAGGGGATTGGAAAGGGATCTTCATGGGCACAATCCATGTGCCAACATGCCAACTTGTATTTCTTTATCTTAAGTTTTACTTAACTCAACAATTTTCTTAATTTAACTCTTACTTATTTTATTCTTTTTTACTTTCATTAATTTTATTTATTCTTATTATTTTTATAGATTATTTTTATATATATTTATTTAGAACTTCAGTTTATTATTTATCATTTTATTTATTTACTATTATTATCTTTTTTTTCTTTATTTATTATTTATTTGTTATTATTATCTTTTCTTTATTATTATTGTTTTATCTATTTATATATTAATATTATTTCATTTATTATTATTATTATTTATTTATTTATTAATATGAGGCATTACATACTCCCCCTCTTTAAGGAACTTCGTTCCAAAGTTAAGTTTAATCATTACTTATTATTTTATTTATTCACTACCCCATGTTTTCCCAACACCCTTTGTTGAAATAGTATACCATAAGGCATCAAAAGCTACATCACTACACCAAGGAAATCCCAAGGAATCTCAAGCCCTTTTTCCCAACTTTCAGAACCAAGCATAAAGCCTCATCAGTCTATACCATAGCTCCAAGTCTCAGACGTCATTTACCCCAAGGTAGGCATCTAGTCCTAATTCTAAATGACTATGGGCATCTCACAAGGCAGGCCCAACTCCATCCACACTCACTAAGGTGAACAACTCCAGGCATCGAAGTATTACACACTTCTGGACTTTGGCATCCCAATCCAATATCAAGTATTTGGCCACCTCAAGGTGGTCCCATGGCCCTTCAAGATCTATACAAAGCAAAAGAAATATTGGTATATGTAGTGTTAATTGAGTTTTTCCCCAACCCATATGGTGTTACATATTCTCCCTCATAGGTATGAGCTCCCACGAGATCATTAAATAAACTAACCTCATTTGTGGATTTCATGTCACTCACCACATCTCAACATGCAACCAATGCATTGGTGATAATAATAACATCATAAAAAATAATCCATATGCCCTATTTGGCATACCATATACATCATAAGAATACAACATCATTATCACAACAAAATAAATAAATAAGCACCACATATGTATGACATCATTAACCTCTCATTCAAAACTATTTCCAATTACCACATAACATCATATCATGAAATATCATTACAACATTATACTTCAACATTTCCATATTGACATAAACAAATAACTAAAACCATAACCTCATACATAGTACCATAAAGTATCAATAAAACTTAAGCAACTAGACATGATTCATATGTAACAACCCGAAATTAAAATATACAATCAAATTACATAAAACAATATTATTAATAATTGACACAAAACATTCAACTGATTTAGCATAGAATTTTCAAAAACCACGAGCAATGAATACTTACCTGTAGACTGAAGATGTGTATTTTTATCGGTGTCTTATTGTTTATTATGGAGTTGTGACTCTACTTCAATCACATTGATCGCAACAATTTTTTAGGGATGACTCTCCACCTGACTGTAGGCGTAGCTACCTATATCCTTTCTACAGTTGGCCATCCTCAAGCCCCCAATCAACTACTACTATTAGGGAATCCATTCTCACAACACTCTCCTTCGAAAAATGGATCTTTCTCATCTCCCTTTTAAATCATTAAATATAACAAATTGTTCCAAAAATAGAAAGGAAACAGAGAAAGATCCACATGCACATAATACATGTGTCAACATGCAAATTTTTATTATTTGTCTTAAGTTTTACTTAACATTTTTCTTTATTTAATTCTTGTTTATTTTATTCCTTTTTAAGTTTGTTAATTTTACTTATTCTTACTATTTTTATATTTATTTATTTACAACTTCAATTTATTATTTATCATTTTATTTATTTACTATTATTATAATTTCTTCTTTATTTGTTATTTATTTGTTATTATTATCTTTTCTTTATTATTTATTTTTTATTTATTTATATATTATTATTATTATTATTATTATTATTCATTTCTTAATACAAGTCATTATATACTCCCCCTCAGTAAGGAACTTTCTCTCAAAGTTAATTTTAATCATTTACTTATTTTTTATTATTTTTATTTAGTTATTTACTACCCCAAGTTTCCTCGACACCCTTTGTTGAACTAGTATACCAACAACCGTCGAAAGTTACATCAACACACAAGAGAAATCCCAAGGAATCTCAAGCCTTTTTTCTCAACTTTCAGAACCAGGCATAAAGCCTCATCGGTCTATACCATAGCCCCAAGTGTCACCCCAAGGCTCAGACCTCATCTGCCCTAATGCAAGCATTTGGTCCCAATACTCAATAACTTTGGGAATCTTGCAAGGTTGGCCAAACTCCCCCCACACTCACTAAGGTGCACAGCCCTAGGCATCAAAGTCCTACACACACGTCTGGAATTTGAAATCCTACTTTAATATCAAGCACTCAGTCTCCTCAAGATGGTCCCATAGCCCTCCAAGAGTTATCCATCAAGCGTTATATAAGGAAAAAGAAATACTAGCATATGTAGTGTTGATTTATTCTATCCCCAACTCATATGGTGTTACATATTCTCTCTCGCAAGTATGGTCTCCCACGAGATCATCAAATAAACTAGCTCTCTCGGCCCATTTGTGGATTTTTTTTCAAATGCCACATCTCAACATGCAACTAATGCATTAGTGATAATCATAACATCATATAAAATAATCAGTATTCTCTATCTAGCATACCATATCCATCATGTGAATACAACATCATTATCACAAGAAAATAAATAAATAAGCACCACATATGTATGACATCATTAACCTCTCATCATAACTATGTCTAACTACCACTTAACATTACATCATGAAACATCATCACAACATTATACTTCAACATTTCCATGTTGACATAAACATATAATTGAAATTGGAACCTCATACATAGTACCATAAAGTATCAATAAAATTTAAATAATTAGACATGATTCGTGTGTAACAACCGAGAATTAAAATATACAAACTAATTACATAAAACAATGCTATTAATAATTGACACAAAACATTCAAAAACTATGAGCAGTGAATACTATGTTGGTGAATACTTACATGTAGACCGAATATGTGTTTTACTGTCGATTATAGATCCATATCGTTATTTGACTCACGTTGAACACAATAATTTTTTGGGGAAAACTCTCCACCCAAGCGTAGGCGTAGCTGCACATATTCTTTCTACAACTAGTGACCCCTGAGCCCTTAATCAAGTACTACTGCTGGGGAATCCTTTGTCTCACAGCACTCTCATTGGAAAAGAATGAATGTTTCTCATCTCCATTTTTCATCCATTAAATAGAACAAATTGCTTCAAAAATAGAAGGGGATTAGAAAGGGATCCACATGCACACAATCCATGTGTCAACATGTCAAATTTTATTTCTTTGTCTTAAGTTTTAGTTAACTCAAATTTTTTCTTAATTTAACTCTTAGTTATTTTATTCCTTTTTAATTTTGTTAACTTTACTTATTCTTCCCCCGATCGGGGTGAGTGTTGGAGAACTGGCGGCAATGGGATCCGTGCCATGATTAGAGACATTGTGATCCATAATAGAGGTTAGTCGGATGGTGGCCATCATTTAATTCAATGCATGCACAAGGTGGAAAACAATAGATATAGATGTGAGAGATGATATGAGTTACAATGAGACTTAACACCTTTTAGGTATGGTGTATAGAACCTAGTCGGATCTGGTACAAATATTTGTCGCCTCTATGAAGTTTCAAGGTCGATTGTGAAAGGTTTGTTCCAACCCAGTGTTTCTCCTCAAGTTGCAAGCAACGGTTGTGGGGTTGCTCTACTCCCAAATTCGTAAGTTTGCCTTGCCAGTTCCTCTCTCTAAGCTAGCCTCAAGCTTGGACAGACTCCTAGGCAGTAGTGTGGTGGTTACTTAGTTATCAGGTTCAAGGGAACTTGTGTGGACTGCGGTTTAGTACCATGGCTCTACCTCCTCACAATGGGGCCATTGGACAGGGAGGGTGTGGCTGGGGCCAGAACAAGGGAGCTATACAAGGGGCTCGGCACTCCCAGACACAACAAACTAGGGGCCGAGAGTGTCGCAGTATTTCAAGCATGACCTAAGAGATTTCTCAGGCTTTCTAGGAAAACACGTTTCCACAGGTTTGGAAATTGATTTCTGGGCGGGAGACAGATATAAAACAAAAATCAGAGAATATTGACTTGGACATGGAGGAGTATCAGACTTTGATCACACACCCAGGACACTCTAGAGGACGATATATCCAATTTCAATAAGCAGTGTACTTATACTAGATAATGAAAAATATTGTGGCAAAATAAATGGTGGATTCCTCTACTGTTTCATTTAAGGATGCTTCAAACTTGTAAGAAATTCACATGGAATTTCAACTCATCCAACGTTAGATCCAGCTTCAAACTGCCCGCCTCATCTGCATAGATAAACACATCTCGTGCCTCCCTAAAACTGAACTTTCGGGCTCCAACGCTAAATATTCAGTGCCCATAAACCCATCAGATGAGTAGTCTGATAATATGTATGTTTCTTTTTAAAATTTTGAGATGTCAACATGGTAGCTCTACATATTTTGATGTCTGGGTATATAGTTCATAGGAAAATTAAAGACAACGAGACATGTAAAGAAATGCTAGATAGTCTCGGAATTTTTAAGTTTTGTACAGCTTATAATGCAGTCAGAGGGCCAGCAGACCTAGTTTCCCAATGGGAAGATTGAGCCCATTTGATCTTGATGGATTTGGATGTAAAACTTGCATCTTAATGTTTATGAAAATGGAATAGAAAGGTATTGCTAATCTTACTAAAAAAAACTTTACTTATTCTTACTATATATATATATATATATATATGGAACTTCAATTTACTATTTATCATTTTATTTATTTACTATTATTATCTTTTCTTCTTTATTTATTATTTATTTCTTATTATTATATTTTCTTTACATATATATATATATATATATATATATATTAATTTTATTTCATTTTTTATTATTATTATTATTATGTATTGAGTTATTAATATGAGGCATGACATACTTTCTCATTTAAGGAACTTCGTCCCAAAGTTAAGTTTAATAATTTAGTTATTTATTATTTTATTTATGTATTTATTACCATGTGTTTTCCCATCACTCTTTATTGAACTAGTATACTAGCAGGCATCGAAAGTTATATCACCACACTGGGGAAATCATAAGGAATCTCAAGCCCTTTTTCCCAACTTTTAAAACTAGGAATAAAGCCTCATTGGTCTATACCATAGCCCCAAGGCTCAGACCTCATCTACCCCAAGACAAGAATCTAGTCCCAGTACTCAATGACTCTAGGCATCTCGCAAGGTTGACCCAACTCCCTCCACACTCACTAAGGTGCACAACCTAGGCATCAAACTCCTACACACACTTCAGGACTTCGACATCCCAAACTAATATCAAGCACTCGGTCTCCTCAAGATGGTCCCATATCCCTCCAAGAGCTATTCATTAATATCTATATAAGGAAAAAGAAATGCTAGCATATGTAGTGTTGATTGAGTCTGTCCCTAGTCCATAAGGTGTTACATACTCTCCTTCGCAGGTATAGGGTCCCATGAGACCATCAAATAAACTGACCCCATTTGTGGATGTCTTTTCAATCACCACATCTCAACATGCGACTAATGCATTAGTGATAATCATAACATCATAGAAAATAATCCATATGTCCTATCTGGCATACCATATCCATCATGAGAATACAATATCATTATCACAACAAAATAAATAAATAATCACCACATATATATGACATCATTAACCTCTCATCAAAACTTAGTCTAATTACCACTTAACATCACATCAGGAAACATCGTCACAACATTCTAATTCAACATTTCCATGTTGACATAAACACATAACTAAAACCATAAACTCATACATAGTACCATAAAGAATCAATAAAAATTAAGCAATTTAGACATGATTCATATGTAAAAACCTAAAATTAAAGTATACAAACTAATTACATAAAAAAATGTTATTAATAATTGACACAAAACATTCAACTAATTTAGAATAGAATTTTTTAAAACCACGAGCAATGAATACTTACCTGTAGACCGAAGATGTGTCTTATTGTCGATTATGGATTTGTGACGCTACTTGAATCGACCGACTGCAATAAAGTTTTGGGGACGACTCTCCACCTAATTGTAGGCACAGTTGCATAAATTCTTTCTATACTTGGCAACCCTTGAGCCCTACATCAACTACTACTATCAGGGAATCATTTGTCTCACATCACTCTCCTTCAAAAAGAATAAATGTTTCTCATCTCCCTTTTCAGCGATTAAATCGAATAAATTGTTCCAAAAATGGAAGAGGATTGGAAAAGGATCCACATGCACACAATCCATGTGTCAACATTCCAAATTTTATTTATTTGTCTAAAGTTTTACTCACCTCAATAATTTTCTTAATTTAATTCTTACTTATTTTATTCTTTTTTACTTTTATTAACTTTACTTATTTTTATCATTTTTTTATATATATATATATATATATATATATATATATATATATATATATATATATATATATAACTTCAGTTTATACCTACTTATGGCATGTTATATTGTAATCATTTTATAATCAAAATGCTTTGACTTTCAATTATGTTCGAAAATTTTAAAAATATTCTATAAAGTCTATTAAAGGTTTTAAAAAAATAACTATTAAACTGAATATTTTGAAAATAAAAATTAAAAAATTGAAAATCTTTAAATTTGAATCTTTATTTTCTTATTAGCTCATATAGAAGAAATGACAAATTTTATGAGGTTATATATAGAATTTGTCATAAATAAAATTTATTTTAAAAATAAAAAATAAAAATAAAAAATCTATATGTTACCTAGTGTCATAATAGTACACACATCAAATCTCAATATTTATGAAAATTTCATTAGTTATAAAAAATAAAAATAAAAAATTATGTCATCAAGTGTCATAATAGTACACATGTCAAATCTCAATATTTATGAAAAATAGTACACACATCAAATCACAATATTTATGAAAGAAACATTTCTAAGTAAATACATGTTTGACTTTTAGTGTTTAACTTTTGAAAAAATTTATAAAGTTTGTTCAAGTTTTTGAAAAAAATTAACAATCACACTTTATTTTATGAAAAAAAATTTGTGGCTTAAAATATATATATATATATATATATATATATATATTAAATGTGAAATTATTGTGTGTATATATATATATATATATATATATATTCACTTTTATATATAATATTAACATATATAATCTATTTAATATAAGAAAAACATCTAAAATTATTATGTCACTACTTAAATAAAATATTCCTAAGTTATAATGGGAAATCTTTAACAAAATCTCTTTTAAGTCTTACTACTACAACTCCAATACTATTGCAACACCTACAAAAAAATTCAACAAACATGTTTGTGATTTTCTATCTCTTCCTATATCAATATAAAGATATTTTTAAAAATGCAATCTAAGTTCTACATCTAAATTCTTGTTGCATTTGAGTCTCTTCCTACATTAATACAACTTCTTTAGATAGATTATCAACATTTAAGTTGAATTATATATATATGAAAAAAAAGTTATCTAAATTATTTTTTACCTTCATAAATCGATTTCTAATTGGAACTGATATTATAGTCTCAATTTTACATTCATTGCTTATCTAATCTATTCATAACTTAAAGTCTCCCAATACTTATAAATATTTTTCTATTGTTTTTTCCATAATAATACAAATTGTCTAAAACTTGACTATTCCTTTACTAACATATTTCAAAATAATATAATGTTTTGATAAGAAAATACAATGTCCCATCCATTATAAATCTTTATAGCTCTTTGGTATGCCCCTAAGTCAACATGTCTTTTCATAATTAATTATGTGTTCCTTTAATATTATATAATGTTTCTCTTTCAAACATGTTTACCTACTTTTACTATCTATCTTGATTTTATTATATTAAATATTTTTCTTTCAAACATTTTTACCTACCTTCAATAGCTAGCTTGATTTTATGGGCAACTTGTGTAGGAGTCATATAAGGCTTTGAAATATCAAGTTGTCAAATAATGCAAAGTAAAGACTTATAAGCATTTGTAAATGCATTAGCTATTTAAGAATATAGACAACAAATAAAATTCAATTGATGTAATTTGTTGTGTAAATTTTTGTTATAAATGATTTTAATGCAAAATAGAGATTTCATTGTTTTAACTAAACACTTACTGAATCTTAACTTTGTGAATTCAACTATTAAAATCTCCTTACTTAAAAACTTTAACAATTATATTTGTTTAAATATTTTGAAATTTTGTTTTAATATTCTAAAGTAGAAACCTAAATTCAAAAGTTGAAGAAGATCTAAACTATTATAATGTCGCTTACAAAATGGAGCATTGAAAATCATAAGTTTTAATAATTAAAAAAAATTAAGATCTTTATGCATGGGCATGAGGGGAATTTGTATACTTTTGTTATCAATTACTTTTTGCATAAGGGGCAGGTAGTGGTACTAAGCAGCATCGCTGCATATTATACTTGTTATTTACCATTTTATTTATTTACTATTATTATCTTTTCTTCTTTATTTATTATTTATTTTCTATTATTATCTTTTCTTTATCATTTATTGTTTTATTTATTTATTTCATTTATTATTATTAGTGTTTATTGATTTATTAATACATTCGAGAGACTTGTGCATTTGGTTTACTCTCTACAAGCTCTCTCTTATTTTCCTTGGATACATTGAACACCTCCCTCATATCAAAATGATCGAGGATGAAGTGAATTTTTTGCCATATCCATTAAAGGGGGTTAAGATATGGAGTATCCCAAGTACCTCTATACCTCAAATCTCAACTCTGTTCTATTCAACTCATAAAGGGATCCTAACACATTTGGCAGGGGAGGTCAATGTCACAAGGGAAGTATGGACCCCTAGGTCATAGGTAGTGTCCTCAATATCTAGCCCAGCTTAATTCGTGATTACAGGAACACCGCTCAATTTGGAAACCTCCTCATCGATCAAACCGTTCTATTTTTCTCTCATATTCACACCTACCAACCTTCCACCCATTCTCCTCTCCGCTTGATCCCCGCTGGAAATGTCACACCGTGACCCACTATAGGAACATTCCTATTTTCCCCCTTTGAAACTATTCCGGTGTCATCTTCCATGAAGCCTTAATCCTAATTTTTTGAGTTGTTTACTCAATCTGGAAATGTTTAGAGGTGGCCATTACACTTCCTGCTTGAACCTTTCCTCACTTCCACCTACCAGTAAACCTACCAAGAAATATTGAAAGTGCATCAAGAAAAAATTCAAAGAGATCTCTTTAGTTTTGGGTAAGGATGTACAATTAAATGACATTCATAGAATCAAGAAGTTGGTCATGGTTGACATATTCGCTAACAATCATATGTCCATAGTGACTATCTAAAAATAGACAATAGAACTTCCAAAGACTTCTTGAATATTTCCCCAAACTTATGATCTCAGTAAAGGGTTGGATAGGATGGATCACAGAAATAGAGGATGATGCTCAAAAAATCCTAAATGGAAGATGGTTTTAGGGCTCACGGACCCTTTAAATCAAACAATGGATTATTGATTTCTACACTCCATCTAAGAAATTGGCTCTCATGCATATTTGGGTTTGTTTACTTGGTTTTTCCCTAATCTTCTAATATGAATATGTGTTTAAAGAAATTGGGAACACCTTAGAGTTTTTCTACAAAGTGGAATTTTCTTTCAAGAAATTGGGTTACATGGGTATGGCTCGCATATTGGTAGGTATGAATCTCTCAAAAGGGTTTTTGGATTTAATTTTCATAAGCTCTAGAACATTGAAGCATTTTTAGAGTCTATATTATGAAGGGGTGTTACACAAATGCGGGAGGTTTCATACTCATGAACACCTTAGTAAGCATAGCTCCATAAAAAAATCTAAGAGGAAATGGATCTAGAAGGACTCATTGTTCTCGATATCCACTCTTGCTTCTCCTCCCATTGAGGCTACAATAATTCCATTTCAAGTGGGTTCTCCTCAAAAGGTGTCAATTGCTCTAGAAAATGACTCATTAGTGACACCTTTCACTCTTGTTCATCTCATCTTGGAGCAAGTTTGAACAATGATTTATTCCCTTCAACTTCTAAGGAGGGACCTCACTCCTAAGCTACACCCCTAAATTTTCCAGTTTCTCTTTCTCATTCTCATTATTTCACTTCAGTTCCTACCAATGTTTCTATTGGTTCCACCCATGTGGTGAATCAACACTACTTGGCCACCCTTTCTGGTCTCTCTCTCCCTATTTTCTCCCCTCTATTCTCGTTATCCTCAACCCCTCCCTTTGTTCCCTCCCTTCTCCCCTCAATTTTGTTTCCTTATTACCTCCTTTTTTCACAAAATCCCACTTGCCCATCCATCTCACTCCCTTTGAGATCACTTGTGTTTCTAGACTCTCCCCTCCTCCTATCCTTCCTCTAACTCATTGGAACATAACATCACTAATCATGGAGGTGATTTGGGCTCCTCCCCTAGAGGTGCATGCAAATATATGGGTGGAGGTAGGAAATCCTCCCAATAAATTACACACAAATAAGAACATTCAAAAATTAAATTATGGACACAAAGATATATTCTTCAGGTTCATAAATCTTTAGGGATTACAATCAGTTCTAGATCTAGAAGGACTCATTGTTCTCGATATCCACTCTTGCTTCTCCTCCCATTGAGGCTACAATAATTCCATTTCAAGTGGGTTCTCCTCAAAAGGTGTCAATTGCTCTAGAAAATGACTCATTAGTGACACCTTTCACTCTTGATCATCTCATCTTGGAGCAAGTTTGAACAATGATTTATTCCCTTCAACTTCTAAGGAGGGACCTCACTCCTAAGCTACACCCCTAAATTTTCTAGTTTCTCTTTCTCATTCTCATTATTTCACTTCAGTTCCTACCAATGTTTCTATTGGTTCCACCCATGTGGTGAATCAACACTACTTGGCCACCCTTTCTGGTCTCTCTCTCCCTATTTTCTCCCCTCTATTCTCCTTACCCTCAACCCCTCCCTTCGTTCCCTCCCTTCTCCCCTCAATTTTGTTTCCTTATTACCTCCTTTTTTCACAAAATCCCACTTGCCCATCCATCTCACTCCCTTTGAGATCACTTGTGTTTCTAGACTCTCCCCTCCTCCTATCCTTCCTCTAACTCATTGGAACATAACATCACTAATCATGGAGGTGATTTGGGCTCCTCCCCTAGAGGTGCATGCAAATATATGGGTGGAGGTAGGAAATCCTCCCAATAAATTACACACAAATAGGAACATTCAAAAATTAAATTATGGACACAAAGATATATTCTTCAGGTTCATAAATCTTTAGGGATTACAATCAGTTCTAGATGAAATCCTTATCCCTAAATTGTAGAGGATTAGCTAATTCTATGAAAAAATTGGCTATTATGAGACTCATTGATCTACATTCCCCACATATTATCTTCCTTTAGGAATCTATGGTGGAGGGAGACGAGGTTATTTCTTTACTTAATTCCTTTCTTCCCTATTGGTATTTTCTAGCTTTTAATGCTTTTGGAGGAGCATGGAGCATCATCATTAGTTGGAACATTCATTTTGGTGTAACGAAACTTGACTTGGTCCTTTTGATCAGGCCCCACAATTGATATTCATTTTCTAAATTGGGATACATTTTTCCTCTATTTTAATATCTATGGTCCCTTCATAGAGCATCAGGAATATTGGTATTCTTTCTCAAGCCTACCTTTCTTGGATTCAATTTGCATTATAATTGGAGGTGATATAAACTTATCTTTGGGGGCTACTAAGATCTGGGGACCTTCTACAAGTATAAATCATCTAAAAAAATTATTTATAGATATGGTCAATGATATTGGTCTATGTGAACTACTCCCTACCAAACTATTGCCTACATGGATCAATAACAAGGTTGGTTCTACCATGGCTGCAAGAATGTTGGATTGTTTCCTCATATGAAAATTTATCTTAGATTAAAATTTCAAAATTAGACAATGGTCATCGGTTTGAGGTGATTCTAACCTAACTCCATTCTCCTAAATATAGATAATTTTCCCTCCAAAACCCCAAGCCTTTTAAGATGAATCCTTTCTAGTTTGAATACCCTTCTCTTCATGAAGACTGAAAGCAAATATGGACTCCCTTCTCCCCTTCTCTCCCATCCAACTTCAACAAAACCTAAAATGGTTGAAAACACTTATATCAAAGTGGGAAAAAGATAAAAGGGAGGCAGACTCAAAATCTGCAATGGACACTGAGGCTAAGTTTAAATACATCTATGAACGGGGATTCTCTAGGAATACCTTGAGAAAACATCAAGAGACCATCAAAGGTATAGAATAATGGACAAGGAAAATACCCTTAGATAAGGAGTAAGAATCGAGAACAGAGAGCAAAGTTATCTGGCTCCAAGCATGGGATGAAAGCACCAAATTTTTCTACAAGATCGCAAATCATATAAAGTCGTTAAACATTATCTAGGGGATTAAAAATTTGATGGTTACACAACCACGTATTTTAAGGAAATCTCTTCTGAAGGCTACAAATACTTCCGAGAATTTTTTTATCAAAATGATCAAGTCACCATTTAGTAGAGTTTGAAAGTAGCCATCCTCTTCAAGTTTTATCAACCAAGAAGAAAACACCTCTCTAATGGTTGAAGTCATAAAGGAATAATTAGAGAGAGCGCCATTGGTATAGATGGTCTTCCTATTTAATTCTATTTGGAATGTTTTGATTCCCTAGTAAAGTAACTTCTTTAAGTGGTCAAATACTATAACACCTTTGGGAAATTCCTTGAACCTTTCAATTATACCTTTATAGCTTTAATCCAAAAATATAATTCACCTAACTCCTTAGACCTCTTCAAACCCATTTCCTTATGCAACTATATGAACAATATTATCTCTAAAATCATTGCTTTCCAACTGAAATACATATTATTAGAAAATATTTGTTTATAAAAAATCGTCTTTCTAAAAGGATGCCAAATTCATGAAGCAATTGGTTTATTTTTTAGAAGGTATTCATTCCATTCACACCAAATTACAAATAATGGTTCTTTATAAAGTGTATCTCCTAAATGACTTTGATCGGGTCAATTTTCTCCACATCAAACTAGTTCTAATTCATGTAGGTTTTTGTCACTCCTTCGTAGCATGGCTTATGAGCTACATCAGTATCGCCTCCTTTTCCCTCATGATAAATAATGCACCCTTTCCCTTTTTCCATGGAGAAAGGGCATTGGGACAAGGATGCTCACTATCTCCCCTTTTGTTTCTTATTGTGTTTAAAGGACTTAGTTGACTTATTACATATGTAAAAACCATAGCAGGCTACAGAGGGGTTATCATCTCTCGTAATTGCACCCTGTCACATTTTTATTTGTGGATGACATCTTGATCTTCTTCGGAAAAAAATAAAAATAAAAATAAAAAAAATAAAAATTAACCACTTCCACTCTTTAAATCCATTTTGGATCTCTTCACTATGGCTACATGTTTGATCATAAATGTTGTAAAATATTCCATATTTTAGTGGGGTTTGTTAGTCAGAGAAAAATCACAAATGACAGGACTTTGTTCAAATCTGGTTTCAAATTTGAACCAAATATTAAAATACCTTGGTTTTGTCTTGAAATCAAATAACTATCTAAAATATTTTCTCCCTTGGCTTCTTGAAAATATGGAGAAAAGAATTTGAATATAGTGTAAAAAATGGTTATCCAGGGTTGGTAGACTTGTACTGTGTAAATATGTTACTGAAGCCACCCTTGTTTACTAGGATTATTTGGCATGGATTCCCCTTGATAGATTGCATAAAATCAAATAGATGATTATTTGATTTATCTAGGTAGGAAAAGAAGGAATAAAAGCATTTTCACTTACATATTAGAATTTCATAGCCACAACAAAAGTGCTAGGTGGTTGGGGCTTGAAAATTCTCCCTTGGTTATCAAAAGCACTAACTACAAAGCGAGTGTGGAATCTCATACGTGTGGTTGGATTATGGGATTAAACCATGCATAAAAAGTAAATCAACCCTCTCTCAAATTTGGATTGGATTAGAACTCCTCAAAATATAGTAAAAAATGGTTCGATTATTTGGAAGGCCATTATAAAATTTTTCCTATAACAGGTAATTTATTATGCCAGAAGGTTGGGAACAACACTAAAATTAAGCTAGCAAGGGATCCTTGGATAGGAATTCATCACTGGAATTTTCTTATTGACCCTATAATTCAACATCTAAATGAAAATGGGTGGTACACCTTAAATCCAATCTCTATCATAAATGCTACAATTGGACAACAAGAGTGGTTTTCTTCTAATGACCTAAACCTGAATGGAGAAAATGTGGAACCATGGGCTCATTTCCTTCAGGGCCTAAAATTTTCAAATGTTTCCATATTAGATAATGAGGACCAAGTTATATAGACACCAAGTTCAAATGGCTCTTACTCCCCAAAATTTTGATACCTTGGTCTAGCTTTAGCAAATGGATCCTTAAACCCTCCCTAGTGGGGGGAAAAGATATATAAACTAAATTTTCCTCCCAAATCTAAACTCCTCATGTGGCTACTTCTATAGAACAATGCTCCAAATTGGGATAAATTATAGAAGATATCCTTCAATAGGCCTGACATGTGTCCCCTATGATGAGTTGAGTCTAAATCTATGAACCATATATTCATTAATTTTCCCTTTACAATAGTTGTTTGGAATAAAATAAATCATATGGAACATCTAGATTATAACTAGGATGGTCCCTCCATTGACATAAATTCTAAAAGATAGTTATCAAGCTCACAAAAACAATATTATAAAGTTCTTCCTCTCATTGTTGCACGGGAAATTTGGCTGGAGAAGAACTCGACTACTTTTTAAGGAAAAGAGCCTATCCATATTAGGGCAGTTCGTCATAGTTTGAAAATTGTCAGGACTATTCAACCAATAGCCCAAAAAAACCCCATCCTCCTTCCCGATAAGTTCCCATGCAAGCAGATTGTCCTTGGGATTTTTTTTATGGTGCATCCCAAGCTCTCCCTTTGAGAAATAGTCTAGTGGAGTTTTCTTTATCAATTCTATTATTATTTTTACAATCACAACAAACATAGGACTAGCTATAAATGCTTAAATGCAAAATTATTTTCTCCCAAGTTAATTCTCCAATTGGAAAAATAACATGGAATCACACATTTGCATGTTTACGAGGACCTACGATTTGTAATCAAATGGATTTTGGGAACAATGCAGATCAAGAATTATTCTCTCTTACCTCTTTTTCAAAAATTATGTTAGCTAAAATATTCCTTTTCTAAAATTTCCTTCAATCATGTCTACAGGCACAAGAATGCTAAAGCAGATGCACTCTCCAAAGTTGGCATGGATATTGACCGAGGCACATGGAAAATCACAACAACAACAAAAAGACAGCTACAAGAGCATTTTCTCAAACCTTGGGCATAGATGATACATCTGAAAATACAAAAAAAATTGATCATTCTTTGATGATGGTTAAAGAGGACTCCTCATTGAGGAAATTTATCGACTTTAGCAATATTTTTTTTGGATGGAACTCATGACTACAATGTTATGAAACCAACTCACAAAATAGAAGAAAAGAGAGATGAACAACTTAGAAATCAGCCACTTCAAGGGGGATACCTCATTTACATTACATAAATGAACAATTCTTGGATGACACAAATGAAAAAACCTCCTTTATATATATAGGAGTCCATGGGGTCACGATATAATCCTAGCCAACCTAACAATAATAATTTAAGGGAACAACAATAACAATAGTGGGCTATTATGGGGCACAATAATAGCAATATGGGGACAACAGGGGTAAAAAAATAACAATAAGGGGGGCTACACTAACAACAATAAGGGAATACACTAGTAATATAGGGCCCTAACATGCCCCTCTCCTTCAAAAAAGTGTTGTCCTCAATGCTTGAGTAGTTCTGGATGCTTCTGTATAAAATTCTCATCCTCCCATGTAGACTCTTCAATGGGTAAGTTCTTCCACTTGATGAGATACTTTGAAATTGATCGATTTCCTAGGTGTCGAGTTCTTGTTTCCTTGACTGCTTTAGGTTCCAATATGATTTTTCCTTCCTCATCAAGTTATGGAAATATTGTTTGAACCGAAATGTTTTCACCTATAACCTTCTTTAAGCACAAAACATGGAAAATTGGGTGCACTTGGGAAGATGTAGGAAGCTCCAATTTGTATTCCATAGTACTAATATTTTGCAACACCTTGTAAGGACCATAGTTCTTTGGCAATAATTTATTATCCTTCTTAGCTTGCTTGAGGGACATTTGTTTGTATGGTTGTAGCCGTAAAAATACCCAATCGCCTACATCAAAACTTCTCTCACTGCGATGTTTATATGTCTGTTGTTTCATTCGATTATGTGCCAAATTTAGGTTATCCTTTAAGAGTTAGAGAACTTTTTGTTGATGATTGATATGATTTTCCACTGCATGAACCTTATAATTTTCTCTTAAATATGATGTGATGGATGGCGGATGATATCCATAAAGTGCCATAAATGGGGTCATTTTTGTTGCAGTGTGGAAGGAAGTGTTATACCACCTTTCAGCCAGAGATAACCAACTGACCCATTGTTATCAGATACAAAGAAATGAAGATATCCTTCCAAAAAAAAATTCGCTATCTCAATTTTCCCATCGGATTGAGGATGATGTGATGAGCTATGAGCTAGTTGAGTACCCAAACAAGAAAATAATTCCATCCAAATATTTCCAGTGAAAATGGGATCTCTATCACTTACAATAATATTTGGGTTTCCATGTAGCTTTTGAATTTTTTCCATAAATGCAGTAGCAATTGTACTCGCTTTAAATGGATGAGATAATGCACAAAATTGTGCATACTTGGTAAGTCTATCAACTACCACCATGATGACACTCTTTCCTTCGGACTTAGGTAAACGTGTGATAAAATCCATTAAAACATCCTCCCAACGTTGATTTGGAATGGATAAAGGCTATAGCAGACTCGGGTATTAATTGTCTCAACTTTATTTTTATGGAAAACCAAACATTCCGCCACAAAATTCTGAATATCAGATTTAAGGCCATCCCAAAAAAAATATTTCTTCACCCTGTGGTAAGTTTTTAAAAAATCTCGAGTGTCCTCCTAAGGGAAAGGTGTGAAATTCCAAAAGAATATTTTGTTTTAGTTGGGAATTCTTACAAAGATATAAGTGATCTTTGTACCATAAGAAATCATTTTTCCAACTAAATGTATCAGATGTACTGGGATCTTGCTGCAACTTTTGAATGAGTGTCCATACCTCTTCATCATTCTTACATTCCTCCCTTGCTTCGGTTATCCAATATGGTTGGATAATAGAAATGGCACAAAGCAATGCTTCCACATCCTCATCCTTTCTTGAGAGTGAATCTGCAACAAAATTTATCTTCCCTTTTTTGTAGATGATTTCAAAGTCATAACCCAACATCTTTGTGACCCATTTTTGCTACTCTTCTGAAGAATTTCTTTGTTCCAAAAATTCTTTAAGACTATCATGATCAGTTTTTACCTTGAATTGTCTTCTCATTAGGTAAGGTCTCCATTTCTTTTGTGCATGTAGTATTTCTAACATTTCCTTCTCATAAATGGCCTTATGTAAATACTTTCCTTTGATTTGATGGCTTTTAAAAGCAATGGGTCTTCCTTCTTGCATTAAAACAACACCAATTCCATTTCCTGAGGCAACACATTCCACAATAAAAAAAAATGTGAAGTATGGCGTAGCTAAGACCAATGCTTGGCACATTGCCTCTTTAAGATGTTTAAAGGCCTTAGTTGCTTTAGGAGTCCATGAAAATGCATCTTTATTAAATAATGTTGTTAGAGGTGCTCCTATTCTCCCATAATTCTTAACAAACTTGCAATATTACCATGTTAACCCGAGAAATCCTCGCAATTTCTTTATGGTTGTGGGGACTTTCCACTCCCTAATGGATTTAATTTTTTTAGGGTCTACCTTAACACCCTCCTGAGATACAATATGACCCAGATATTCCACCTCTTGTACTCCAAAGAAAAATTTGGAGGTTTTTGCATATAATTGTTTCTCCTCCAATATTTTGGGCACCCTCTCAACATGTTGAGCATTATCCTTCCAAGACCTGTTGTAGATTATTATATCATCAAAAAATACTAATACAAATTTTCTAAGGAAGGGTTTGAAAATGGAATTCATCAACCCTTGAAATGTAGAAGGTGCATTGGTAAGGCCAAAAAGCATGACCAAAAATTCATAATGACCCTCATGAGCTCGAAATGCTTTTTGAGAATGTCTTCAGTCTTCATTCTAATTTGATGATTTCATGAACGAAGATCCAACTTGGTGAAATAAATTGATCCATGTAATTCATCCAATAATTCATCAATCAATGGAATGGGAAATTTATCTTTAATAGTGATCTTATTGAGAAACCTATAATCTGGACACATGCGCCATGATACATCCTTTTTGTGCACCAATACTACTAGAGCAGAGAAATAACTTTGACTAGGTTGAATATACTAGCCTCTATCATTTCTGCAATCATACGTTCAATTTCACTCTTTTGGACATAGGGATATCTATAAGGCCTGATGTTTAGAGGAACACTTCTGGAATAAAATGAATAGCATGATCATGATCACGAATAGGTGGGAGTCGCTTGGGAGTTTCAAACACCTTGGAATGATTGTCCAAGACTTTTTGTATATTTTTAGAAATAAATGATTTTGATGTTGGAACTTCTAGTGATCATACTTGTGCAATGACGCCTCGTTGTTCTTTCTTAAGAAGCTTTGTCATGAAATTAGAGCTTATTATCTTTCCCGGCTTACCTGCGATACCCCATCATTAAAATTCCTTTCCTTCTGAAGAAATTTTCAAGAAAAGTTCTTGAAAATTAAAAGCTACCGTCCCCAAATATTATAACCATTGTACTCCTAGTACAACATCAGCACCACCCATTGGAATGGAAAACATTGAACTATTCAATACATATTCCCCCATGGTTAGCTTGATATTATGGCACTTTCCAGAGAAATTTATAGTTCCTCCATTTGCCACCATCACTTGACACTCTGGCACTGGGTATAGGAAGCAATTCAATTCCTTGGCTACCTTACAATGAATAAAATTATGGGTACTACCGAACCAATAAGCATGGTTACATATTTCTTCTTGATATGTCCTTCTATATTGAGAGTTTGAGGAGTGGTAATTCCTGCCATTGCATTACAAGATATGTTCAGATTCATTACTTCTTCCTCTAGGGTTGGTTCTTGGTGTATATCCTCTTCTTTTGAAGTTTCTTGTTCCTTTTCTTCCTCCTTTTCACAATCTATGTAAAATAATTTCTTCTCAAGACACTTATGACCTTTAGTGTATTTTCTATCACAACTATAGCAAAGCCCTTTTGGAATTTTTTCTTCCAATTTTTGTGGTGTTAACCTTGTAGGTTGTGGAAGTCTAGGAGTAGCAACACTTCCATCTTTGTATTTTTGAGTGGTAGGCTTCCTTGTCGCCATAATTTTGCTTTCATTTTTTCTTTCCAACCTGAATGCCTTATCCAATGTATTAGGTTCCCAAGGTGAACCTCATGTTGGATGTTATCCTTTAGAGTCCCTATCAATAAATCAATCCTATGTTCCTATGGAATATTATTTACCCTTATATTCAATTTTGGGAAGTCCTCATTTAACCCTTATGTTTGAGATTTATCAATTGGCTAAAGAAGGTGTTTCTCTTTGTATCCTCTTAATGTGCTATCATTTCCTCCTTAAAAATTGAAAAAGTGACCAGTGGTTTACGAGAAAAAATCCATCGATACCATATAAACTGATTTTTTTCTAAATATAAATTTGTAATGCGTACCTTTTGTGTGTTTTGTGTATTATGGAGCTCAAAGTATTGCTCCATTTGTAGTATCCAAGTTATCGGATACTTATCGTCAAACTTCCTCATATCTATATTTGGAATATGGTGGGTCTTAAATCCAACATTAGAGCCTATGAAATCATGATGAACTTTTCTTTTGTTCTCATCATGAGTTTCCTCTACTACCTTTTTGCCATTAGGAAGCTTTTCTTGTAGCAACATTTCCAAACCTTCCATGTCTTTCTTCAAATATTCCATGTTTCCTTCTATACCATCCATATTAGCTTCCACACCATCCATCTTAGCTTCCATGATATTCTTCAAACCATCCATCTTATCTTCCACGCATTTCTTCAAACCATCCACCTTATCTTCCATGCCTTTCTTCAAACCATCCATCTTAGCTTCTATGTTGCCTTTTATACCATCCATCTTATCTTCCACGCCATCCATCTTAGCTTCCATGCCATTCTTCAAACCATCCATATTAGCTTCCACACCTTTCTTCAAACCATCCATCTTATCTTCCACACATTTCTTCAAAATTTCCATTTCATTTTTTATTACTTTTTGCGAGAGCAATATTTGTTGCACTTTGTCTTGTAATTTTGATATATCACGTTGTAATTCTTCCTCTTCATGAGTCATAGTAGATCATTCTGAGCGCTTAATGGGTGTTGAATTATTTTTAGGGGGGATTTTAGAATTCAATACTGATATCTATGTTTCAATATGCCCTTGGAATCACTTCAAACTAATTTTTCAAACAAGACTTATGCAATTTTTTTTTTAAAATACACATTTTTCTCTTGATTTTTAGGAGCTCGATATTGAAATGGATGTATCTATGTAATTTTATATCCCTAAGATTTTATATTTATTCCTTTAGTAGCCCTCTGAATATTCTTTCCAATGCCACAAGTCTGACCTGATTTGGATTCTTCAAGAAAAAGTTATGCCCAATCTCCCACAATGACCTAATTATGGATTGGTTCAGTACAGCGAACTTGTATGGTGTTCCACGTGTCACTGTTTCCTCCTTTAGATCTGAAATCAATACACAGGAAACTACAGTCTATGTAGTTTCGGCCACTTTTTATAGAATTCCAATCCTATACTCAGAGAGATAGTTATGACGATTTTCCCAAGGTCACCTCTTTGAGATGAATTCGAGAGCCTGCAAAAACCCTAAGTTCCACAGATCATATCTCCGAAAATATTGTGAACCAATATCTAAATTTTTTTCAAAATGTTCGTCAGGATTTCTTCGCAAATGGGTTTTTTTTTTTAGCATATGAACCTTCGTAGAAAAAAGTTATGGTGAAAATTCCACGATGACCTGCTTGAAGCAGTGAAACCCTAGAATCCAAAGCTCTGATACCAAATTTTATGAAACCAGCTCACAAAATAAAGAAAAGAGAGATGAACAACGCAGAAATCAGCCATTTTGAGGGGGAAACCTCAGTTACATTTTATAAATGAACAATTCTTGGATGAAACAAATGTCAAAACCTCATTTATATATATAGGAGTCCATGGGGTCACAATATAATCCTAGCCGACCTAACAATAATAATGTATGGGAACAACAATAACAATAGTGGGCTATTATGGGGCACAATAATAACAATATGGGGACTACAAGGGTACAACAATAACAATAAGGGGCTACACTAACAACAATAAGGGAATACAATAGTAATATAGGGCCCTAACATACAATTATAGATTAAACATTGAATAGCATATATTTTGATATATATATTGAGGATGAAACGTTGGAGGCTTGAAAAATAGACTCTTTGTTTTTCTTTTTGGATGGGACTCTCATCACACCAGATATAAGCCATTATAATGGTTATAAGTATCTATTGTTGTAATTTTTCTTATATTCACAAATTGAAATATAGATTTATTTCCTTGAAATAATAACTCTCACAACTTAATATAAAATATTTATAACTTAAATTGTTTTTTCTTCGCTAAGAGCTCGTCTTCCTCATACGTAAGGAAACAGGGTAACGGCCCAAGACCTAGAGGCATCTGGTAGGAGTGAAAGCTTGCCCCCTTACGAACCACCGACGGGTAATTCCAGTGGTGTAGTTTTCCTTCAATAACAGTGATGATTCAACATGCATTCACAAATAGCATCTAGTGATGGTTGTCCCCACTACTAGTTTAAAAACTGAGTTATGATAGTTTTTCCCACTGCCTTGAAAAAAATATAAAGTATTTATGATATCCCTAAAAAATTATTAATAGAAATAATGCTCTACCAATTATCATAATAAATTTACATCTTTAATTAAGTGTGAAATAAAAAATAATTATAACATTAAATTAAAATAACTATATAATTAATAAGAATTTATTTTCCTCCATAATCATAATAATATAATTTTAATGTCACCATGAAGATACCCTTTTTTCAGGAAAGAAAAAACAACAATCTTTTATATTATATAATCGGTTTTTACATATTACATATATTTCATAATCACCAAAACCTATTGACTACCAGCATGCATAAAAGGCCTAATACATAACCAAACTATGTCCAAAACTATGGCATTAATGTCGGTAATCATCACACTAATAAAAACCATAAAGTCCAAAAATAATCATTATCACAAAAATTGATAATATGCCACCAAGAAGAGTTTGCCTAACCAAAACTAAACTAGTAATCCTCTATAGCACAACAATTGGGCCCAACAAACAAAAATATGATGAGTAAAAAATCCTCCACATGAGAGAGAAAAACTTATGCGAAGAATATTTTTCCAGTCCACTACAAATTGTAATTATGGAAGGTAGTATATATAATCTCCCCTAAATTGTATTTGTGGCCCAATTTTGAAAGTGTGTCTGCAAATATATTTTTCTCTCTATAAATATGTGAAAAATTCATGCTCTGGAAAATTTCCACCAGTAGTATGATTTTTTGCATCTAATTTGTAAGCATGGGTGGTTCAAATTTTTTCCACTCCAAAGCCCAATCAATGACGTCCTTGAATTGCTAAAAACATCCAACATCTCAATGGATAACCAGTGTGAACAAAATAATAACTACCAAATACCAATGATCTTCGCCCGGGTATTGGATCCCATCCCACTATTCCAATAGAAATTATAAAAATGACCAACCTTTAAAACAATGTAAACCCCACTTCCACACATATACTTACTAGATGCCCTGTCTAAAAACCCATAGGAAATATGCACCAAATATTCAATTTTTTTATTATTCTAAGTGCAACCATATGGATCACTGGCCTCGTATCATTGAAATAAGCACAAATATTTATGTAGATACCCTTAATGCTAAGAGGATAGTTTTCAAAAATATTTGCATTCCTACTTCTCTAGATACCCCAGAAAATGTAAAGAGGAAGTATTCAATACACTTTGTATCCAGACATCCAATACACTAAAAAAGCCTCAATAGATGATGAATTACAACTCGCAAAAAGTGTTTAAGATATGCAAGACACCGCACCAAATGGAAATTGTGGCTAGAAAATTAAGGAAAAGGTGGACCACATCCTCGACCTCCGCTTACAAAACACACATTTGTCAGGACCACTGAAACCATAGTGACACAAATTGTTGCAAGTTAATATTTTATTTTTTCCATGTCACCCACCCAAATCATTTGAGATTAAGTGGAATTTTCCACTTCCAGATTTTGTAGATACCCCTACCGCCCACAGTATGCAGATGTGCAAGAGAGATATACCTATAAGCCTCTGCAACTGAGATCTAACCCTGCACAAGTTTTCCATCCCAAGTGAATAAATATTTCTTACCAATTAATGTAATACTTTCCAGGAGTAGGTCATTAACATACTTATCCCAAGGCTCAGCCAATTAGCCAAAAATTCCTAAATCGTGAGAGTTTACCAAGAGGGATATAGGTTGTAGTGATCATCAATAAACTAGATCGAGCATATGTAATATATACCCAAATTGTGTATGTGTTTGATGAGAGTGACAGGTAATGAATGATTACTAGTAAAACATTATATAGGATCAAGAACTACCTCCACCAAAGAACCAGATCCTATCTCCCATTTCAAATTCCCAATCATCCATTGCTTCACCTTTAACATATTGTTCGATATATAAAAGACAGCGCTAGGATCCCTAGCCCCTTCCTTACTCCACTACAGCACAGAAGGGTTCCTAAGGTACTGCTCTTTAATAACTTTTCCAGATGGCATTACCATTTATAGCACGCCACATGCTCTTAACCAATAGAGCCCTTCCGAAATTTTCACTGTCCTTTAAACCTGAACCTCCCTCCTCAACCATCAGAGAAATTTTCTCTACTTGAACAAGATGGATCTTATGAATGTTTTGGGCCCCGCCCATAAAAACTTGTAAATAAATGAATTAATCCTACTAATGATATTTTGGGTCATCATATAAAGATGTATCTAGTAAATAATAATGCTTTATAGACATATTGAACTGTAATCAGTCAACCCCCAGAATCAACCAGTGATATGCCCAAGATGTGAATTTGCATTCGAATTTGTGAATCAACCAACTTCATTCCTTAAAACCATAATTATTTGGTTTCAGATGGAAACCAAAATATTTTAAGCCCATGTCCTATTTGACCAATGCCACATCAAAAAATGTTGCAATCATTGAAACAAGGCACTCTCTCTATGTTGCATAAATCAACAGTGATTTTTATTTTTTCATGTATATCCCATATGCATAACCAAGTGAATATATGATCTGGTGTAAATATCTCCATTCAAAAACGGAGGACTTCCCCAAGAAGAGGACATCATCCACAAATATAAGGTGGGTTATGTAATCATTTTTTGTGACCAAAAGTCTCGATAAAATCCCACAAGGGTGAGCCTATGATATCAACCTTCTCATCCCGTTAATCACTAATAGAAGTATCAAAGGTGATAGAGAACATCCTTGCCTTGAACCCCGTGAAGCCTTGAAAAAACAAGATGGCACCCCATTATTTAAAATAGCGAAATTTGTAGATGTAACATAGGCCATACTCCAATCTACGACCATCGCACAAAGATTGATCTTATGCATAACCTTCCTCAAATATCCCCAGTCAACACTATCATATGATTTGTTCAAATCAATTTTCATAACAATATCGTCCCTCTTGTTAACCTTAATAAAATGAATACATTATTTGGAAATGGACACAACATCTCAAATTCTTCTATGTTTGAGGAACCCAAATTATTCTGGAGAAATGTATTTAGACAAAATATCTTTTAATTTGGATGCAATAGCCTTCGATATAAATTTGTAAATTATATTGCAGAGTGAAATAGCCCTGAAATATATAAAAGATGAAGGCTTGGATACTTTTGGGATCAAAGTGATGAAAGTGGAATTAAATGCACCCGAAATCTGGCAGGTGGTCTGTGACTCCTCTGCCAACTGAACCAAGTCCAGACCTGTGATGTCCGAGAAATAAAGAAATGTTTCCACAATCCACCCATCAAGGCCATGACTCTTGTATTTTGTGAAAGAATTTAAAACCATCACCTATTCCTCATATTTAATCGTCTGACCAATACAATCATTATCGTCTTCGCTAAACATTTGTGGATATATTTTTATGACCTACAGTTGGTTATTTATGTCCACATTATTTCTGGCACAATATTTATTAATGAAATAAGACGCTAGTGCCCTATTTAAATCCTTTAGTGAAGAGATACATGTTATCTCACCATCTTGAAGCTCCCATCTAGTTTTTGCACGTCTTCATTGGGAAGCAAAAATTATAGTTCATGGAATGAAGCAGTCGTCGATGAATAGTATGTGCATTGGAAGAAAAATTATTAGTTAAAGTAGTAAGAAAACCTACTGGGTAGTCATATCCTTCAACACAACATGGATGAGGATTCATATTAGTGATATTCAACTAATTGTAAGTGATTCAATATATTTACAAACAACTTTGTATCGAAAAAAGAAAAAAAATCCTCTATCATTCTCTGAGTGTTCTAAATCCTTACAGGTTCATTCCTTGTGTAATGAGTCTTGCATATCCTAATTTCCCTAATGCAAAGCCTGATTTCCCTTGTAGTCTTGCAGACTTTGCCTCGAAATAAAATTAAAGCACAATTTTTATTGCTTTATCTATATCTCTTGCATGTAATTCCTTTTTTTTCTATTGAAGAAGATAGATTTCTTCAAAACAATTGTACCTTCTGTTTTACCTTTTTTATATAAATGTTGGAAATTTAGTTTTATTGGAAATCAAATTCTCTTAAAAACGGAATTTATAAAATAAATCTAGCTTTATTTTTACTTCGTATCTATTTTTTTTTATTACTACTAGAATTTATAAAACAAATCTAGCTTTATTTTTACTTTGTCTCTATTTTTTTAATGTACTACCTAAAGAAGTTGTTTTTTATCAAACAAATCTAGATTTATTTTTACTTTGTCTCAATCTTTTTAACTTGCTACCCAAAGAAGTTGTTTTTTATAAAACAAATCTAGCTTTCTTTTTACATTGTCTCTATCTTTTTAACTTGCTACCCAAAGAAGTTTGTTTTTCTATTACTATGAGCATATCCATTTCATAAGTAATCTCAATAGTTTCTCCTTGCACTTTTTCCTCACAAGTATCCAACTCTCTAACTTTCCTAGATATCTCTATTTGCTCATTTTACAATATTTTTTCGTAAAATATCAATAAGATTAATGTAATTTTGATGAGGAGACCGCACAATCCAAACAAGATTTTTTATAGGCAAGCATGCAGACATATAAATAGAAGCTACATATTAAGGTTAATGGTTTAAACTCCAAAATATTAGGATTATATTTATTCATTCCAAAACCTCCACCTAGGGTTCAAAAAACGCATCCTAGATTGGGGTTTCAAGTCAGCAAAAAATAAAAAGTCAAGAAAAAATAAAAACCTAAATGATTAGTAGTTCAAACTCACCTATTGGCTCTGATGCATGAAGGCATCTTCTTAATGTGGCACCGGGCCTACAAAAAAAAACCTCTAATACCATTTCGCAGCAAACAATTGTATTTATATGTATTTTTTTTTCCGCAAATGTGACAGAGTTAGATGATGGGAACCCTTGACACAACATCTTAGGATTGAACCAGAGAACTAGATGGCCACCTTCCTTCAATATTTACAAACCCTTTTCTTGAAAATGAGGTTAAGAAGATCCAAGATAAGTTCCCACCCATTATCCCTTATCTCCTTTCGATCACCAACAACTCCTTCAATTCCTTCCTACATTTATGCCTTATATGCCACAAGTATGCTTTCCACCATGCACTCGAATAATATTGTGCACATATCAATTCTTTAAATATTAATATTGTCGGGTTAAATCTAAATATGGTCAGCTTCATGGGACATTATTTGCCTGTTATGAACAAAATCCATTTGTCTAAAGCCAAAAACCCTTATCTACTACTCTAGAATCAGACCATTCATTTCACCAATTTCCTTACTTATAATTTCAGTGACCAAATTCTACTTAAGACTTAAAAAACCTCCACAGACTCTAAGTCCCTACTAAAACCTTCAACAATAAGCAATTAATAACTCATTTTTTCAAAACTCAAGATTATTTCAGACACTAAAAATGTATCCTACCCTCATATAACAAAATCGACTAAATAATCCAAGATAAATGATTCATATACCATAATTGACTAAATACTCCAAAATAATCTCGAACACAAATGATTCCTAGGATATTACAACCCAACTTTAACCAAAAAATAAAGCATCTAAGCTCTTGAATTCACCATGTCATGCCATCAAACCATAGAATTTATTTTAGGAATTTAATAACAATAAATATCATTTAAACCATACATAATGCCAATATTTAGGCAACCTTGAATTCCCAACTATGTTGAACGAAGAACAATCAATGTGAAGAGTATCCTCCATAATTTTATTGGTTGTTATTTTTGGATTTCAAGTATCAAATTTTATCTATCTCCACGTGCCTCCAATGAGGTGAGCCATCCATAAACCACGAGCCCTATTCTACCTCAACCCTGGGATTTTGCATTCATGGTGGAAGAAAACAAAATCTTGGCAATTAGGTCATCCTCAGTCTTGCAGAAACTACTTTTGAAATCTTTCAAGTATTTTCACCCTCCCATAAAATGTCCTTTCCAACCTTGTAAGGATTAACCTTGCAGGGATTTTCACCCTCCCATAGCCTTTCTTCCACTATGCAATGTGGTATACTAATGTGATGTTGGATAGTCAACGGACATCAACACTTGTGATATACCTGCAAATACAAAATGCCTCACGATGGTTAGGATATGTTATCCTAGCATTAGGCGGCAACCATGAACAGAATTCCCTTGAATGAGGAGTATACACAATATGCTATCACAACAGCAAGTGGAAACCATGAACAGTATCCCCTTAAACAAGGAGTCCACATGAGTCAAAATTTTTATCCCCTTGAACGAGGAATCCACACGAGTCAATGTTTTTATGATAATTAGTATATAACCTAAATATCTAGCCATTTTACCTACAAATATTTGCAAAGTGTGCATTTCATTTATAGGTGGTTGAATTTTGTTGTTAAAATTTATGTCTGCAAATCATTTAGTTCGGAAACAACACCATTTAAATTGTGTTTCCATTTGAAAACAAATGGTACAAAGAAACTAATTTATATTTTTTATACTTTCCCAAATAATATGTGCACGAAGATTTTGCCATAAAATAATCATTACATTTTGTCGACTAAAGGTTGAGAGTGAATCCACTGCAAGAAAAAAATGGAGTAAACATAGGAAAATAGTGTTTTATGCTTAGTGCCTTTCCTTTTCATCATCGGTAGTTTGTGGCCTAATATGGGTGATGTTGATTCATCAAGGAAAGGTGGCTTTATACCCATCTTTATCTTATATACTTCTAGCAATTCTTGTATGTACTGGCATTTAGTGGAAACATTTTTTCCCTTCTACTTTTCGGTGTTGATTTTGACAGACATGACATGGGGTGTAATTTTTATTTTCCTTCATGAATGGGATGGGGTCATGGCCTCATCTGAGAGTTGTAGAATCTTTGTGGGACTCCAAATTGTTAACACGCTTTTTATTGGTTTTCCTTCTATTGGAGATGGAGATTGTACCCTTCAGGGCCGATATTTATTTACATATGCTTCTATGATAGGGTGTTTACTGGGTGCGTTGTTTTGGGTGTGTTGGGGTCGATGTTGGTTGGCATATATATAGAATTTTCACACCCTATCAGCTGAGGGTGTGTCAAACCTAGGGTAGGGGGGTTTTGAATACCTTCCAGATTATTTATAAAGGACACACACTAGAAGGCACCCATGTTATGGATAAAACACCTAGACTTAGTTTATCTGATGAAACAGAGTTTTGTGTGGAAGCAGAGTCTTCCTATCAAGTTTCAAAATCCCATTTTTGAAGGGGTGTTGCTCCATGACTATACACAAATCAAATAATATGGTATCATTAGGAATTCATCCTTTTTTTTTTAATTTGAGGTTGCGTGGAGGAGAAGCTCTTGGTCCCAGGACACAAAATGGTTCAGTTTATTATAAGGATGTAGCAAAAGGAAAGGCCCCACTTCCTTATGAACCTATTGGTATTTCCCAAAATAGCATTGGACCCAAATCCAAAATAATCTTGGAACATACATTGTTGAACAAATGGAGAATGCCCCTAGTATGGAAGTAAATATTTCAGAGGTAAACACTCTTTTATCTGCTCTCAAATCAAAGGTTGTCATTTGTAGATTTAATTGTTTTTGGCTCAAATCTGAGGCCATTCACCAAGGGATATTAACCTTTTGGACACCAAACTGCGACATTTAATTATGTTCCAAATGTTTTTTTATTGTTCAATTTGACACACAAAAAGAAATGGATATTATGCTAAATTATGGACCATGGTTTTGGGGTAATGTGAGTTATTCATTACACCATGGTTCCCTGAATTTGATGCCACAACTATAGCAGTTTCTACTATGTCAATTTGGGTGCGACTCCCAAATATCCCCCTTCAATTCTGGCATCCCAGGGTCATAGAGGACATTGGGAACACACTTGGGAAATTGAATAAAATGGATAATGAAAGGACAGAGAAAGGTGTATTTACAATCATCAGAATTTGTGTAGAGATTGACGTTAGTAAGGGCCTTCCTAATCATATTCAAATGAAACATCAAGACTTCAGTTGGACCCAAGTTTTATATTATGAGAACACAGCTTTTAGATGTCAAGAATGTTTTCAAACTAGCCATTTATAGAACACATGTCCCCAGGCCAAAAAGAACCCAAATAAAAAGAAGAGGCTGACAAATAAACAAAAAGGTTGGAATTTTATAGATGCACACATATCAACTTATGAGGAGGAGGAAATTCGGAAATAAAATTGGTCCAATCAGAAGAGGATTCCCATAAACAAAATGGCTTACACACAGCTAGGGGTGTAGTGGCACAGGATGATGTTTCTCCTAAAATATTAATGATGTAGATATTGAAACTCTCATGGTTTCAGAACAAAATATTAATGAGACACACATGGAGGATGTTTTGGTGGACACAAAACATGTCTATGTTTTTGAGAGCTCGGACTCAGATAGGGATCATTCTCCATATATATTCGAGTGTTCTTTGGCTTTGGTTCGAATCCGCACTAATCTGGGGGTCTGGCTGTAGGTTCAGAAAAAAAGAAAGGAAAGAAGGGGAAGATCGGTGCCTCTTGATCTTCCCAAATATTTACTTTCTTGTTTTTTTGTTTTCTCACTACTTTGTATGTACGTTATAATGGTCCATTTGGTCTTTATCTGTTATGCTTCAAGCATATACTTCTGACTTGGTTTACGCCACTCATGGATTTGGTTAGATCCAAAGAGAATGCACACTTTTCAGTGTGTATATACAAAATGTATTTTCCATATATTATTGAATGAAAGTAACGAGTTTATTTTAGCAGGAAAAAATAAGGTGTGCACAAAATAAACACATGAAATGGATCTTAACTTTCATTTTCTCCCTTCTCTCAATTAGTTATTTTGTTGTGATTTCAAAACATTTGGTACAAAACAAAAATTGTATTGAGTGAGTAAATTTATATTTTTTATGTCTTCCCAAATAAATAGTGCATGCAACAAACACATGAAAGAGATTTTGACTCTCATTTTTTCCCTTCCCCTAATTGGACGGAATATTTTTAGAAAGTTTTTATTATATATTAACTTTTTTAATGTAAATAAGTAAAATAAAAACTTAAATTAAAATTCAAAAGCACTATATATAAAGGGGGGAAGGAATTTTATTAGTAACACTTATAAAACAATTTGGCATAAATGTATTTGATCTTTTTGGATATTAGCTTGGTAAATTATTATTGTAAATGATTGAGAAAATATTATATTGAAATAACGAAATTGAGAACATATTATATTAAAAGAATAAAGTGGTTTTCTAAGTAGAAACATTGATTGTAATTACGAGTTGTTTCTACAACATGCCCGTGACTTTCTATTAAAACGAGACGTGAATATGTGAAATGAAATGTGAACATATTTGTTGTTTTAGTTCTTGATTTAGATCTACATGTATATTTTAAAACAAACCTAGTTGGTACTTATCAAACTTTGCAACTTCCTTTAATGAGAGTATGTATCTGTAACAGCCCTGGTGAAAATTTCATGTAATAAAATTTAATAAAGGAAAAATAATAACCATGGTCATGGGACACGTATTCCAAGCTAAATGTTGGGAAAAACATCCTAGTGTGGGCGTTCATATGGTTTATTATGGCAATGGAAATTTTTTAAGCCAATGGCTAAGGCTTTGGAAAGGCAAAGTGGCATTTGTTGGCATTTATTTAAGAAAATAATGGAATATATGAAAAAAGGAAGGTGAAAGGTCACAGGTTGCATGTGAGGAGGTAAGTGAAGGAAAATAATGGAAAATTTAAGAAATTAGAGGTCTCATTAATAAAAAGGCTTCTGAGGATCAGTTCACAAACTTTTTTAAGTTTGGTTTTGGAGCTCTCATTTAATTATCTCTCTCCCATACTCTTGGACACTTATATTTTTCTTGGAGCACTCTTGGAGGATGTTTTGCACTTGGGATTTGGAGCAAGAAGGCAAAGGAAGAGCAGGAAAGTGCAAGAGGACATCATGATCAGTAGCTACAGCGCGTTTTTCTTGCAGGTACCGAGTTACATGTATGATTTCCTCACTAGTTTTGGCATGCATGGCATATGCATGTGGTTATTTGTTTATGATATGTCATTGGCATGGAGGATTTCCTAGATTAACATTGGTTTTGACTAGCCTTTCCATTTCCTGAATAACCATGGTGTTGTGGGTTTTAATTTTGTTTTCTGGTTGGTTTTCATGTGTCATTGGTTGTCAGTTGAGTTATTAGTTCTTGGAAGCCTTGGTTGGAAAGCCCTAGAAGCCCTGTAACAACTTGGGTTGAGTTACTAGTCCTGTAATCCTTGGTTGAAAAAATGCTATGGAAGCCCTTGGTTGGTTGAGTTACTAGTCTTGGAAGCCATGGTTGGACAAACGCTCTAAAAGCTTCGTGGCAGTTTTGGGTTGAGTTACTAGTACTGGAAGCCCTAGTTGGAACAAACGCTCTTGAACCCTAGACAGCTTAAGTAGAGACCAATCTAGTGATGGTTAGTGATGTCCAGCCGTGAGGTGGAATCATTGGTTGAGGGTTGAGCTGGTTGGCCTCTGGAAGCCCTGGTTTGGTTTTGATTGATGTGTTTTATGAGATCCCGCATTCATGCTTGGAATATGGCACGGGGGTGACTGGCTGAAAGAGAGATTTTTTTCAGCCATGTTTATGGTCGGGTGGTACATGGAAGTCCCAGACTTGGTTGCATTTTTCTTATGGAAATAATATCTCTTTCCTCTTTTATTGATGGGTAAATTTTCTTGTTATTATGTGGCTTATATCGATGTTCTGTGATTGCCATTTTTGTTGTTTATGTGTTGGTTATGAATATGTTCTATGACAGTGATAATGTATGGGTCTCATCATGTTTTGATTTGTAAATGAATGAACAATGAATCTATGACCTAATAGATTATAATTAAGATAATGTGATGAGTCATCAATGTTTCTTACCAATTCTTAGATAAGTATGAGACCCCTATGCTCAGATTTGTTGTTTAAACCTATAGATTACATATTTGTGACATGTTTAACGAAATGCTCATCATGGGTAGTAGGGTTCCATTCAATTCCTTTTTCAAGTAATTGCATTTGTATCATTATTTCGTTGTTATCTTTCATTCCTCGAAGTGTCACAGAGTTCTGGGCAGTGACCTGGGTGTAACATCCCTGGTGAAAATTCCATGTAAAATGTAATAAAAGAAAAAAATAACCACAATTGATGGGACCTGTATTGCAAGCTGAATGGAGGGAAAAACATCATAGTGGGTGTTCATTTGGTTTATTATGGCGAAGGAATTAAAGAGGCAAAAATTATTTTTGGTACATTTGTTTATGAAAATAATGGAAATTAGGAGAAAAGGGAGATGAAAGGTCGCAGGTTGCATGTGAGGAGGAAAATGAAGGAAAATAATGGAAACTGAAGAAAATAGAGGTCTCATTAATAAAAAGGCTTCTGAGGATCAGTGGGCAAGCTTTTGCTCAAACCTTTTGTCAGTTAATTTTTTTATTTCTCCCATTATTCTCTCTCTCACTCTTGGACACTTAGAGTTTTCTTGGAGCACTTTGGCATTGGAGCAAGAAAGGAAAAGGAATCAAGGAAGAGTAGGATCAAGTAGCTACAGCAAGATTATTTGCAGGTATTGATTTGCATATGTGATTTCCTTGCTATATATGGCATGCATGGTATTTCATGTGTTTCTTTTTTGTCTTGGCATGGATTTTTCCAGGTGTGACAGTGTTTTCAGCCTAGCCTTTCCATTTCCCTATATCTTTGATGAGATGGGTTCCTCGTACTTTTGCTGAGTTAGATTGTCGAATGGATTCGAATTTGAGTGGGATCGATCTCCGAAATGATAAACACATGGCCTAGTGGTCCCTGAACTAGAATCTGGATCATGGTATAGCCACTAGCCTTGTAACCCTTGAGTCGAACTGTGTGCCTCGGTGGGCCTAGGAATAATTTTCAGTGAATGGCGAGATATATGGTAAATCCAAGAGGTGGATTTCTCTCCATTGGGCCTAGTAGTCCCAGGATGGGATGTACAGTAAAGCGTGGAGATTATGTCTTAGTTTAGGGCCTAGCGATCCCTGATTCGGATTATGGATTGCGGTAAAGCTTGAAAGACTAGGAGGCAATCAAACTCCTCACGGTGTAAGCGGAGAATCCAGGTAGCATTATTGCTTGTTTAGTTATTTTTGTTTGGTTATGAGCCCCACATTCATGATTGGAATATGGAATGGGGGTGATTAGCCAATCTATGGTCAACTGGAACGTGGTAGTCCCATCCCCGGTTTGTTTCTATATTCATTAATGATAAATTCATTCCTTTGGTATTTGATGTATAATTGTACTGGCTATTATGTGGATTCTATTGTTGTTGTGTCTATTGTATTTCTGTTTTATTATGTTGGTTATAATCATGTATTTTATTAGTGATGATGTATGGCTCTCTCCATGTTTTTACTTGTAAATGAATGCACATTGTATCTATGGTAAAATAAATTGCATTATATCTAATGATGTAAGGGAGAAATGCTTCTTATAGATTCTCATATAAGTATGAGACCCCTATCTTTAAATATGTTGTTTACACCTATAGATTCAATGTTTGTGACATCTTTAACAAAACTATTGTCATGGCTAGGAGGGGTCCAGATGAGTTCTTGTTGATGTGATTTCTTCTGCATCATTATCATGTTATTATTTATCATGTCTGAATTTTTCATGAATTTTTGGGCAATGACCTTGGCTATGGGCCTGAAAAGGTGGCTCAAATCCCAGATCCGCAAGCATAGAACTGAGAAATTCGGGCCCTAGCCGCTGGCTTGCAGTCCTATGCCTGCGACTATAGCCTACCAGTCACTGGCATGTAGTGTTATGCCTACAACTATGGCTCAAAGAGGCAAAAAGGTCAGTGTGACCCAGGGGTAAGAGGCCTGGAAGGTTGGGTTAGCTCCCGAGGGTGTCACTAATGATGTACAAGGTTTGTTTGTCATGTTTCTATCGGTTCCACTTCCTTAAATGTCACCTAGGATGTTGAATCTCGTAACAGTAGCCTCTTGTCACATGTTTATCCCTGTTGGCCGGTTACTTGGGTAGATGTGGGAAGAGGGTGTTACATTTGGTCCTAGCCCTGAAATTTAGCTTTAAATTCCACAATCGCTGGCATAGAACTGGTAGAAAAAGGTTACAGTCGTTGGTATAGCACTGGCAGAAAAAGGTTGCAGTCATACTCATGCAGGATCAAGGGAGCGATTGGGGCTCTCAGTCGCTTGGAGGGCTTGGCAAGGGAGCGACTGGGGGATTAATGCAGCAAAAGCTTAGTTTGTCTCAGTGGCTAGTCGCCTAGAAGGTTTGGATGGCTCTCGGGGGTTGTGTTGCAGGTGTAGAAGGTTTTTTTTGTTGTGTTTCATCAGTTCCACTTCCTTAAATGACACATCAGGAGTTGAATCATATCATAGTAACTCTTCTGTGTCCATGTTTACAGTTTGGTGATTACTTGGGTAGATATGAGAGGGATATTCTGATGGTATCAAACTTCGTTCACAGATTAAGCATCTAGGTGGTGTAGTGGTCCTTTACATTCATATTCGGTTACATATATGTTGGTATGCTTGTGGTCCTGTGTGTTTCATTGCATACTTTCATTGTGTTAGTCATAGTTACGATGATGTCACCATGTGAAGGTTGATGAGGTTGTTATTGAAATACTTAATATTCCATGAGTATATGATTTTTTATTTATTGTTTATGGCTAAGTCTTCGTGTTAATAAATGTGCAATGGTATGGTTTTCATATTTATGCAAGAGGTCATGGTATGTGATTGACATGTTTGTGCATTGATGACTTGACTATGGCTGGAATGATGTGTATATGTTGTTTTATCTATATGCCACATATTTACATGTTTTTATTATTATGTTTATATATGTATTGCATTTATTAGTTGATCTTGCAGGAGATATCCTCCCTTAATCATGCTAAGGTACGTTGGTTTTTTTATCATATGGTTTAGCTGACATAGTATGCCTTGCAGGAAAGAAGTCAAGATGACTAGAAAGATGGTAGATTACAAAGATTCTCCCTATGAATCAGTTCAGCATCATCATTGTTGGGAAATATTCTGACTTAGTAGACGCACTGAGGAGTTTGAAGGAAGAAATAAGGACTTGCAAAACAGATAATGATAGAATCATACAGGCACAGGAAAAACAAGCAGAAGTCAATGCAATAATTCTTCGAAGTTTGTCAGAACTGTAGAGACAGGGGCCACTTTGGATCAATTATGGATAGAAGGATGGGACTAATGGGGCATATGGCAGTAGGTCTCATGGTGATCACAATTCGGATAGAGATGACACGATCAGAGATGGCAGGTTCTTGGACACTTCGGATATGAGAGGTGATAGACACGGGTACTATTTTAGTTTTGGTTCTGATAGACACTATGATCATCATAATTATCATCCTTATAATAGGAGTAATAGGGGATATTTTTCGGAAGAGTTTAAGAAAGAAAATCCACCTACATTTGATGGAGAGATGAAGAAATCATAGGATGGAGAAGCATGGTTTCTTTGAATGAATAGGTTCTTCATGTTACATGATTACTCAGAGAACATGAAGGCCAGAATAGCTACATTTAGTCTTAAAGGTAAATCATACATTTGGTGAGAAGATGTAAATACGTCAAAGATATTCATGAAGAGGAGTTGACTTGGAGTTAATTCGAGAGACTATTCAGGAAGAAGTATCTATCGAAGAGATACTGTAATGACAAGGAAAAAGAGTTTTATGAGCTAAAGATGGGCTCTATGACCGATGAGGAGTAAACTAGCATATTTCTAGAGTTATTGAGGTATGTGACTTACCTCAAGGAGGAGAAGTCAAGATTCATAGATTCATCAGTGAATTACCGATAACATTTAAATATAGGATTGATTTTGATGAGAATATCTCATTGGAGGAGGCCATCTGGAAACTAAAGCATTGTTATGAGCAATCAAATTGCAGATCTGAGACAAATAAAGATTGGAATGGCAATGATACGAATAAAGGAAAATGGGACAAGAAGCGAGCAAGACCTCAGGACACAGGTAACAAATAGAATACAGCATTACACAATAAGTTCGATGCATCTGACAAAGGGCAGGGATTTCAGTTTGAGGAGCAAAACAAGGGTGCGGGTTGGAAGCCTATATAGTGTTAGACATGTGGCAAAGATCATCGTAAGAGAGATTGCCCACTGCATTAGGGTGGTAAACCGCAGATCTACGGTTCTCAGGAGGCACATACTGTGGGAGATGTTGGATA
This sequence comes from Pinus albicaulis, assembly GCA_034641835.2. Classification (NCBI taxonomy): domain Eukaryota; kingdom Viridiplantae; phylum Streptophyta; class Pinopsida; order Pinales; family Pinaceae; genus Pinus; species Pinus albicaulis. Next base: position 241,739,200 of record CM076573.1, on the reverse strand, counting down.
TATTATTCCTAGGATATATCCAACACTGGATAACAGGCAAGCATATCACCAGGCATCTATTATCAAGATGGATGGTAAGCTTTGTCATCAAGTTGTTTCTATTTTGATTGACCCTGGATATAATTATATTTATGTTAATCCTAACCTAGTGGATAAGTGTAATTTAAATAAATAAGTGCATGCAGAGTCTTGGTTAGTGCAATTGGCTACAGGTACAAAGAAGTGAGTTCATCATTGGGTAAGAGCTTGTGCATTTGAGTTGAATGGTATCTCTACATCAGCACATTTGAATGTATTATTATTGGGTTCGTATAGTATGTTGTTGGGTACGGATTGGTTGTATCTTCATAGGACCAAGGTGGATTGTTATGACAAATCCATTGAATGTTTGGATGACAGTGGAGAATAGAGAGTCTTGTAGGGTACGAAGAAGGAAACATCAGTTAGAATGGTAACAGTTATGCAGGCAAAGCGTAGTTGTAGGAAAGGGTGTGTGTTATTTGTAGTGCATATTTCTAGTGACAAAGGTAAGGAAGTTGAGGATGTGGATGTCTTGAGAAGGTACCCAGTTCTATAGAAGTTTCAAGATGTATTCCCCGCATAGATTTTAGAGTTACCCCCTCACAGGGAATTGGATTTTTTCTATTGATTTGGTACCATCGCCAACGCCAGCATCTAAGGCACCTTACAAGATGAGCACACCAGAGTTGGTAGAGTTGAAGCTGCAGTTGAAGGAAATGTTGGACAAGGGATACATTAGACCAAGTGTATCACCTTGGGGTGCACTGCTATTTTTTGTGAAGAAAAAGAATGGTACTCTGAGGTTATGCATTGATTACAGAAAGTTGAACAAGGTGACCATTAAGAACAGGTATCTATTGTCGAGGATTGATGATTTTTTCGATCAATTGAAGGGAGCAACAGCCTTCTCGAATATGGATATGAGATCTGGATATCATTAGGTATGCATTAAAGAAAGTGACATTCACAAGACAACCTCCCAGACCAGGTACGAACATTATGAATTTGTTGTAGTTCCATTTGGTTTGACTAATGCTCTAGCTACTTTATGTGCTTGATGAATAGTGTGTTGTGTCCTTATTTGGGCAAGTTTGTTATTCTGTGCGTTGATGATATATTTGCATATTCTAAAAATGAAGAAGATCATGTAGAACAATTAGAAGCAGTTTTGAGATTGTTAAGAGAAAATAACTTGTATGCTAAGCTCAGCAAGTGCAGTTTCTTTCAGACATAGGTACACTACATGGGCCATGTAGTTTCCAAGGAAGGTATAGCAGTGGATCCAGAAAAAATAAGGGCTATCATGGAGTGGGAAGCTCCTAGGAATGTGGATGAGGTAAGGTCTTTTATGGGGATAGAAGGTTATTACACGAGGTTCATCAATAATTATCACATATTGCTTATCATATCACATCATTGCAAAGGAAGGGAAAGAAGTTTGAATGGACAAAAGAATGTGCAACAAGTTTTGAGTAGTTGAAATATTTTTTGACAAATGCTCCAGTGCTAAATATTGCAGATCCGGAAAAAGAATTTTGGTATGCACATATGCTTGCAAGAGATGACTTGGTGGAGTTCTTATGCAGGAAGGACAGGTAGTATGTTATGAGTCACAGAAACTAAATTAGCATGATCAGAACTATCTAACACTTGATCTTGAATTGGAAGCGATCATTCGTGAATTGAATATGTTGAGGTATTATCTTCTAGGAAGACGATTTGTATTGATAAGTGATCATAATGGATTGTGATATCTATTTGACCAACCGAATCTGAACGTGAGGCAAGCTAGATGGTTTTCCACGATCAGTGAGTTCAAATTTGAGATCAGGTATATTAAAGGTAAAGAGAATAGGGTTGCAGATGCTCTTAGCAGGCAGATACTGGTGAATCATATAGCAACTATGAGTTCCTATGGGACAGATCTACAGGATAAGATCTTGCAGGAAAGTTAGTAGGATGTCAGGTATATGGAGCTTAGGCACATATTGAAGCAGAATACATGTACATGTACAAGTAGTAATATAGGTACATGTATAGCTAAAGGTGAACAGGATGTGTACTATCGTCTCACGATAGATGGCTTGATCAAGTTTAGAGACAATATATATGTACCAGAAAACAATGAACTCAAGAAGGTGATCTTGCTAGAGTTTCATGTGAAACTGTATTCAGGCCACACAGGCTATTAGAATACGCTGACAGCAGTGAAGAAGTTTTATTATTGGCTGAATTTGAAAAGAGACGTAGCAGAGTTTGTGGCTAGGTGCTTAGATTTTCAATAGGTAAAAGAAGAGTGTAAGCATTCACGTGTACTACTACAGCCAATTCTTATTCTAGAATGGAAATGGGAGGTCATTTCCATGGAATTTATCACAAGTTTACCGAGGACATCAATACATCATGATTCCATCATTGTTGTGGTGGATAGGTTGACAAAGGTAATGCACTTCATTCCGATGAAGTCGAAATACTCAGTGAATGATTTGGAACAAGCCTTCATGAGGGATGTGGTCAGATTGCATGGTGTTCCGCAGAATATTGTGTCAGACGGGGATGTGAAGTTCACTTCTAAGTTTTCGAAGGAGTTGTTTGTAGGTTTGGGTACAAAGTTGAACTTTATTGCAACTTATCATCTGTAGACAGATGGACAGACAAAGAGGGTCAATAAGATATTGGAGGAAATGTTGAGGATGTATGTGATGCATCAACAACGAATGTGGGAAGAGTATCTTCCACTGGTAGAGTTTGCTTGCAAAAATGGGTATCATGAATATTTGAGGATAAGCATGTTTAAGGCATTGTATGGGCAGAGTTGCAATACGCCCATCACTTGGAGTGATCCAATTAACAGTGTGTTGATTGGACTAGACATGTTGGCAGAAATGGGACAGGAAATGCAGGTAATCAAGAAGAATCTGAAAGTAGCATAGGATAGGTAGAAAATTTATGTGGATCAGAACAAGTTGTTTAAGGAGTTCAGGTTGGGGAACAGGTGTACTTGCGCATCAAGCCCAAGAAGAGATCCTTGCGGATTGGATCATGTGCTAGGCTAGAACCTCGGTTTTGTGGACCTTTCAGGATTATTGAGAGGATTGGACCAGTATCCTATCAACTTCCACTACCTCCAACAATGAAATTCCATGATGTTTTCCATGTTTCATTACTTAAAAAGTGTGTTAAAGATGATGATCATGTGATTGACTGGTATGTATTGTAGGTGGAGCCAGAAGGCGAATTTCAGCCAGAACCACAGTGTATATTGCAGATAAAAATGCTCATGCTCTGGAACTGAGCAATCGAGCAAGTTAAAGTGCAGTGGAAGTACTTTGGGCCCGATGAAGCTACATGGGAGATGGCGGATCATATGCGGGATATGTATCCTTCTTTATTCGCTAGTTGAGTGAATGTTTTGGTATATGTTTTTGGTACATACTTTGGTGATTTTTTGGTATATGTAAATATGTATATGGATGTAAATACCGACATGAGATATGTTATAAAGCTCAAGTAAGAAGTAAGGTTTCATGTCATTATGGTTGTCATATTGTTATGTTCTCATATTGGTTTGCTTCTAAGTAGGATGATCATTGTAAATACTGTCAAAAGTTAAGTTATAAAGATCCATGGGTAGTATGTTTTGCATTCAGCAGTATTGTTGATTTTAGGTGTCATTGAACACTGAGGACATTGTTCCCCCAAGGGGAAGGGTTCTATAACAGTCATGGTGAAAATTCCATGTGATAAAAGTTAATAAAGGAAAAATAATAAACATGGCCATGGGACACGTATTCCAAGTTTAGTTTTTGTCAAAACAACCTAGTATGGGTGTTCATATGGTTTATTATGGCTATGGAAATTGGAAAAGGCAATGGCTAAGGAATTTGAAAGGAAAAGTGCCATTTATTTATGAAAATAATGGAAAATAGGAGAAAAGGAAGATAAAAGGTCACAAGTTGCAAGTGAGGAGGGAAATGAAGGAAATAACGGAAAATTGAAGAAATTAGAGGCCTCCTTAATAAAAAGGCTTTTGAGGATCAGGTCACAAACTTTTGTCGGTTCAATTTTGGAGCTCTCATTCCATCCTCTCTCTCTCATACTCTTAGACACTTAGATTTTTCTTGGAGCACTCTTAGAGGAGCGTGGTGCACTTTGGATTTGGAGAAAAAAGGCAAAGGAAGAGCAGGAAGTGAAAGATTACATTGGAATCGGCAACTACAATAGTTTTTTCTTGCGTGTACTGAGTTGCATGTATGATTTCCTCACTAGTTTTTCTATGCATGGCATATGCATGTGGTTATTTTTTTATGATATGTCATGGGCATGGAAGATTGCCTAGATTGAAAATGGTTTTTCCTAGCCTTGCCACTTCCTTAATAGCCATGGTGTTGTGGGTTTTACTTTTGTTTTATGGTTGATTTTCATGTGCCTTTGGCTATGGGTTGAGTTAATAGTTACTGGAAGTCTTGGTTGTACAAACGCTTTGGAAGCCCTGTAATATCTTGGGTTGAGTTACTAGTCCTGGAAGCCATGGTTGGACAAACACTCTGAAAGCCCGAAGGTAGTTGTGGGTTGAGTTACTAGTCATGGAAGCCCTGGTTGGAAAAAATGATATGGAGCCCTAGAGAGCTTCAGTAAAAACCAATCTAGTGATGGTTAGTGATGTCTAACCATGAGGTGGAATCATTGGTTAAGGGTTGAGGTGGGTGGCCTCTGGAATCCTTGGTTTGGTTTTGATTTATGTGTTTTATGAGATCCCACAATCATGCTTGGAATATGGCACAGGGGTGATTGGTTGAAAGAGAGATTTGGTTCATCCATGTTTATGGTCAGTTGGTACGTGGAAGTCCCAGACTTGGTTGCATTTTTCATATGGCAATGAGAGTTCTTTCCTCTTGTATTGATGGGTAAATATGCTTGTTATTATGTGGCTTATACAGTTGTTCAATGCTTGTCATTTTTTTTGTTTATGTGCTAGTTATGAATATGTTCTATGACAGTGATGATGTATGCCTCTCATCATGTTTTGATTTGTAAACTAATGAATAATGAATCTATGACCTAATATATGATAATGCGGCTAATGTGATGAGGCATCAATGCTTCTTAGCGATTCTAAAATAAGTATGAGACCCCTATGCTCATATTTTTTGTTTAAACCTACAGATTACATATTTGTGACATGTTTAAAAAAATGTATGTCATGGCAGTAGGGGTCCAGTCAATTCCTTGTTCAAGTAATTACATGTGTATCATTATTGTGTTGTTATCTTCCATTCCTCGAAGTGTCATGGAGTTCTAGAAAGTGACATGGGTCCTAGCCCTAAAATTTAACCTTAAATACTGCAGTCGTTGTCATAGAACTGGCAGAAAAGGGTTTCAGCTGCACTCATGCAGGCTCATGGGAGTGACTGGGGCTCTCAATCGCTTGGAGGGCTTGGTAAGGGAGTGATTGGGGGATTAATGTAGCAAAATGTTAGTTTGTCTCAGGGGCTAGTCAACTGGAAGGTTTGTATGGCTCCTAGGGATTTTGTTGCAGGTGTAGAAGGTATGTGTTGTTGTGTTATGTTAGTTCCACTTCCTTAATTGACACATAGGGATTTGAATCATATCATATTAAATCTTTGTCACATGTTTACCCCGGTTAGTCGGTTACTTGGGTAGACGTGGGAGAACAGTGTTACAGTATCTTTGATATATTTGAGAGGAATTGGTTGGAATAATTATATAAAGCACAAACGAAGCCAAACAAGCTTAATCTATGCATTGGCCTAATTCACAAGGAGTTGGCAATGTATTCAATTATTTACGTCAACTGAATGTCTTAAAAAATTTGAGAAACGGGTGGTTGTTGAGGATCTGAACAAAATGTAATTGAAATGTTCACTTAAAAAAATCTTACTTCACACTAGACATATGTACATAAAACCCATAGGTCATAGAAAAATATCTATATTGATGTTAATAAGGACCTACAATTCATGTGAATTACAAGAACATATGCAAAGCCACAATCCCAAATATAGAGATATATAAAACCCAATAAAACAAAGCATGAAACAGAGAGATGGGAAGATTGAATTATGAAAAATAGAGAAATAATTTCAATTACAAATCTTCAAGCAAGAAAAAATTTCACTATCCAAATATTTCACATTACAAAGTAGAAAAACATTTCACTATCCAAATATATCCCACTACAATGGTAGGGAAATCAATATTGTGGCCTACTATCCAAATATTTCCCAATACAATGGTCGGGAAATCAATATCGTGACCCATTTAAATTTCAAATGACATTATGAAAAATATTACAATAAATTAATTCAATATTTCCAAGCAAGAAAATATTTCTTTGTCCTAAGATTTCCTTGTACAATGCTTAGGAAATCAATATAGTGAGAAACTATTCTATTATACTAAATATAATTCTCTTATAATAGCTAGTTTTCATTCATGTCTATGGTCAGCAGATATCTTTGCACTAGCTTAAACATGTTGATTGTTACTTCCTTTATTAGGTTAATCAGGGAATTTAGTTGTTGAGCTATTTAAATAGTAAATGTTGACGTCAATGATTTCCATGTTGATAGACAAGAAGGAGGAGGTTCATGTGAGATGGTATCAAAAGTTGGCTTGCTCCAAGATTGCACAGAGATGATGCCTTTGCTACTAATCTATGAGTAAATGTGTAATGTTAACATTTTGCATACTCAAAAATCTAAATAGTCATGTTTTCTAGGTACCGCAAACAATTGGCACGAACTTTCTCTACGCTAGTTACTCTTATTTAAGAGATGGAATATATTTGAATGGGGTAGTTTTTTTTTTTAAATGTTAATTATAATGTATTTGGTTGTTTATTGTTCATATAAATGTATTTGCGTAAACCATTGTGTAAAGGAGATGGGTAAGTAAACATAAATGTTTGATATTATAAGTAATTATTGTTATTGTGTTACTAAAGGGTTACTTTCTCTATAATGTATTTAATAAGATTTCAATATGGGATTTAAAGAGAATTTTCATGGTAATCATTGGCTATTGGACTAACTCAAAAACATGAACTAATTACTCTTTAGGGTGTAGATTAGTTGGTGATAGAGTGTGTTATTAATGCATTCCTTGTAATGTTGTTGATTCAAATCTCATATAGCTTGTTTGCCATGCTTAGGGGGTGTGCAATGCACCTAGAGATTATAGTGATAGTGGTTGGAATAAACCCCATGTCACATGAGTACAAATCCAACCTATTTAATGATCCCTAAGCATGGGGGTGTGCGGTGCACCTAGAAATTATAGTGATAGTGGTTGGAATCAACCCCATGTCACATGAGTACAAATCCAACCTATTTGATGATAGGAGCCAGAACACCCCCTAAGCTATATATATATATATATATATATATATATATATATATATATATATATATATATATATATATATATATATATGGGAGCCACAGATTTTGTTGGCAGTGATGGATCATAAGGTCTCAGTACTCGGAATCCAAGGTTTTGCTGCAGCCTGGAATCCCTAGTTGCACGGATGGTCTTCGGTGTAAGACCCCTATCAACATCTGGACAACAGACGACCGCAGGAAGGCGTTTTTGGGGCCTCGAATAAACCAGGCACAGCTAAAGAGTTTTTTTACTATGGGCAAGGACTAGTAAACATTTTCAACACAATTATAGCTTGGGGTTTTTCATCTACACAGGTTAGTTACTAGAGAACAGAGAAGTCGAAGGAGTAACTTTTGTATTTACAGAAGAAGGGGAAATGGTTAGCCCAAGAAACTTTATTGATCTAGAACCTGATTCGGAAGACACTTTATCAGTATGGGGCCTTGAGACGACTCAATAGAATATAAGCAAGGTCAGGCTGCCAGCTAGATCCCCAGCTGGAAAAATGGGTCTTTATGCAAGAGCGGTTAACATGATGTTTTTTAGGGTTTATGGAGGAGGGTAAGATTAGCCATGTCACAGAAACTATATGGGAACCTAACAAGGGCCATTAGGAAGGACATACTTCATTAGCAAAATCAATGTATCATCCACTCTATAAAGCAGAAAATAACTAGGTAAGTCCCACAATCTCACTGGAAATCCCTGAAACTGTAGGGTTTACGAGAGGTCTAGAGGATATTGTGAAGAGTTGTAGTCTCTAGGGGAAAGAGGGGTTAAAAAATTATTTGGACAAGTATTTTCATGTAAATTACAAGGGTTCAATCCAGAGGTTCGATAGAACCCATGCCATAAAAATTTTCTAGAGACAGGGAGAAGCAACGACAAGGGAACCCCGGAAGACAAACAGTTTAAAAACCTCTTCAGAGAAAGAAAGCCTGGGTGGTATTTCAGCGCAGAACATCGGAGAAAATCAGGTTTTCCCTGGAGTGGTAGAGGAGTTTTAAAAAGGAAATTCCATTCAAACAGTCCTAGGTAAGAAGAATGGAGAAGGACTGGACGTTGGCCTCTTCGAGGTTTCGGTGGGGGTTTCTGGGTTTCGACCAGAAAACAATAGGAAACTTGTGGAGTTTAGGGTGGTTTTAAGACATAACATATTGATATAAGGTGAGTCAAAAGAGGCTACAGAATTTTTTGTTCTCTCGCATGGAGAACAGACCGAATTAGAAGGACCAGAGAAAGAAAGTGCTCAGTGTTCAGGCTCGAGGAGGAAGAAAGGTAAATGTATTAGGAAAAAATCAAAAAACCCTAATCTAGTCCTCCGGTTTGACATACAAATTGACAGCGCCATGGAAGCCTCATAATTTATCATATTTCGAAGAGAAAAGTGAATATTCTATTCGATTAGCTACGTCATTGATTAGATATCGAAGGCTTGGAGGGGGGCATCAGAAAATGAGTTAGAGGTGATCAAATTAGCTCGAGGGTGGTTCATGGTCAGATTCAACAAACATGAAGCACTTGAATGGGTTCTTGAGCACAACTAAAGTTTCGGGCCTTCACCAATTCTGTTTAAGAAATGGACTTCGCCTTTTGATGCAAAAGGAGAAAATCTTGAGGAAATTCCAGTCTAGGTCCATCTATCAACCCTGTCTCCTCGACTCTGGACAGAAGATGTTTTCAAAGCGATCGGAAACAAATTGGTTCTATCTATTGAAGAAGACATGTATTTTAGGGAAACCACAATCAGGATAGTGACTTGAATTCTGGTAAAGCTCGATCTAAGGGAGGGTGTGGTAGAAAAAATTGATTTGCATCTTCAAGGGGACATGCACTCTCAGATAATTGATTACGAGGAAGTGCCTTTTTGGTGCCATCATTATCACAAACATGGCCATCTAGGGAGGGACTCCCCTCTGGGGTTTTGCAGAATAAGAAGGAAAAGAGGTACACCAATAGTTGAAGAGCTTGTTGATATGGAAAATGTAGAGGAAAACTAAGCTCAGGATGCAGGGGAGTAGAGGGATAGTGGTTGCGTCCCAATGGAGGTAGAAGAGGACCCTCATAATTTGTTCGGGCACAAATAATATTAGGGGATTAGGAAGTGACTGGAAGTTAAGAATGCTCACGAAACCATCAGTCCCCATCCTCAGCCTATGGGTACTTCTTTACCCATCCCCTCCCCTTTATCCTATATTTTGCAATCTCTTCTTTGTGAAAATTCAAGGCTTGTTCCCTTGAGGATGATGATATCAAAAATATTTTCGTTATGCAGTTTTTCAAATGGTCTGGCCAATATCATTACTTCCATCCTTTCCCTCAAAATTCCGGTAACTCTCCCATTTGATCCTTAGGCGACATCTTCCCCTTGTTCATCCTCTATGGCATCCCATTACAACCTATGACTGAGGGATAAGAAGGATATTTCTAGTGCCTAAATAGGGGGTATAGGTGAAGTTCAGGAGCCACCTAAAACAAGGAATACTAGAGATAGGAAAATAAATATTTCCAAGGCCCAAATTAAAGCTAATTTGGAAATAGAAGATGGGAAACAACTCTCTCTAGAAGGGGCACTTAGAGCGATGCAAGCCCCTAAGGTGGTAATAAATGATTGTTTTATCCTTTAAATACATATGGTTAGCTAGCATCTGAAAGAAGCTAGCTCTGAAAAACCTCCTAAAAAACACTTGTCCAGATGTCCTTATGCTTCAAGAAACTTTATGTATTGGCGAATATGTCTCGGCCTCTTTAAATAAATTAATGTCAGGGTGGTATTTTGTGACCTCTTATGTGAAGGGAAGAACAAGAGGTTTAGCTATGGGATTAAAAGACAGCGGCCTCATGCTCTTAAATTCATGGGGTTCATATCAGGTTTTAGGGGTTGAGGTCTTTTCCTCTAAGCTATGTATGTATCTCTCCCTCATAAATATTTATGACCCATGTCAAGATAGGGTCACTTTTGGAATTACCTTCTATCTAAGTCCTTCATGAATGCTCCTAATGTGGTGGTGGGAGGGGATTTAAATTTCTCATTAGGCATGTTTGAGACCTGGGGTCCACAGGTACAAGCTTATCCCTTGGCTAATTTATTTGTGAACAAGTTGATGGCCAACAAACTAATAGATATAAACTTGATAAAAAAAAATACCAACCTAGAGGAACAGACACTCAGGTTTGGCTAGGGTGGCAATGAGTTTGGATAATTTTCTTATGAAAAAATATCTAAAAAGAAAAATTTCCCTTTTTCGGCAATGGGTAGGGTTGGGAGGAGAATAATACCATTTCCCTATTTTGCTGGAGTTGAAAGGGAGTAATGGGAAGCCTAGAAGCCCATTTAAATTTAACCCAGGTTGGCCCCAAGAGGAAAGATATAATGATTTGGTAAAGGCCACATGGATACCACATTCCCCTGACTAGGGCCCTTCCATAGCTCATCAATTCATGGAAAAACTCAAAATATTGAAACAGGATACAATAATCTAGTCAAAATAAAAATGGATAAGGGAAGAAGAAGAATTAAAAAACATTGAAGTAGCCCTAAAAATATCGGAAAGTCCAGAGAGTGATGGATATGAGACAGAAGAAGCCAAGGAAAGGATAAAACAATTGGAAAGTACAAAAAGGAAGATTCTAAAATACAAAGAAGAACAATGGAGACAAAAAAGAAGAGCTATTTGGCTAGCTTCTGGGGATGAAAACTCAAAGTTTTTCCACAACTATGAAAGAGGTAGAAATAACATAAAAATTATTTGGGAAATGAAGAAAGAAGATGGAAGTATTGCAAAGACTTTTGATGAATTAGCCTCAATGGGGAGAAATCACTTGAAATCCATTTTCAAATCCCTAGAACAAGCAAGTATAGCAGATGTAATTTGGTTTTCCCAATTATTTCCTAAATATGTGGAGGAGGAAGAAAATTAACAGCTTTGGGCTTCAATCACAAAAGGAGAAGTAGGAGTTATCAAATATATGCGGAAAGATAAAATACGAGGACCAGATGGTTGGAGAGTTGAATTCTTCAAACATTTCTTTGAGCTGATAGGGGATGATCTTACTTGGGTGGTGGAGGATTCCAGGATCAAAGGTCAAATTTATGAGCTCTTCAATTCCACATTCCTAACCCTAATTCCTAAAAATGATGACCCCAAGACCTTTTAGGAATTTAGGCCTAACTCTCTCTGCAACTGCCTTTACAAGATCATAGCTATTCGGCTAAAACCTATATTATCAAGGAATGTATCCAGGGAAAATTTTTGATTTTTAGATGGTCGTAAAATTCACAAAGTTATAGGTATTGCCCAGGAATCTATGCACAACATTAAAAAGAGCAGGAAAAAAAAGGATTGATAGAAAAAATAGATATATCAAAGGCCTGCGAAAAAATCAGCTGGATCTATTTGTGATTATTACTCATGCATCTGGGCTTTGAAATTTTTTTTATAAATTGGGTGATGCGATGCATCACAAATGTAAGTTTTGCAATCTTAATAAATGGAGAATCATCCCCTTTTTTGCACGCCCAAAGAGGCCTCGGACAAGGGTGCCCTTTGTCACCCCTAATTTCTTACTGACTGCTGAAGGGATGAGTCAGTCAATCCTCATAGAAAAATGTAGAGGATATGTAAAAGTGATCAAGGTATCCACAAATATCTTCAATACTCACATATTATTTTTTAATGATATTCTCTTATTCAACAATGGGTCCAGAAGGGGGTCTTTAGCAGATGAAAGAATCCCTCAACCTGTTTCTAAAAGCTACATGTATGCATATAAATGAGAAAAATTCTTCCTTAGTCCAAGAAGGTTTCTTTCTGACATAAATCAACATGGCTCAAATTTTCCATCCATTTGAAGCAAAACTAATGAAGGATAGTCTCAAAGACTTGGGTTTCCATCTCAAACTAGATTCCTATAAAAAAACAAGACTGGATATGGCTAATGGATAAGATTTAAAAACGCATATAACATTGGAGCTTCAAATGGCTCTAAGGGTTGGAAGGTTGGTACCGATAAAGTAAGTTATAATATAAATACATGTATACTAGATAGCCCTCACTTGGAGACCCAAAGGGATTCTCTCCCGAATAAGGAAGCTGTGTGGACAATTTTTCTGGGTTGGAGCAATGGAGGAAGGAGTACTCCCTTGGGTGGCATGGGAAAAGATAGCCCTCCCAAAGGATTGAGGAGGATGGGGTATAAAATACCTAGATATTTTTTCAAAATCACTTGCAGCAAAATATGGATGGCAAATTCTTTCATCGGGAAATATTTGGATTGTTGTAGTCAAAAGGAAGTGCATTGATCCTCTCCCCATTGAGGACTGGGTGCAAAAGAAAGACAAAAAACCTCCAAATGCGTCTATCATTTGGAAAGCCACAGGGAATCATTCAAAATCAATGAAGATGGTCTAGCATGGCATATAGGGAATGGAGAAAAAGTAAAAATTGGCATTGATCCTTGGGTTGGATGCAGAGAACGCTATGAACTAGCAAGGGATTTAACATTAGCTCTAAATGAACAAGGAATTTTTTTCTTAAACCAAGTAGAAGATGTCGAGGGATCCACAATTTGGCATCAAGGATGGAAAATATTTGTTGAACTGCATTTTGATCTAGAGTGGGAAGATGCCTGGCAGGATTACACCAGAGAATTACCAAGATCTCATGTCAGGATAAGGGCTTGCTTACACAAACTCATATGGTTCCATGTGCCAACTGGATTTTACACCACAAATTTTGGATACACCTATCAAATGTACAGGAGAGTGCAGGGGGTATAGGAATGGTGGTGGAAACTGCTATGGAAACTGAAATGCCCTGCAAAGACAAGAAAATTTTTATGGTGCCTCCTCAGAAATAAAGTGTCGGCATGAGACAATCTTCAAAAAATAAACAAGCATGGCCCAGGCTGGTGTGTTTTGTACAAAAATGTAGAAGAGACGGTAAAACATATTTTTTTAAGCTACCCTTTCACCTTAAAATTATAAGAAGCCCTGAGGCTTCTGGGACTCAGAGTGATCTGGAGAGGTTCAAACATTAAGGAAGCTTGGAAAAATTGGTGGAATGCAGTGCAAGATGAGCAGCTTAGGAACGTACCACCAATAACACTCTAAGGTATATGGTTGGCAAGAAACAAAGGCATTTTTCGCGACATCTCTTCAGCTCTCTCCATCATAGATATTGAAATTGCTGCAATATTCTCTTTACTTCCAATATCCTTGTTGACTTTGGTTCCTCGAAATATCAGAGAGGAAAAAATTAAACCACAACTCCCATGGGATTATTTTTATGGAGCATTTGATGCAAAAAATAGATGTGGGGTTGGTCTGGTTATTTATATTACTAATCACAGAATTTTAAAATAATCAGTAGGCCTTGGAACTAGATCAAACAACTTTGCAGAGATTTTCTCACTAAAATTACTATTATGTTGGGTTCGGGAACTTGGTTTAGCTTCATTAAAAGCTTTTTGAGATTCTTTAAATGTTATAAATTGGTTTATGTAGTACAGAGATGTCAAAATCATACTTTGATCCCACTCATAGAAGAAATTCTAACTATAAAACAGGCTTTGGAATTCATCTCTATTTGCCACATATATAGGGAAAGGAACACTGAGGCGAATATATTATCTAAAGAGGGTCTTCAACGAGTTATGGGCAGACGGAAAATTCAAGAGACCATAGATGGGGGGACTCGGGTTTCCGAACAACCTCCTTTCATAATCTAACAGTTTCTTTGGCACTATACAGGCAAGGACTCTTTCCTCTCTTTTTTCTCTGATATAGTTTTTATTAGCACTCTGTGTTTATTTCTTGTTATCATCATGTTTTCATTTTGAAACAGCATATTTATGTGTCCAATTTTTGTGATACAATTTTATAAAGACCTATCATGAACTTGACTATATGAGGGTTGTTTTCTCTAATTTATGGAGAGGCTCTATTTATTATTATCTTTTTTTGGTCCTTGCAACACCATATGGTTTTTTCATAGACTACACAGTATGTCTCTTTGTCTTTTGAGGACACATGGAAACAACAATGCTTATGCATCTACAAATGTAACATTTTATTGTCTTAATAAAAAGTTTGATCTTTCTCCGAAATATATATATAAGGCAACTTCATCCAATTTCATAATTCAATTAATTTCCAAAAGCTCTCGAATTATTAAAATTATATATTTTAATATATAATAAAATAAATTTTAAAAAATAGGCACGCTAGGAGCAAGAGGAGCTATTTTCTGCCTCGATGAAACAATATAAGCAACATTTTCTAGGGGCTTGGGGAATCGAACAAATAATATTGCAGAAACACATTCCCTTATTCAAAGGTGAATGCTTTCTCAAGAAAGAAAAATTACCAATCTCTCGATCATTAGGGACTCACAAATTATCATCCAAGTTTAATCAAAGAGACTCTCATGAATGATAATGCTTTAATGGTAGTTTTTTAAGAAGATATGGAGAATTTAAAAACAAAAACAAACAAACAAAAAAACAAAAAACAAACAAACAAACAAACAAAACAAAAAAGGCCCTACGAGATTTATCATACACAGAGACAAAACAATAGCCTAACATACTAATTGACGAAAAATGGAACCTCATTAGAACAAGGGACATTATAGGTCAATAATATGCAAGTTCTAAGGCCTTTACCTTAGATCATAATGCATTTTTTTTTAAATAAAGTGGAGTTCCAAGTGGCACCTGTGAGGGGAGCACAACATGCAAGGACATTGATAAATACAAGGGATCTATTGATATATGTAAAAACTAAGTAGTGGGAGTTATTGTGCTACACTTGTGAACAATACACTATTGTAATAAAAATTAATCTCACCATAGCCAAATTAACAATTGTACCTGTGATGGCATGTAACACTTATAAGTTGAAATGGGAGCCCTATCCTGTTGATGATGGAAGAAGGATGACTGGAATTAATGGTAGCATGATTAAGGAGGCTCGGCCCAAATCAAAAAAATTATACCCATGCGAAGGATTCCAAGGGGAGGTCACTAACATATTGAAATGATGCAAGAGAAAAGCCAAGGAGGTTTTCTTAATTATGTTGGATGACAGTTATACATGATTGACATCCTTAAATTTTTTAGGTTGAAGCGTCGAAACAAGGTAAATTTTGGAAATTTCTCTAATTGGCAAGGTAAAAATGAAATGATCATAGTTTTTTAACTTAGGCAATTTCCTGCATTATTTGGTTCTCAATTTGGCAATATAGGGTGTTTGGTCCTCTTTTGAAGTATGTGTTATATCTATGTGTGATGGAGATGATATTCCTTGAAATTTTGACTCAGAGGATAAATGGAAACATGAGGGACATAAGGCCTAAATTCACACTGTTGGTTTGATTTCAACAATGTCTTGGTATATAATTTGAAGTTGAAAGGCAATTGGACTGATAGGAAATCTGAAGAGAACAAATATATTATTAAGCTAGTAGGCGATGGAGGTGAGAATATTATAATAGTTTGTCTAATTTAGAGAATTGGTGAGCAAAGGACTCACAAATTTTGAGCTTAAACGGACACAGTAGTCATCCTAAGACAATCTATAGAGGCATTTGTGTAGGTATTCAAATTTCCATATGTCTTATCCTTCCTACCTCTAGCTTGCATGGTGGAAAGAGAAATTTGTTTAGTATGGTATTTTCTTAAATTTTACGTTGATTCTAGTCGAGGTGTTGACCTTAGGTTATTCATACTAATAATTTTTAATACTATTCTAGTGACACAAAGCTCTGGTGGGGTGACAGAGCAGGCAGATGATCTTAAACCTATGGTAAACATAATGAACACTCCTTCAACAAAACACAATCAATCTAGCACAAATTGCGGTCTAAATTAAAATACTTCTTTCTAAAATTACTCGCTATGTCACATGGTTTGGAATTCGACAACAATTGAGTTTGATTCGAATTCGAACTTTCCAATAAAATTTTAATGAGATTCATCATTAATTTCTACTATACTCCATATATATATATGTAATAATTCTTATATATTATGATATGTTTATAAAGCAATACTTAAATTCATATTATAAATTTATAACTTATATAATATATGTTATATATCTAATTAATGAGAACCTTCAATAACATCAAGACAAAAAGTTAATGTGTTAAAATGTAACAATTTAGTTCATGTGTATAATAAAACATTAAACTGCCATGTCATTCCACTAGAGGCATA
Source organism: Pinus albicaulis (assembly GCA_034641835.2). NCBI lineage: Eukaryota > Viridiplantae > Streptophyta > Pinopsida > Pinales > Pinaceae > Pinus > Pinus albicaulis. Next base: position 241,722,556 of record CM076573.1, on the reverse strand, counting down.
CTTGTTAACACTACAACCTCGATATGTAAACAAAGGGCTCATACGATGGCACCATCAGTGGATTTATTCAATGGACATATATGCAAATAAAGGGCATCAATGGTTTAGCACATGAATCAAAGGGCTTTTGACTACACAATCAAAAACAAACCAATCAAGCTACTACCCACTTTTACAGTGATTGAAACATAGATTAAAAGTCAAATTTAAATAGCAGCTCCTCTATGAATGGTCGATTGGTGGATTAACGGTTTGCAATTTTTTGAATTTATGTGGCTCCTCTATGAATGGCCATGACATTTCGAACTTTGGGAGTGTGATAGCTTAGTATACGAAAACCCAAATGAACCGAAATAATTTTGAATTTTTTTTTTTGAAGTTCATTGAATTTCGAATAGTTTTGAATTCGTTGAACCCTATGACATAGATTATTGGGACTATGTTATGAAACCAACTCCAAAAATAGAAGAAAAGAGAGATCAACGCTTTAGAAATAAGCCACTTCAAGGGGGCAACCTCTAATACATTACATAAATGAACAATTCTTGGATGATACAAATGACAAAACCTCCTCTCTATATATAGGAGTCCATGGGGCCACAATGTAATCCTAGTGGGGCCATAATGTAATCCTAGCCGACCTAAAAATAATAATGTAAGTGCACAATAATAACAATATGGGGGTTACAGGGGTACAACAATAACAATAAGGGGGTTACACTAACAACAATAAGGGACTATATTAGTAATATAGGGACCTAACATGCCCCTCTCCTTCAAAAAAGTGTTGTCCTCAACGCTTGAGTAGCTCTGGTTGCTTCTATATAAAATTCTCATCCTCCCATGTAGAATCTTCGGTGGGTAAGTTCTTCCACTTGATGAGATGCTCTGAAATTGATCGATTCCGTAGCTGTGGAGTTCTTGTTGCCGTGACCGCTTCAGGTTCTAATATGGTTTTTCCTTCCTCATCAAGTTCTGGCAATATTGTTTGAACTGGAATATTTTCACCTATAACCTTCTTTAAGCATGAAACATGGAAAATTGGATGCACTCATGAAGAAGTAGGAAGCTCCAATTTGTATGCTATAGTACCAATATTTTGCAACACCTTGTAAGGACCATAGTACTTTGGCGATAATTTATTATCCTTCTTAGCTTGCTTGAGGGACATTTGTTTGTATGGTTGTAGCCATAAAAATACCTAGTCTCCCACATCAAAACTTCTCTCACTGCGATGTTGATTTGCATGTTGTTTCATTCGATTTTGTGCCAAATTTATTTTATCCTTTAAGAGTTGGAGAACTTCTTGTTGATGCTCGATGTGATCCTCCACTACTTGAACCCTAGAATTTTCCCTTAAAGAATATGTAATGGACGGTGGATGATATCCGTAAAGTTCCATAAATGGGGTCATTTTGCTGCAGTATGGAAAGAAGTGTTATACCACCATTCAGCGAGAGGTAACCACTTAACCCATTTTTCTTGCTTATCAAATACAAAACAACGAAGATATCCTTCCAAACATTTATTCACTATCTTTGTTTGACCATAGGATTGAGGATGATAAGATGAGCTATGAGCTAGTTGAGTACCCAAACAAGAAAATAATTCCGTCCAAAAATTTCCTGTAAAAATGGGATCTCTGTCACTTACAATAAGCTTCAGGTTTCCATGTAGCTTTTGAATTGTTTCCATAAATGTCGTAGCAACTGTACTTTATTTAAATGGATGAGATAATGCACAAAAGTGTGCATACTTGGTAAGTCTATTAACTACCACAATGATGACACTCCTTCCTTCGGACTTAGGTAAACCTATGATAAAATCCATTGAAATCTCCTCCCAACGTTGACTTGGAATGGATAAAGGTTGCAGAAGACCCGGGGTCTTAATTGTCTCAACTTTATTTTGCTAGAAAACCAAACATTCCACCACAAACTTTTGAATATAAGATTTAAGGCCATCCCAAAAAAATTCTTTCTTCACCCTGTGCTAAGTTTTTAAAAATCTCGAGTGTCCTCCTAAAGGAGAAGTGTGCAATTCCAAAAGAATCTTTTGTTTTAGTTGGGAATTATTGCAAATATATAAGCGATATTTGTACCATAAGGAATCATTTTTCCAACTAAATTTATCATATGTACTAGGATCTTGCTGCAACTTTTGAATGAGTGTCCAAACTTCTTCGTCCTTCTTCCATTCATCCCTTGCTTCGGTTATCCAATCTGGATGGATAATAGAAATTGCACAAAGCAATGCTTCCACCTCTTCATCCTTTCTTGAGAGTGCATTTGCAACAACATTTAGCTTCCATTTTTTTTAGATGATTTCAAATTCATAACCCAACATCTTTGTGACCCATTTTTGTTGCTCTTCCGAAGATAGTCTTTGTTCCAAAAAAAATTTAAGACTATCATGATCAGTTTTTACCTTGAAGTGTCTTCCCATTAGGTAAGGTCTCCATTTCTTTAGTGCATGTAGTATTGTCAACATTTCCTTCTCATAAATAGCCTTTTGTAAATAATTTCCTTTGATTGAACGACTTTCAAAATAAATGGGTCTTCCTTCTTGCATTAAAACAGCACCAATTCCATTTCCTAAGGCATCACATTCCACAATAAAGGTTTTTCTGAAGTCTGTCATAGCTAAGACTAGTGCTAGGCACATTGCCTCTTTAAGATGTTAAAACGCCTTAGTTGCTTCAAGAGTCCATGAAAATGTATCTTTCTTAAATAATGTTGTTAGAGGTGTTGCTATTCTCCCATTATTCTTAAGAAACTTGCGATGATACCCTATTAACCCGAGAAATCCGCGTAACCGCTTTATGGTTGTGGGGACTTTCCCTTCCCTAATGGATTTAATTTTGTTAGGGTCTACCTTAACACTCTCGTGAGATACAATATGACCCAGATATTCCACCTCTTGCACTCCAAAGAAAAATTTTGATGTTTTTGCATATAATTATTTATCCTCGAATAGTTTGAGCACCCACTCAACATGTTGAACGTGATCCTTCCAAGACTTGTTGTAGATTAGTATATCATCAAAAAATACTAGCACAAATTTTCTAAGGAAGGGTTTGAAAATTGAATTCATCAACCATTGAAATGTAGAAGGTGCATTAGTAAGGCCAAAAGGCATAACCAAAAATTCATAATGACCCTCATAAGTTCGAAATGTTGTTTTCGGAATATCTTTAGTCTTCATTCTAATTTGATGATATCCTGAACTAAGATCCAACTTGGTAAAATAAATTGCTCCATGTATTTCATCCAATAATTCATCAATCATAGGAATGGGAAATTTATCTTTAATGGTGAGCTTATTGAGCTCCCTATAATATGAACACATGCACCATGATCCATCCTTCTTGTGCACCAATACTACTGGAGCAAAGAAAGAACTTTGACTAGGTTGAATTATACCAGCCTCTAACATTTCTGCAATCATACGTTCAATTTCACTCTTTTGGACATAAGGATATCTGTAAGGCCGGATGTTTGGAGGAACACTTCCCGGAATCAAATGAATAGCATGATCATGATCACGAATAGGTGGGAGTCCTTTGGGAGTATCAAACACCTTGGAATGATTGTCCAAGACTCTTTAGAGATCTAGAGAAATAGATGATTTTTATGTTGGAACTTCTAGTGAGCATAATTGTGCAACTACGCCTCAGTGTTCTTTCTTCAGAAGATTTGTCATGACATTAGAGATTATTATCTTTCTTGGCTTCCTGTGATACCCCATAATTCGATTTCCTTTCCTTCCGAAAAAAATTTCAAGAAAAGTTCTTGAAAATTAAAAGCTACCATCCCTAAAGATTGTAACCATTGTACTCCTAGTACAACATCATCACCTCCCATTGGGATGGAAAGCATTGGACTATTCAATACATATTCCTCCATGGATAGTTTGATATTATGGCATTTTCTAGAGCAATTTATAGTTCCTCCATTTGCAACCATCACTTGACATTCTGGTGCTGGGTATAGGACATAATTCAATTCCTTGGCTACCTTACAATGAATAAAAGTATGGGTACTACTCGAATCAATCAGCATTATTACCTTTTTCTTCTTGATATGTCCTTCTATCTTGAGAGTTTGAGGAGTGGTAATTCCTGCCAATGCATTACACGATATAGTCGGGCTTATTTCTTCTTCTTCTAGGGTTGGTTGCTTGTGTATATCCTCTTCTTTTGAAGTTTCTTATTCATTTTCTTCCTCCTCTTCACAATCTATGTAAAATAATTTCTTCTCAGCACACCTATGACCTTTAGTATATTTTCTATCACAATTGTAGTAAAGCCCTTTTGCTCTTTTTTCTTCCAATTGTTATGGTGTCAATCTTGTAGATTGTGGAAGTATAGGAGTAGCAACACTTCCATCTTTATAGATGTGAGTGGTAGGCTTCCTTGTGTGTTTTCCACATTATTGAGATCAAAATATTGCTCCATCTGTAGTATCCATGTTACGGGATACTTTCCATCAAACTTCCTCATATCCATCTTTGGAATATGGTGGTTCTTTATTCCAACATTAGAGTTTATGAAATCACGATTAACATTTATTTTGTTCTCATCATGAGTTTCCTCTACTATCTTTTCGTCATTAGGAAAAAATTCTTGTATCAACTTTTCCAAATCATCGATGTCTACTTTTAGATTATTCTTCATGTTTTCCATTTTTTCATCGATCTTAGCTTCCATGTCATCCATCTTAGCTTCCATGCCAACTTCCATGCCATCTATCTTAGCTTCCAAACCATTCATCTTAGCTTCCACGCCTTTCTTCAAACCATCCATATTAGTTTCCATGCCTTTCTTCAAAACTTCCATTTCATTTTTTGTTGCTATTTACGATAGCAAAATTTGGTGCACTTGCTCTTGGAATTTTGATATCTCATGTTGCATTTCTTCGTCTTCATGAGTCATAGTAGAGACTTTTGAAGGCTTAATGGGTGTTGAATTCTTTTTAGGAGGAATTATAGAACCCAATACTGATATCTATGCTCAATAGGCCTTTGGAATCACCTAGAACTGATTTTTCAAATAAGATTTGTGCAATTTGAAAAAAAAATACACACATTTTTCTTGATTTTGAGGAGCTTCATATTGAAACTTAATTATCTCTATGATTTCGGATCTTCAATATCTAAAATTCGGCCCTGAAGTAGCCCTCTAAATCTTATTTCGAATGCCACAGGTATGACCTGATTTGGATTCTTGAAGACAAAGTTATGCCCAATCTCCTACGATGACCTAATTATGGACTAGTTCAGTACAGCGAACTCGTATGACTTGCCACATGTCATTGTTTCCTCCTTAGGCTCTGAAATTGACATATCTAAAACTACAGTCTGTGTAGTTGCGGCCAATTTTTACAGAATCCCAATCTGATGCTCAGAGAGATAGTTATGATGTTTTTCCCACAGTCACCTCTTTGAGATGAAATTTGGGAGCCTGAAACAATCCTAACTTCCACAAAACATATCTCCCAAAATATTATGAACCAAGATCTGAAATTTTTATAGGAGTTTCCTCAGGCTTTCATCTCCACTCTATAAAAATTTTAGCTTTTGAGCCCTCGTAGAAAAAAAAGTTATAGTGAAAATTCCACGATGTCATGTTTAGGTTAAATTGAGGAGCCTCCAAAAATCTCTAACTTCCACATATCATATCTCCGAAAATATTATGAACCAAGCTCTAAAATTTTGTGACAATGTTCCTCAAGATTTTTTCTTCGCACTCTAAAAATTTCAACTTCTGAAACTTTGTAGAAAACAAGTTATAGCGAGAATTCCATGATGACCTGTTTAGAGCAGCGAAACCCTAGAATCCAAAGCTCTGATACCAAATTTTATGAAAACAGCTCCAAAAATAGAAGAAAAGAGAGATCAACGCCTTAGAAATCAGCCACTTCGAGGGGGAAACCTCCAATACATTACATAAATGAACAATTCTTGGATGATACAAATGACAAAACCTCCTCTCTATATATAGGAGTCCATGGAGCCACAATGTAATCCTAGTGGGGCCACAATGTAATCTTAGCCGACCTAAAAACAATAATGTAAGGGCACAATAATAGCAATATGGGGGTTACAGGGGTACAACAATAACAATAAGGGGGTTACACTAACAACAATAAGGGACTATACTAGTAATATAAGAACCTAACAGACTAATACAAGCATAGAGAAAGTACAAATGTCATCCTTTAGAAAGAAACATAACCATCTAATGGAGCATTTCCCATCTCTGTAGAAGGATTCCTTGAATCTTAAAATCAAATTTACCTAGACAGTTTCAAGTGTAACTAAATTCATGGATCTATTAATTGACCTTTGAACCATCATGAATAGGATTGAAGATGAAACGTTTATCCTTCATCGACAAGTGGAAGAATTGAAGGTCATAATAACAAGCCCATTAAGGATCACCCTTCCTTTAGCATTTTTAGTGAAAACGATGTTGGAATATTTGCTAATATTGAGGTGGGGGTGAATCATTATTTTGCACTTTTCAACAATTTTAATCAATCATGTAAACAATAAAAGTTAACAACACCATTCTACAATTTGTAACATCATATAAAATACATAAGATAAATTTTAGGTGGAAACCCTTCCGGGAGGAAAACCATTAAATGATTTTAATATATGTCTTAAATATTACATCAACTAGAAGTTTCAACTTCTAAACTTCTCCAACAACCACTGGAAAGAGGCTCCACCCCCCTGGTTCTATCAACTCCAACTGAAAGGATGCCCCAACACCCTGGTTTTATCATCTCCAACTAAAAGGATGCCCCAACACCCTGCTAGCATCAATTTGTTGCCCTAACAACACCCTGCCACCCTGAAGTGTTCTCGGGCTCCAGCCTTAAGGAGACTTCAATCTCTGCCTTACACCATCTTACCACCCTTAATATAGAAGAAAAAAGAATAAGATATATCACACCGGTCACACTAATTAGCTATTGTACTCACTGCTCCAACCATCATTGTCAATAACCCTGGTCTCTATTGTCAATACTTTTGTTCCACTATCTTTTCTTTGTCACTATATTGTTGTAAATGCTACCATTGTCACCACTAACTCTTACCCACATGCACAATTCAGTTTGCTACAAATTTGTCTTATGCCCAACCTTAAGTTGTCTCAACTTCTTCCTTAGGAAACAAAAAATCATAAGATACCAAGACAATTACCTTTCTACAATGCAAACCCTAGCTCAACAATTCAATAACATCCTGCAGAACAAACTCTATCCAAACCCTAGCAACAGTCTAATCAACCACAATTTAGGATACTCTTACTGCTTAACAATGCATCAAACCCTAGCTTGACAATTCTCGCTCAACCATATATCAGCATAAAAACCCAACAATTACTGACAAAACTTATTCAAATATAAATACTTGCAGCAACATTGACTTAGTTATACACAATTATACATGTTTTGCGAAACTTTTCTAGAAACAATATCTTCAGGTCATTACAATGCTCATGACAATGAGAGCTAAAGCAGTGCTCTACAATCTCAACCTAGTTACACTTATATAACAATGTAAGGCTTTAGAAACAAATTCATGGCAATGATGAAGACTCTATACAATGTGTACCCTAGATATCATATTGAACAATTAGAAAAAGTTTTGGATGATTTTGATTTACACTTCTTCAAGTCATCAGGTTGAATAATAGGCTCAATCCATGTCACAGTGTCAATAGTTTAATCAATTTTGGTTTCAATAGTACCCCTGGGATGCTTAGATCAAATTTAGAGAAGTCTAGTGATCATGAACTTGGAAAATATGTCACTATACAAGTACCTTAATCTGCCTTTTCAGACAAGCCTTAATCTAATCTTAGTCCCTTTAACTACGACCTTCACTTTCTCCTTTTCTATTGGAAAAATAAGTCCTGATATGCCTATCAGGATCACTATAATATGAATTAGATAATCCTCAAACTCAACTTCAAATCAGTAAATTTTATTGCAACCTAATATGGAAATAATGTAGCATTTTTCTCAATATTCCCTCGGATCTGTCATAAACAATCAATTGTATGCCTTTTTCTTATGCCTCAAATAGGTCTGAAAATAGGCTTCAAAGCAAGTTCAGAAGAGGTATGAAATCATACTTTATATCAAGGTGAAGATAGGCCTTAAAATCTACCGAAGTGTGGCCTAGAATGAGCCTCAGACTCAACCTTTCAATAGTCTTAGATATTGTCAAAGCAGGCCTCAAAAAGAGGGTTGAAACAGAGCCACAAACCTAGTCTAAATTCGCTTGAAAATGCCTCATAATAACTTCAAAATTCTACCTTTACACACCTCATGAACTACGTCTATCTTGTCTTAGAGGGGCTGAGATTGTACCTCATAATTTTGGCCTATTTCTAACGAAAAACCACCATCAAAATATATAAAAACGTTTAAGCCCAAAAATTCTTAAATAACTTGGCCTACTTCTTAGAATAACATGCCTACACAGACCTCAAAAATATGAAATGAAATTTTCTAGAGATGAGTCTTGAATTGAATGCCTTTGAGGGGAACCGAGGCCCAAATTTATACTTGATGAAGGGGCTTGAAAAGAGGTCGACTTGCCCTTAAAGCAAGGAGCCGACGTGTCCCATAAATTCAAATTTCCTTGAGAAGCCGACTTGTATTGCAACAATAAACATCATGTTAATTTTAGGGATGAAAATAATCCTTCTTTACATCATTTTTAAAATATGAAAAATCATTTTTTAAGGCTGACTTGATTGATACTCGAGACCCATAAGCAATATTTAAGAATTATCTTATGCCAAATTTTGACCAAACATAAAGTTGCCTTTTATCATTCATATGATGATACCGGATGTCAATGTGTTTAGATCTATCATGAAATACTGGATTAACCGGGAGTTTGATGCAACTCTGATTATCACAATAAATCATAGTAGGCTCTAAGTGTGAACCGAACAACCCGACTAGGATCTTCCTCATCCATATAGCCTCGCATGCAGCCAAACTCACTGCCATATACTCGGCCTCTACTGAAATGAGTGCCACGGATCTCTGCTTCCTGCTGTACCAAGAAACTACTGTCGACTCAATACTGAAAATCCCTCCAGATGTGCTCTTTCTGTCTGTTGGGCTCCCTGCCCAATCTGCATCCATGAAGCCACACAGCTTCACCTCATCCGATTGTCTGTACCATAATCCATATCCCGATGTGCCTTTGAGATATCTCAATACATGCTTGCCTGCCTTCCAGAAGAGCTTGGTTGGCTTAACCATAGCTTGAAAGCAACCATAGCTTGAAGGTTAGGTTATGACACATGGAATAATGTCGGTCGTGTGTGACCGAACCATAACCCCACCCAGCGCCAGTGTGTTCAGCATCCATACCTCTCAGTTAGTAGCATCCTCTTCTCATCCACCGAGAGGGGTATCCTTGTTTAGCCATGCATGTTGAACTTCTCTAGTATCTCCCGGGCATACTTGCCTTGAGAAACAAACAATCCATCACTGCACTGCCAAATTCCCAATCCCGGGAAATAATGAAGGAGGCCCAAGTCCTCCATCTCAAACTCCTTTGCAAGATCATCCTTGCATGAGTGTATCAACAGTTCATCACCTGTCAAAATCAAATCATCTACATAAAGTACAATGATCATCAAATTACCCTCCACCACAATCTGGTATAGGTTAGGATCCGCCTCACTCTTGGAGAATCCAAGTCCGGTGAAATAACTGTCTATCCGTGTGTACCAAGCACGAGGTGCTTGTTTCAACCCATACAGCGCTCTCTTGAACCTACACACATGCGACTCGCTGCTGAAGATCTCAAAACCTTCGGGCTACTCTATGTACACCTCCTCCTCAATGACTCCGTTAAGGAACGCAGTCTTCACATCCATCTGATTAATGTTCCACCCCATTTGCGCTGAGAGAGCAAGAATCATCCATATGGAAGAATACCTTGCGACAGGTGCAAAGGTCTCCTCATAATCGATCCCCTCTCACTTTCCAACTAGGATCAGGAATGATGTTTCAGGATGCCTCCTTCACTGTTTCTTGTTGCAATCTTCAACACTCCCTCTCAACAAGAAAGGACTGTCTTTTCATGCGACATGCAACTCCATGCATTCGCCCTGCAACCTTCACAAGCGCCATGCAACTCCATGCATCTGCTCTGCAACTCTTCTGAAACTGAATAGGCTCCAAACAACTCAATCAATATGATGCATCTATCGAAGTCTTCGACCTCTGCTGGTACCAACTGCACATGTCATCAGGAACCACTGCGTTGTTGAATCTTGCACCCATGCACTCTACACTTGCTGTCAACTTTGATCCGTGCTCCAATATCTGACACTGTCACTTTGATCTGCCTGCATCAATCCAACTGATCATGATACTACTGCTCTATGGGCACCTCGTAGCCAGGTTCAATTCATGAGATCCACGCCATCTCATGAATCCTGCCCAGAAATCTCCTCTTGGGATTACTCATGCATGTCACCCCACCTCTCACCTAGTGGTATAGCTGCATGCACTCCCTCTGCCCATCTGGCACGAAATTTCTCTGCATGAGTGGTTTCTTCCACTCCATGATCCTCATCTCATGGCTGCTCCACATCCCGAGGTTCACTATTACCTGCATGCAAAACTTTCTCCCTCTCAAGCATCAATTGCATGTATTTCTCGCACTTCCCAACAGTAGGAAGCTCCGTAGACATCCCATCTACTTCAAGTCTATATATATTCTTTTCTCGAATCCCAACCTTCTTGACTTGTCCTTCTTCATCCACACTAACTCCTACACTCCCAAGCTCATCCCTGCAGTGGAAAAACTTTTTCAAGTATACCAGAATAGTGTCATTCTTCTCCATTTTTATTTTCCTGAGTTTATCCTTAAGCGCCAACTTCCTCTGGTCGCTTCCATACAAAAACTCAACTTCTTCAATGTTTTGCAATTGCTCCAATGATCAATATCGCTCTAATACCATGTAGAAATTTGAATAACTGATATTTTATCCACCGAGATTCTCCTGATCACACACTATTTTATCTTCATGCACAATACAGAATCTCTTCTACCATTGATCATTACATGCGGAAATAAAATCAATTGCATGCATACATTAAAACCACAAACAATGACACATATGAACACATTATTTAATAGGAAATCTTAAAGCTGAAAACCCCAACTATCTGTATATTATATTTCATAGAGATCATGTAACAATAATTGTACAAATATCCTCACAAGCTCTCAGTACAATCTCCAATTGCTACACACTAATCAAGCTAGATCTAGCAAAACACATGCTCCAATCTCTGCCACTTGATAGCCTGCCTCTACTGCGCAATCCCTGCTGAAGAATGCCTCTTGATCTGAATTTAATTACCCCAGCCTTTCTCACGCAGTCTTTATAGGCATCTCTACTGAGTGTTGGATGCAAACCATGCATCACTTATAGTCACAACTGATAGTCACATTGCTCTTTCACCTACCTCTTCACTGGTCTCCACTGAAACTGTCCATGCACTGTAGTTAACTGATGTATTCTTTAGTTGATTAATGAGTTTATAACTAGTGAATTAATTAATTCACACCACTCTCACTAATTGTATCTATTAGTTAACTTGGATACAAAAAGCTCAACTATGTTTAGATTAGTTAAGCTGAATACAACTCCACTAACTTCCTCAATCAACTCCACCAAACTCTCTCACATGAGTTCTAACTGAAGTCTTCATGCAATAGCTTCACTTAAACCCTAGGAAAAGCGTATTTCCTTCTGTCAGCTGCATGTGCCACATCCAGGCATCAAACTGAAGTGCTTCAAGAGAATAATATAATGTTTATAGTCCAAATATTATTAAGAGCTAATAATATTCGACTTCCCTATTTTAATTTAAACAATCTAAAAATGAGTGCATAATATGTCTAAAAATATAAGTCCATCTATTTTTCGAACTTGACAAACCATCCACAAATAGCATCCTGCAACTCATATAATATTATCGACATGTCTAAAAATAGACTTTGCGCCAAAAATAGCCTACGGGCCCACTTAGTGAAGGCGACTCCTTTCCACTAAGCTCATCATCTTGTTGCAATCTCAACATAGAAGAAAATATCACATCACATCTCTCATATCAATTTTTAAAAAAAATCATTTTTATACTAAATTTATAAAGTGTTGAAAATGATGAAATCCTTCTAAATAGAATTACAATTTGTAGGTTTTTTTTTTATAAGCTAATTTTGTATTTTCTCACATCAACATATCATCTAGTACATAATTTAGCCAAAAATTTAAGGGATTCGTTCCGATAGATGGTCTCAACCTGTCCAGCAGGAAACCAAATATTTTTTACCACCTGCCTATAGAATAATTTGTCCAAAATCTCAAAATTATTAATAATTGTAGCACTACTAAAGTATCCACTACATAATTGAAAAACACAAAATTGCCAACAAATATTTCAAAACCTAGGAATCAAAGGATGTAATTGTTGTAGGATCATGTGCACTATATCCCGGAGGAGTTGATGTAGCAGTAATATATGGAATATGATGCTCAATGCGAGCCAAGCGAACATCCATTCTCTCAAGACAAACCTATTGATTTCTCTGAACACGTTGCACATCTGCAAGGCTTGTGAATACATTATATCTTTCAACATGCTTCTCACTGATGACCTTGCCTAATAGTGTCTTCATTGACCAATATAGGGTTAGGGCATGGAAATATTTCTTTCTTTGTCACATGGTATGACCAAGGTTACTAACACACTAACCAATATCCTCCATAAACTTTGAGTCTGAGAAGGCTTGCCTTTATCCAACTATTAAGGTTTCCAAGTGCCAAATTTTTTTACGAGTTTAGGAGGGTATGACCCAATGAAAGGATTCAGTAACCTACTAGGCCTGTTATTAGGCTCGGTTTTGGCCTTATGGGCCATGACATCCCCCCCAATGCCTACTTCACATGCGTTCATGCTGCATAAAGGTAAGTTAGTATCTCAACTAAATTACCACTCAAAACAGACTAGAGGAGAGAATTACAGACAGATTAAAGGACCAAACATAGTCAGGAAACATACCCCAAGGAATAAACCCCAAGGGAGTGTGGCCCTACTCCAGGGATGGATAAGGAAATAACATAGATACAAACATCACTGGAACATATAAATCCTAGCTAGAATAGCCATGGTTTTCCACAACATAGGTATATGAACCCCATTGTACTACTGCATAACCAAAACAGTAACCAGTCCTGGGCAAGAAACCAAATCCTTATACCAACACTAGAAGTTGACACTAGGAGCAGATAAAAATATCCAAAAAAAGTGCTATTATGTAACAAGAACAACAACTAGTCCCAAGCAAAAAAAAAATACCATAAGCCAAAGCCAGTAGCTGACCCCAGGAACAGATAACCATAAAAAATTAAAAAATTACAAATGCAAAAGAGCTTCAAAATGACCTCCAGGAAATGAGATCAGGTGAACACAAATTGCCTCTATGTTTCAGTAGCAGTGATAGAAACCAAACCACAATGAGTTGTAACCAATAAATATTTTAAATATCCTACATTCCCCTAACTACAAAGCTGTAGAGAGCCTGCACCAAGTTTTTCTTAACCTAGCTAGCAAATGACTTGTCTTTAGCCCTCTTTCTTACTATTATCACTCTTAGAGGATCCAAAAAATATTGTTCCTTGATATAGTTAGAGCAATCGCCTCCCTCTATCCCTAAGCGCGCGCAAAAGACATATCGGGTCACATTCTCAGGGCAACAAGTTGTTTCCCTCTCAATTTGAATCTAAGGCGAACTACCACTCTCTTCACCTTATTCGACTGACACTATGCATAATTAATGGGGGGCGACGAATTTTCATGCTCCTACATGCACGGGGGTGGCCACACCATGCCTTCCATTTAATGTTGTCACATCCACAAGGTGGCGGGCATAGTTTCCAAAATCACCATTCACCTCAACATGCAGCTCCATTAGGGATACTTGTTATCTATGATCTATTCTCTTATGAGAATTAGTTATATCATCTTCCAAAATGTTATGTAGATTACTATGGTAGTCTAATTGTGAGTTTAGAGGCCAACCTAGTACAAAACATATTCCTCTTTGAAAACAACCTAGATTTTCCAAGAAGTTTGTAGCTTGGTTACCAGTCCTCCTAATATGAGACAAGATGACATAATTGATGGATGAAAGTAGCTGGCGAATCTGAGAAATCGGATTAATCAATCACTATCTCTTGGATATTTTTTCTATAGAGGCACCTTGAATTAATTTTTGGGTTGTTCTGATAACAAGTTGAGAGTCTCCATCTATATGTATCTTAGAATAACGTGTCGATACTACTAGCTTAAGACCCCTTTCTAGAGCTAGGAATTCAACTTCATTATTTCTAGAAATACCACACTTTGTTGCATAGATCCATAATACTTTGTGCACCAAATCCCTTGTAATACCTCCATGCCCAACTAGACCAGTATTACCTTTTGAAGCTCCATCAAAGTTGAGCTTCATGAATACTTCAAGGGGGAAGAGAAATGGGTAAGTGAGGAAGCCTGGGGGGGGTATGATTCCACAAAGCAAGGGATATCATGCAAGGGGAGAGATCCAGGTTATTCAAGATAGTTGCTTCGCGAGGTTGGTTCTTCCAATCGTCTTGGTACCAAGTCTTAGCCAAAATAGTTTTTTTGGTGTATTCTTGATAATGAGCCAAACTATATTAAGACCCCTGTTTATTTTTCAAAATTTTCTTGTTTTGTTCTTTACAAATGGCCCACATGGAAAATCCAGCAGCTAAGTACCACGCTCTTTTAACCTTATGGTGTGAGAATACATTTTTCTCCATTGCTCCAAAGTTTCAATCAAGTTGTACTTATGAGATCTATCAAAGTGGCCAAAAAGTGCCAAGATCATCCTCCATATTGAATCAGAAAATTGGTAGTTGTTGAGGAGGTGTTCCATGGTATTTTTTTGTTGCCCACACATAATACAAAATAACAAGCCATTAAATCCTTTTCATTGGATTAGATCCCATTTCAAAATCCTACGTCTCCCCACTAGCCATAGAAATTATTCTACCTTTGGCCACAATTGAGGCATCCATATTTTCCACCTGAGGTAATCTCTAGGAAGAGTATGATGCTCGATAAGTATTGAATTAGATTCCTTTAGAGTAAGCGTACCTCTCTTCTAATAACCCCACTGAAAATTATATGGTTCTCTATTAAAGGAAATTTTTCGATTTAGTAATTTCTGATTAAGGATAGACCACTGCATTATGTTGGAAGATCTCGCCAATCTTCCAAATTTTTCTAGATCTTCCATTAATTTTCTTTTGTCCTATGCTTTTAGAAATATGAAACCTTTGAGCATCGTTGTTCAGTGGTAAAATTAAAAATCTATCTCATGTCATTCCTTTTGCTGAGTCTAAGCAGTTATTTCCAAGAGTCTTGTTAGGTCCCTATATTACTAGTTTAGTCCCTTATTGCTATTAGTGTTGCCCCCTTATTTTTATTTTTGTACCCCTGTAACCCCAATATTATTATTATTGTGCCCTTACATTATTATTGTAAGGTCGGCTAGGATTATATTGTGGCCCCATGGACTCCTATATATAGAAGGAGGTTTTGGTCATTTGTATCATCCAAGAATTTTTCATTTATGTAATGTATTGGAGGTTTCCCCCTCGAAGTGGATGATTTCTAAGTCGTTGATCTCTCTTTTCTTTTACTGAAGTTCATTGTGGAATTTTCGCTATAAATTTTCTTCTACAAAGGTTTAGAAGCTGAAATTTTTACAGAGAGAAGCCGAAATCCTGAGGAACTTTGTGGAAAAATTTCAGATCTTGGTTCGCAATATTTTCAGAGATATGATCTGTGCAAGTTAGGGATTTTTGCAGACTCCTGAATTTAACCTAAACAGGTCATCGTGGAATTTTCACTATAAATTTTTTTCTACGAGGGTTCAGAAGCTGAAATTGTTACAAAGGCAAGCCGCAATCCTAAGGAACTTTGTGGAAACATTTCAGAGCTTTATTCGTAATATTTTAGGAGATAGGGTCTGTGGAAGTTAGGGATTTTTCAGGCTCCCGAATTTCATCTCAAAGAGGTGACCGTGAGAAAATTGTCATAACTCTCTCTCTAAACATTGGATTGGAATTATGTAAAAAGTGGCCACAAGTACACAAAATGTAGTTTCTTCTGTATCAATTTCAAATCTGAAGGAGGAAACAGTGACACGTGGCACACTGTACAAGGTCGCTCTACTGAACCAGTCCATAATTAGGTCATTGTGGGAGATTGGGCATAACTTTGTCTTGAAGAATCCAAATCAGGTGAGACCTATGGCAATTTAAAGAAGCTTCAGATGGCTACTACAGGTCCAAATTTTAGATATTGAAGATCCAAAATAACAGAGATAATTCAGTTTCAATATCGAGCTCCTTAAAATCAGTAAAAAGGTGTGTATTTTTTTTCGAATTGCATGAGTCTTGTGTGAAAAATCAGTTTGAATTGATTCCAAGGGAATATTGGAGAACAGGTATCAGTATTCAGTTATAAAATGCCCCCTAAAAAGAATTCAAAACCCATTAAGCCTTTATAAGGCTCTAATTTGACTCATGAAGAGGAATAATTTCAACATGACATATCAAAATTACAAGAGCAAGTGCACCAAATTTTGCTCTCGCAAAGAGCAACAATTAATGAAATGGAATTTTTGAAGAAAGGCGTGGAAGCTAAGATGTATGGTTTGAAGAAAGGCATGGATGCTAAGATGGATGACATGGAAGCTGGCATGGAAGCTAAGATGGATGACATGAAAGACAACATGGAAAACATGAAGAATGATCTAAAAGCACACATGGAAGGTTTGACAAAGTTGATACGAGAAATGTTTCCTAATGTCGAAAAGATAGTAGAGGAAACTAATGATGAGAACAAAATAAATGTTAATCGTGATTTCATAAACTCTAATGTTGGATGGAAGAACCACCATATTCCAAAGATGGATATGAGGAAGTTTGATGGCAAGTATCCCTTAACATGGATACTACAGATGGAGCAATATTTTGATCTCAATAATGTGAAAAACACACAAAAGGTACGCATTGCAACTTTACATTTAGAAAAAAATACATTTGTATGGTATAGATGGTTTTGCTCCCATAAAAAAATTGTCACTTGGTCAATTTTTATGGAGGAAATGCTTACATGTGATACAAAAAGAAACACCTTCTTTAGCCAATTGATAAATCTCAAACAAAAGGGTTCAGTGGTGAAGCACATTGAGGACTTCCAAAAATTGAAAATAAGGATAACTGATATTCCATAAGAACACTGGATTGAAGTCTTCATAGGGACTTTAAAGGATAACATCCAACATGAAGTTCACGTTTGGGAACGTGATTCATTGGAAAAGGCATTCAGGTTGGCAAGAAAAATTGAATGTAGAGTTATGGCGACAAGGAAGCCTGCCACTCACATATATAAATATGGAAGTGTTGCTACTCCTAGACTTCCACAACCTACAAGGTTGACACCACAAAAATTGGAATAAAAAAGAGAAAAAATGCTTTGCTACAGTCGTGATAGCAAATACACTAAAGGTCATAAGTGTGTTGAGAATAAATTATTTTACCTAGATTATAAAGAGGAAGAAGAAAATGAACAAGAATCTTCAAAAGAAGAGGATATACACGAGGAACCAACCCTAGAAGAGGAAGAAATGAGTCCGAACATATCGTGTAATGCATTGGCAGGAATTACCACTCCTAAAACTCTCAAGATAGAAGGACATATCAAGAATAAAAAGGTAATAGTGTTGATTGATTCGGGTAGTACCCATAATTTTATTCGTTGTAATGTAGCCCGGGAATTGAATTGTTTCCTATACCCAGCACCAGAATTTCAAGTGATGGTTGCAAATGGAGGAACTATAAATTGCTCTGGAAAATGCCATAATATCAAGCTAACCATGGGGGAATATTTATTTAATAGTCCAATGCTTTCCATTCCAATGGGAGGTGTTGATGTTGTACTAGGAGTACAATGGTTACAATCTTTGGGGACGGTAGTTTTTAATTTTCAAGAACTTTTCTTGAAAAAAATTTCAGAAGGAAAGGAAGTCGAATTACGGGGTATCGCAGGGAAGTCGGGAAAGATAATAAGCTCTAATGTCATGAAAAATCTTCTGAAGAAGGAAAAACGAGGTGTAACTGCACAATTATGCTCACTAAAAGTTCCAACATCAAAATCATCTATTTCTGCAGATCTTCAAAAAGTCTTGGACAATCATTCCAAGGTGTATGAAACTCCCAAAGGACTCCTACCTATTCATGATCATGATCATGATATTCATTTGATTCCAAGAAGTGTTCTTCCAAACATCACGCCTTATAGATATCCTTATGTCCAAAAGATAGAAATTGAATGTATGATTGTAGAAATGTTAGAGGCTGGTATAATTCAACCTAGTCAAAGTTCTTTCTCTGCTCCAGTAGTATTGATGCACAAGAAGGATGGATCGTGGCACATGTGTCCGGATTATAGGGAGCTCAATAAGCTCACCATTAAAAATAAATTTCCCATTCCTGTGATTGATGAATTATTGGATGAATTGCATGGAGCAATTTATTTTACCAAGTTGGATCTTCATTCAGGATATCATCAAATTAGAATGAAGACTGAAGATATTCTAGAAACAGCATTTCGAACTCATGAGGGTCATTATGAATTTTGGTCATGCCTTTTGGCCTTACCAATGCACCTTCTACATTTCAAGGGTTGATGAATTCCATTTTCAAACCCTTCCTTAGAAAATTTGTGCTAGTATTTTTTGATGATATACTAATCTATAGCAGGTCTTGGAAGGATCATGTTCAACATGTTGACAGGGTGCTCAAACTATTGTAGAAGAAACAATTATATGAAAAAACATCCAAATGTTTCTTTGGAGTACAAGAGGTGGAATATCTGGGTCATATTGTATCTCACGAGGGTGTTAACGTAGACCCTAACAAAATTAAAGCCATTAAGGAATGGAAAGTCCCCACAACCATAAAGAAGTTGCGAGGATTTCTCGGGTTAACAGGGTATTATCGCAAGTTTGTTAAGAATTATGGGAGAATAGAAGCACCTCTAACAACATTATTGAAGAAAGATGCATTTTCATGGACTCCTAAAGCAGCTAAGGCCTTTGAACATCTTAAAGAGGCGATGTGCCTAGCACCGGTCTTAGCTACGCTAGACTTCACAAAAACCTTTACTGTCGAATGTGATGCCTCAGGAAATGGAATTGGTGTTGTTTTAATGCAAGGAAGTCCATTCTTTTAGAAAGTTGTCCAATCAAAGGAAAGTATTTACAGAAACCTATTTATGAGAAGGAAATGTTAGCAATGCTGCATGCACTAAAGAAATGGAAAACTTACCTAATGGGAAGAAACTTCAAGGTAAAAACTAATCATGATAGTCTTAAACACTTTTTGGAAAAAGACTATCTTCAGAAGAGAAGCAAAAATGGGTCACAAAGATGTTGGGTTATGACTTTGAAATAATCTACAAAAAGGGAAGCTAAATGTTGTTGCAGATGCACTCTCAAGAAATAATGAAGAGGTGGAAGCATTACTTTGTGCCATTTATTATCCAACCAGATTGGATAATCAAAGCAAGGGATGAATGGAAAAAGGATGATGAAGTGTGGACACTCATTCAAAAGTTGTAGCAAGATCCTAGTACATTTGATACATTTAGTTGGAAAAATTATTCCTTATGGTACAAAGATCGCTTATATATTTTTAATAATTCACAACTAAAACAAAATATTCTTTTGGAATTGCACACTTTTCCTTTAGGAGGACACTAAAGATTTTTAAAAACTTACCATAGGGTGAATAAAGAATTTTTTTTGGGATGGCCTTAAATCTGATATTCAAATTTTTTTGGCGGAATGTTTGGTTTTCCAGCAAGATAAATTTGATACAATTAAAACCTCGGGTCTTCTACAACCTTTATCCATTCCTAGTCAACGTTGGGAGGAGATTTCAATGGATTTTATCATAGGTTTACCTAAGTCTGAAGGAAAGAGTATCATCATGGTGGTAGTTGATAGACTTACCAAGTATGCACACTTTTGTGCATTATCTCATCCATTTAAAGCAAGTAAAGTTGCCACTACATTTATGGACACAATTCAAAAGCTACATGGAAACCCAAAGATTATTGTGAGCGATAGAGATCCCATTTTTACTGGAAATTTTTGGAATAAACACAATTGGTCAAGTGGTTACCTCTCGCTGAATGGTGTTCTAACACTTCCTTCCATACTGCAGCAAAAATGACCCCATTTATGGCACTTTATGGATATCATCCACTGTCCATCACATCATCTTTAAGAGAAAATTCTAAGTTTCAAGCAGTGGAATATCACTTCGAGCATCAACAAGAATTTCTCCAACTCTTAAAGGATGACCTAAATTTGGCACAAAATCAAATGAAACAACAGGCAGATCAACATCGCAACGAGAGAAGTTTTGATATAAGAGACTGGTTATTTTTAAGGCTACAACCATACAAACAAATTTCCCTCAACCAAGCTAAGAAGGATAATAAATTATCGCCAAAGTACTATGGTCCTTACTAGGTGTTGCAAAACATTGGTACTATGGCATACAAATTGGAGCTTCTTGCTTCTTCGCGAGTACATCCATTTTTCCATGTTTCATGCTTAAAGAAGGTTATAGGTGAAAATATTCCAGTTCAAACAATATTTCCATAACTTGATGAGGAAGGAAAAATCATATTGGAACCTGAAGTGGTCACGGAAACAAGAACTCGACAACTACGAAATCGATCAATTTCAGAGTATCTCATCAAGTGGAAGAACTTAGCCACTAAAGATTCTACATGGGAGGATGATAATTTTATACATAAGCACCCAAAGCTACTCAAGTGTTGAGGAAAAAACTTTTTTGAGGGAGAGGGGCATGTTAGGTCCCTATATTACTAGTTTATTCCCTTATTGTTATTAGTGTAGCCCCCCCTTATTGTTGTTCCCCCGTAACCCCATAATATTGTTATTATTGTGCCCTTGCTACTATTATTAGCGGCCACCAGGATTATATTGTGGCCCCATGGACTCCTATATATAGAAGGAGGTTTTGGTCATTTGTATCATCCAAGAATTTTTCATTTATGTAATGTATTGGATGTTGCCCCCTTGAAGTGGTTGATTTCTAAGGCGTTGATCTCTCTTTTCTTCTATTTTTTGAGCTGGTTTCATAAAAATTCTTGTCATGAGTGAGAAATACATCCATTTCTTATTTCCCAAAAATCATGATTTTGAATTAGCCTCTGATTATTTTGAGCTAGGTTCCAAATTGAGGATCTTGGAGGTAATTTCTCAACTCTTAGCTTCTCTGCCTAGGAATTAAAGGGCCCAAATTTTCATTCCCAAAAAAAATTCAAATATTTAATCCTCCTTGGAGCCACCACCTCCATAATTTCGCCCCAAGTGCTTTATTCAATAGCTCAGGATCTTAGAGCCCTAGACCTCCTGCCAACTTAGGAATATAAAGATTCTTCGAAGTAACTAAGGCCCATTTCTTGGTATTCTTCGCACCCTGCCAATGAAAATTTATGAATAAGACAATAATAGTATTACATATCACCTTAGGAGTCTCTAACACTTACAATTGATACATAGGAATAGCCTAAAGTACAAATTTTAGTAATACAAGTCGACGAACCAAATTAAGGTAACTAAAGGCCCAACTCTTTGTTCTTTATGAATTTTTTCGAATAACATCTTTTCAGCAAGCTGATTTTAGAGTTAGATGAGGATTCCAGGTATTTTAATTAAAGGCACCCAACTGAAACCACCGCAGGTGCCGTAAAGGGATCATATGGCATGATTGTACTAAATAAAACACATTGACTTTTCTATTGTTTATCATGCAGAGGCATCTAAATTTCCAAAGTGGTGAGTTAAGCACCTTGAATTCACCCAAGGAGACTTGGAAAAGGGGAGTAGGCACGTCATCCACACAAAATTGCTCAAGTAATGATAAAGTCTTCCCTGGCTGTGGCAGAATCCCCTTGAGAGAGCCTATATTAGAGGCCACTTTGAGGTATATCCCTAGGCCTTTGGAAACCAAAATTTATAGGAAGGGGGAGATGCGATCCCCTTGACGTAAACCACTGTGGATTTAAAACTCACAGTGGGTGAACCATTCAAAATGATGGAATAGAAAGGGGTAGAGATCAAATATTTAACCAATGAGACCCATTATGGAGAGAAACCAAACACTTGACGAACACTAAGGAAGTACTCCCAACTAAGCCTATCAAAATATTTTGAGAGATCAAGCTTAGTCAGCATCCCGTGATTTTTTAACATTTTCAAGGAATGTATCACTTCATGAGTTGTTATAATGACATCTAAATTTTGGTGCCCTTCCACGAACCTTGACTTATTTGGGGAGATTATATTTTTTTAATGGTGATTAAACACATTTAAATTTGACTAAGGAAATGATTTTATAAATAACATTTCACAAAGAAATTGGATGGAAGCCGCTAGGGTCTTAAATTAGGTTTTCAAACATATTTCTCGATTATTTTATCATATTGGTTTCGAGAAATACGTTTTACAAGCGTAATATTGTATTTTATACTTTTTCGGACTCGGTAAAAATACGAAAAAGTCACTATTGGAGTCATCTTTCAGCTCTTTTCTGACTCTTTAAAACTGAAAAGATTGCTAAAACGCTTGTCATTTTGAACTCATTAAATTGGTTGTGAAACGATATCTACCCAGTATACATTTACCCCTTTTTTGGGCTGGGATAGATTAATTACGAAAAAGGAATACCTTAGCCTATCGCGACTAAGAGGTTCTCTCACACACAGTTTTCTACCTTTTTGGATCTGTGAGACTATTTACGAAAAGGGACTGATGGAGTTTTCTTTTCCGCTTTATTTTCAAACTCTCTAAATATGAAAATATGTCGAGTGCTTCCTTTGTCAGACTCGTTGTCTACTCAACTTAGTGTTTCTAAATTGATGTCATAAATTGTCAACCAGGGCTAGTAAATTGTTGAAGTGAAGTGCACTATATGTGCCTAGGAATGTTCTTCCTACTTCGTTGTGTTTAGTGTTTTTGGTTTCTTGTTTTTATGCTAGGAGGAAAAGAACTAAGTTTTTGGCAAAGAGAAGTTACTGATCACACTAAAACAGAACAAAATCTACTCTAAACTATGAATGGCACCTAAGAACAGAAAATGCTAATCCACAGATTGTAAAACTGATAAGAAAAGTAACTCATAACATTAATCTCAGTCCAATTCATTTCATTAGAGGTATGTTAGAACAACTTGAGAAAAGGATAAGTATGATGTAATGAGGTTCTCTTTAGTAAACAACAACTTAAAATATCACACAGAAAATCTCATCCATTGTTAGAAATTTGTTGGAACATTTTGAGAAAATATTATCTGCAACATAGTAAGGAACCCTATGCTAAAATAACTTATGACACCAGAATTAACTCATTCTGCAACTCAAAATGTTACTATTAAGCCTCATTCAAGGGTTATAAATTTCTTGGAATAACTTTGGAAAAAGGTTGTTTGTAAAATTATGAGAAATTTCAGAACAGTCAAGAGCTCAAAATGATATAACTAATTCTTGTTCATATGATAATAATGTGTTAGAAGAGGTTAAGAACAAGAGCAGCTTATAAAATAATGAGGGTTTTTTTTTAAGTCTAATTAACAGGACTAGAATGCAATTAACTAATAAAACTGAAATGCAATGAACAAGACTGAACTAAAGTACAATTAACTCAAGAGTACTACAGCTATATCTCATTCACGCATTAGTGATATATTGGAACAGCTCATGAGAACAAGATTGACTGTAATATTCAATATAAGTAAATGACATAAGCATGATGAAAGAGGATAAACTCAAAAAACTGCCTAAGTTAAGAACAAAATAGAGCTAAAGGTCACTTATCTAGAAAATATGCACAAAGACTTTCGGACAGTAAGGGCCCTCTACCATCAGATTGGAACATGAATCATTAACTCCTCAAAGTTGTTTCAGATCATGCATCCAAGTTGTACTTCTTTCATTAAAGGAAAAATGCTCAGAAACAGAGTATCACAGTCTTTGAGAACTAACAATAAAACATCCGCTAACTCACTATTTCTCGGTTCACCGAGTTATTCTTATAAGCAAATACATAACTGTAATTGAGTATAAATAGGCATAGGTATCTTTTAAAATCAAAATCGAACCAGAACTCCTGTTGAGGACTCGTATTTTGCTGAAGACACCTGCAGAGTCCTTATCCTTGTAGAAGTCTACTTCTTAGTTTTGGTTTTCTCCACGTGCATAACTACTTGCAGATTTTTGCTCAACCTTCGTAGAGGACAAGGAATGATGTAGGAGAGTTATAGAATTTATCCATATGTGTTTTTCCCTCAAGTGACACCTGTAACCTGTGTGAACATAAAGATGGTTGCGGAATATGCGACTAGCTACAAAATGGTTGCATTCTGTAGCTAAGTCTGATCAAAAATCACTATGACAACAAAACCACAAAAGTATAATAAGTCAGTCATTGCATGCATTCTTAAAGTGATTTTAATCATTCCTATTGATCTTTTAAGCCTATAGTTGATAAAGGACAAATGGAATGAAGTGAAATTTGATGAAAGGAAAGGACATCTTTAGGGCTCAACATACCCCCACTGCAAAGCTTTTGTCCTCACACAATCAATCCATGTATTCTGAAACTTCTGCCAGGACATCTAACTTTTTTTTTTTGCTTTGCTTGGTGTTCAATGGCATCCTAGGCTTCTTTATGACCAATTTGAACCTCAGATTTATAAGTGCCCTGCTCAACTTCTTGTTTTTCTTCTTCAGTTTCTCACTAGCCTTGTACAATTTTTCCCTTTGCAGAGAGAGTTGTGTTCATGTCACCTTTCAGTTTGACTTGTTCCCTTAAATTTTCATTTTCATTTTTTATATGCCTATTGAGTACTTCCAATTCATATTTGTCTCTTCTCATCACTTCAATTGAAGATTCTTGTGGGCTAGGAGTTCTCTCTCTGTTTTCTGAGGCTCTCTTTTCTAATGACTCAACATAATTATAGATCTGTTGTTGGGCTGGGTCTACCTCCGGAGTTCCTCTATCAAGATCCTCTTCATACTGGTACTCAGGATATTTGTCAGTTGGTGTCTCTTCATCTTCAATATCTATGATTCCTATTTGCTTAACTCTTGTCTTCTTCAATATGCCTCTGAGCCTATGACTTCTTCTCAGTTTAGATGGTTCCTCACCTCTCTCCTTAGCATACTTTCTTATTATCTTTTCCTTTTTGAGTTGTTTCTTGATTTTGGCCAATTTTTCAAAGATAATCTCCTCACTGTCTTCTTGTATGGATTTATCAGTTTTAATTTCAACAGATTTGGCATATTTTCCCCTCCTTCTTATTCTTACAAGTTTTCCTTCATATGGAGTTTCTTTAGGTTCTTCAAAATGATTCCTCAAGAGGAACTCATCCCAACTGTCTCCTACCTTTTTCAAGTGATGTTCAATTAGAATTTTAACTAGACCATGATGATATAAAGTGGTTTCTAAGAACTGAACCCTTTTTTGGACATTAGAAGCCATCCTATTTAGGCTATGGAGTAAGAAAAAGGGTAAATTTATCTCTTAATCTAGGAAATTCATCATAAGTCGAATGTGATAAACATATAGGGTGCCAAACCTTCCCTCACAAGTTATAAACTTTTGCAAAATTAGCAACATATTTCGCCATTTATTCTTTAAGGTTGAACTAGGAATGCCTTTCTTGAAAACTGAAATATCCATACCTGGTGTTTTTAGCATCTATCTCCATGCTTCATTGTGAAATTCTTTGTTTTTGAACCATCGTTCACCTTGCCTTGGTAACTCTGTTGCTTCTACTATGAAGGATTCTGTGATAATGAACTTGACATCACCTATTTCAACTTCTGACCCGTTGAATGACCGGGCAAATGACTTAGTGACCTCCTTATGAAATCCATTGAACTTATCCAAAAACTGTAGCCATCCAACCTGCTGTAACATCTCTTTAATTTGTGGGTAACCTTATAGATATTTGGTTCCAACTAGTTTGGACCTTACAATAAGTCCCATGGCTTCTTCTCCTCAACTTCAATTTACTGCTCTATTACTGCTCTCATATTCAAGGTAAAAATGGCTGTAGAGGATTGTTTTCACCTTAAATATGACCTCTCTATTTCTGCAGATAGGAATTGGCTACGAAAATATGACATGAAGTGAATATGGGATGAGTGAAATATGGTGAGGGTAAATCACACGAATAAATGAGTTTGAGAGTTTTCATGGAGTAAAAGACTGCGGAGAAATCCCATGAGGATTTCAAAATCGTCACTGAATATTTCGAGTTAGTGACGTGACCTAATAGGTCACTTCAAGTACTGACCGTTAACTTTTAATAAATGATGATTTGATATGGCGGAATGGAAGGGATTTGTTCAAGGATTTTATGATAGGCTTGATCAATACGAATAATCAAAATAACCTTATGAAACATACGTATGACTTATCTTTCATAATATGTTATCATAATGATTTCACAATTTTACCTTAGCCCTTCTTTTGATTTTTGCTATTTTAATATGATTTGTCTTTCCTTTGAAAATCATTGATCTTTCAGTATTCATAATCCCTTTGACTTTGCTTGTTGAAATAAGTGTGCAAGATCAATTTGCTGCTGAACAAGTGGTTGCTGGATAGTTGGTTGCAGAATGTCTGGCTACAAAATGTACCTGTAAAAACTTTGAGATATGGAATGGAATGATTTGAAATATGGATGGAATGAAGTATGAAATAAAATGGATCATGAAATATAGTGGAATGAAGCATGAATGAAGTGAAATATGATGGAATGAAATGAATCATAAATGTGGAGTGGAATGAAATATGAAAAGTGGCATGTAACTTATGATTTGTAATATTCAATTGCAGAAAAGGATCAATTTTAAAAATTTGAAATGAAAATGAGATGGATCATGAAATGGAGTGAATGAAGTATGGATGAATGGAGTGAATGAAATATGAATGAAGTGAGATATGACAAAGTGAAATAGTTCATAAGTGGAATGTGATATGTGAAGTGAGCCTGCATTTATGATTTTATGATAGTTGTTTGCAGGAAAAGAACAATTTTGAAAAGCTAAAGTGTCATAAGGATTCTGATTTTCACCTTATCTTTTCTGTATAAACATGATAATCAATGATTAGTTTTCATGTTTATACTTTCTCTCTCTCTCTCTCTCTATATATATATATAGCATCTGATTTCAGAAAACACAATTAAGTTGATGAAGAATAAGGATTCTTCTTCATTAACTTCACATCATTGTTCTCTTGGAATCTCTTGACAAATTCTTCTCTTGAAAGTGGCTTATGATACAGTTTCAATCTATGACCATTTACAAGAAAAGTGACCTTATCTTCATCTATTGTCCTGATTTTTATTGTTCCATTGTCAAAAACTTTCACAATCTCATATGGCCCAAGCCAATGTGTTTGGAATTTACCTTGGAAATCTTTGAACTTTGAATCAAACAAGAGGGCCCAGTCACCTTCTTTGAATTTATTTTCCTTAATGTATTTATCATGCCATCTAGTCCTTTGCTGTTGGACTATATTTTTTCTCTGGACTGCATCCTATCTGATCTCATCCAATTCATTAATCTGCTCCAATCGGTACTTTTGTGCTTCTGTTAGATCAAGTCCTAGCTGGACTGCCATTTTAAAAGTTTGAATCTGAAACTCTATGGGAAACAAGACTTGTTTTCCATAAACAAATTCATAAGGGGTATGACCTG